>CM030358.1:48082546-48397546 GCA_017893485.1 Hemerocallis citrina
TCGCTAATGTTTGCAAGAGTATCAACAGTTGTAGGAGCAATTCTGAATGGTGAGCTACTTAGTACTCGCTCGTTCGCAAGTAACTAAAGCGGCATCGAACCAAGTGTTGGACTCCGAACTTGTTGTTATGAGAGTATCAACAGTTGTTGGAGCAATTCTGAATGGTGAGATACTTAGTACTCGCTCGTTTGCAAGTAGCAAAAGTTGCATCGAACCAAGTGTTGGACTCCGAACTTGTCGTTTAGAGAGTATCAACAGTTGTAGGAGCAATTTCGAATGGTGAGCTACTTTGTACTCGCTCGTTTGCAAGTAGCAAAAGTTGCACGGACCAAGTGTTGGACTCCGAATCTGTTATTTAGAGAGTATCAACATTTGTAGGAGCAATTCCGAATGGTGAGCTACTTTGTACTCGCTCGTTTGCAAGTAGCAAAAGTTGCATCGAACCAAGTGTTGGACTCCGAACTTGTTGTTAAGGGAGTATCAACAGTTGCAGGAGCAATTCCGAATGGTGAGTTACTTAGTACTTGCTCGTTTGCAAGTAGCAAAAGTTGCATCGAACCAAGTGTTGGATTCCGAACCTGTCGTTTAGAGAGTATCAACAGTTGTAGGAGCAGTTCCGAATGATGAGCTACTTTGTACTCGCTCGTTTGCAAGTAGCAAAAGTTGCATCGAACCAAGTGTTGGACTCCGAACTTGTTGTTAAGAGGGTATGTGCTTGGTGAAAGAATATTAAGACAATAGTTTTTCTAAGAGAGAGAGAACTGCTCTTTATTAAAAACAACTACTAAATGGTTGCTTCTGAGTTGCGAGCCATTATTACACTTGATAAAGAAAGAAACAAGCTTTAAAACGCATTAAGAAGAGCGCTCTGGGAGAAGTTGCTTGGAGCGGTATTTAAACACCCTCTTGGTACGTCAACAAATGCTTTGCGTTCCATGTTCTCGGCACCCTCTTGCCCCCCGGATCTTCAAGTTGATAAGCGCCAGGGCGAACAACTTTGGAGATCTTGTATGGTCCTTCCCAGTTGGGTGCCAACTTGCCTTTCTTGCTGGGGAAAGAAATTGATAGCTTTCTGAGCACCAGATCCCCTTCTTTGAGATTAGTAGGACGGACTCTCTTGTTGTAGGATTGCTCGATCCTACGTCGATAGGTTTCTTGCCAAATGGAGGATCTCTCACGGATCTCATCGATGAGGTCCAAGTTGCCGCGAAGCTCGTTCGCGTTTTGCTCATCGTTGTAAGCAATCAAGCGGGGGGACGGTAGACCCACCTCCAAAGGGATAACGGCTTCGGAGTCGTAAGTGAGGTTGAAGGGCGATTCTCCCGTGGGGGTCCTCTTCGTAGTGCGGTAGCCTGTGATGCACGGGTACTCCAAAAACACCCCCGTACCAGTATCAGGTGCGTATCGAGTGCGGGTACGCTCCGGATACACACCCGATACGTATCCGGGGTATTTTTAATTTAAAAAAAGGAAAAAAAAGTCAGATACGTTATCGGGTACGCTCGGGTACGCCCGTTAAGGGGAAAAAAAGTACAAAACCATTACATCTGCCTCTCTCTCTCCATCTCTCTCCTATCTCAAAACTACAGATCGAAACCCCCTCAAATCTCTTCGAAACCCTAAATCCCCAAAATAAAAAATTTCTCCCCAACATCTAGACCCTTCTCTCCCCAAAATTGAAACCCTAAATCCCCAACAGATCGAAACCCGTCTCTCCCCAAAATCAATCGACGTCCTCGACGTTGTCTCTCTCGCCGACGTGGACCTCATTCTCGACGCTCGACGACCTCATCCTCGACGTCGTTGTCTCTCCTCGACGTCTGCCTTGACTAAGACCTCGACTTCACTTCGTCACAGTCGCGCGTGTTCGTCATAGTCGCGCGTCTCTCCTCGGCGTCACAGTCGCGCGTGTTCGTCGATCTTCACTTCTTCAGTTCTCACAGTCGCGCGTCAAATTCCTCCAAGGTTCGATCTGCACTTCTTCAGTTCTTCTCCTCTCTCTACAAAATACAGATTAGTTGAAAATAAATTAGATTGAGAAATATGAAATTAGATTGAGAAATATGCAAATAAAGATTAGTTCTTCAGTCACTGTTAATGTTAATGTTAGTTTTTGTTAGTTTTTGACATATTTCTTCTGTCAATGTTAATGTTAATGTTAATGACATATTTCCAAAGATTAGTTCATCTCTCTACAAAATACAGATCACTTCTTCAGTCACTGTTAATGTTAGTTTTTGTTAGACGAAATGTTTCCAAATAAATTATTAGTTTTTGTTTTTGTTACCTATGTTCTCAATAACTTAGATGTCACATTATCATATTAAGTTGAAATGATATTGAAATATTCGCTATTAAGTTGCTTACTATTATCATATTATGTAAGTTAAATTTCTACTTATTATTATGTTCTTCAATGTCTTTAATTGCTAATCTATTTTTTGTTTTTAGGACTTTTTGATTCCCATCTTTGAAGCTCCCACCAATGAAAAGTAAAAATGTCGTTCTTCTAGTAAAATGTGTTGATTTAGGACTTTTTAGGACTTACAATTTTTAGTTTACAATCATTCTTCTAGTTATTATAATTTTTTGGAATTTTATATTTTTAAACATAATGTATAATAAATTTATTATTTTTATATTCAACGTACCCTTAACGTACCCGTATCCTAAATTTTTGAGAAATCATGTATCTGCGTACCCGAGTCGTGTCGTGCCCGTATCCTGTACCCGTGTCCGTGCTACATAGGTGGTAGCTCCAGCGCACATTGGGGAGCTGCTCTACCCATAACCCCTTAGCTGACCTGCTCAGTATCTTTTTCAGGTCGGAGAGAATTTGCCGATTGGCGTTCTCTGCCTGACCGTTGGACTAGGGATGGGAGACTGAGGAGAATCGTTGCTGAATGCCCAGGTCTGAGCAAAAAGTGCGGAAGGCTGCCCCCATAAATTGAGTTCCATTGTCCGTTGTTAAGATTCGGGGCACGCCGAATCTGCAGACAACGCTTTTCCAAAAGAAGCGCTGCACCCTATTCTCCGTGATCGTTGCTAGGGGCTCGGCTTCGATCCACTCAGAGAAATAGTCAATCGCCACAAAAACGAACTTTAACTGGTCCGATGCTGGAGGAAAAGGCCCAAGCAGGTCCATTCCCCATATTGCAAAAGGGGAAGGACTGGATAGAGAAGAAAGCTGAGCTTGCGGTAGGCGGCAGATTTTTGAGAATTTTTTGCAAGAGCCGCATTGACGCATGTGTTGTTCTGCATCACGAAGAAGAGTAGGCCAGAAGTATCCATAGTTCAAGATTTTGCGGGCGAGTGACCTTGCTTCTAAGTGAGCGCCACATATCTCTTCATGTACTTCTTTCATAGCATACTGGGCTTTGTCGGGGGAGAGACATCTCAAGAAAGGTCTGCCGTCTACTTCGGTGTAGGAGCGTTTGTACAAGACTCTCTCGGTGAGTGTGTATCGCTCGGCTCTGGTTCGGATCTTTCGGGCCTCTTTAGGGTCTAAGGGAAGGATCCCATCCCTGAGGAACTCTAGCAGAGGCCTCATCCAATTCTCTCCGAGTTGTAAGGGCAGCGTCTCCATAGGCTCGGGATCTTCCTCTTCGATGCTGGGCCTCAGGAGGACCGGGCTCTAGGGGACCGGATCGCTGGACCCTTTTGACGTTCTCGGCGGGGTATCCTGTAATGGGTCCGCCTCTCATCTAAGCGGGTCCGGAGATCTTCCCCATACTTTCGGTTGATGATGATGTTCCGGAGATCCTTCGGCATAGGGGGACTGTGCGAGGCCATGGAGTCCGACGAGGGATTGTGTATTGACATATGGTCACGATGAGGGGGTTGCACTTGTCGACTTCGGCAGGAGGGTCTCGCGGCAGTCTCTTGTGGCCCTTGAGGAGCCTGTTGGGGCTGAGGTTGTTGAGGAAGGGGCCGTCTAGGCTGCGGTTGCTGGACGGGTTGATGGAGAGGCTGTCCAGGCTGCTGGACTTGTTCAGTGGGTTGAGGGGGAACCTCATGGACTGGAGGAGGAGAAGGAGCGGGAGTGGCCCTGCGGTTAGAGACCTTCGTCTTCCCCTTCTTGGGAGGCATGGCTTGAAACTGGTTTGGCTGATGTGATAGGACTGGATCGCTATTTCTGTTTCCCACAGACGGCGCCAATCTGTTGCTGCTGATTTCGGGTGTGGGAGCAAACAGAGGAATTTGTGAGTTCTTTGAGAAAAATAGTGAAGCGAACCTGTTGACCTTCACTAACGTATTGACTGGTTCCTTGCCGCTACCACGAACCTGCACAAAGTTCGATACACCGGGATGGATCCCGGCGACGAATCCTTCGACGCTCTAGTCAGTAATCTCAAAGATTACAAAAGAGCTTTAGGTAGGAAAAAAATTCATTACCTTGTTACGATGGGCAAAGAGGGGTATTTATAGTCGTCTTAGGGACCCGTTTCGAGATAAGGACAAATCTCTACTTTCCGGTGTTGATGGATAAGAAGGGGGTAAAACCGCCTCTTAGGGATAATCACGAATCTGAATTCCTCTTTATCCCTCTGAATTGATTTGTAACGGGTTGGTACCTGTATCCAATAGGACAGATTCGTTTATGGGTTATTGGGCTTTGAAGAAGAGACTCAGTTTTCATTTCGGACCCGTTTGTAGGTGAAATTACCGTTTTACTCCTGAAAGCTTTAAGATTGTGCCCGATTTGAACGATCCCGATTTAATCCTATTTTTAACCATATCACTGCCTACGATAGGATTAACTTTCAACAGAGTGATCCTTTTCCTTCCATCGTGTCTTGCAGAGCCAACTAACTCTACATCAGGCTAGGAAGAAAAACTAAATCTACATTTAATTAGTAATCATTATAACTGATTATCTCAACGTTGAACAGTTTTAATGGCATGAAATAATTCTGTTTTTTTCTTGACAGGTCAAATATTCTTGAACTTAGAAGTTATTATTACCATACATGTATTTTGCTGGACCAATTGAATTTGTGGACCATGGGGTTTTAATCATCAACTCATACCGAGATGCACTGGCCATATTGGATCAGGATTTAGCCTATCCATACTTTCGTGTTGACAGGAAACACATGATATCGACAGTTGACTATTTGAACCATGACTGCAACTTGATTAAACAACATAATTATAACTTAGTAATTTAAAAGTTTTCTCTGTGATGCAAATTTTATTTTTAGGCTAGTAAGTCTATCCTACAGCCAATTATTGGTGTATCTGCCTCCATAATACACCGAACTAGTAAATGTAAATATTTATTTGTGAGTCCAATTGTGAGTCCTTTGTTCTGGAATTTGATTGAAGCTCAGGGATGCAACTAATAGGTATCCTTTTTCAATTAATTCGTAAATTACCTGAAGTATGTTGACGATCACTAACTCATGGTAGCAATGCTAGAGTTGAGAGACTTGTGAAGCCATGTTTTCAAACTTCTCTACCCTGTATATTATCAATGATCTACTGCATCTCCATTTGATTATCTAGCATAATTGTTTTTCTACAACACCAGACCCACAGTCTCCTTAGGATTCAATAGCCTATAATCATTAATGTGTTACCTACGAAGCTTAATTGGCGTCATGACCAAGCATTGACGAACTCAGAAAGTTGCGTCATGACCAAGCATTGACGAACTCTGAAATTTCTGAAACGTTAACTGCGACCGAGTATTCGACTGTTGTTGCATTTAGCACTCCAGTTATCTTCTTCTGCACTTCTTCCTCGTGATCTTGTTTAGATTTTCTCTCGATCTTGTTTAGATGTTGAGACGTGGGCAAAGATAGTTGAGGAGCAACTGAAGAAAGGAGTGAAAAATCAATGATCTGTTAACTGTTAGGTGGTGATTTCCAAACTATTAAAAGGAAGATAATAGAAGGAAGACAGGACATACAATTCTGAATATAGTTAGGGTGCTACTGTTCGTACAGCAGTAGGAAAATGAAAGGGCGGCGGCTGTCTCCTGTTTCTGATGTAGACTGCTGAATATATACAAACAGGCTGCACGAGTGATGGATTATTCATTAAGATCAGGTTCTCTATATAGAGTTTTAAAACAAGGTGACTTGTTTTTTTTTTTTTTTTTTCTTTTGGGTTTTTTGGGGGGGAGGGCTGCCCTTTTCATTTTGATCCTTCGATGTCCTATAACAAGGTGACAATAGAACATCCCCTGAGGTGGATAAGTCCGAAGACTCAGTGCGGAACTAGTAGCAAGATTTGATATTGTTTACGAGTAAGAATCAGCATACTTACATCAAGCCTGACCTAAATTTTTTTAATATAAACAAATTACACCAATTAGTTAGGATATGACTTTTAAGCTGCAAATCAGCAACATGTATAATTTTTATTTGATATTATTTAAAATAGAAAAACAAACCAAAGTGTACGTAGGTTATCATTTTAGCTTCTTTCTTGCTCTTGTATTTTGCATTCATATATTATTCCCGTGTTTTGCATTCTTTTTCGTTGGGTGTTTGAACAAGTTTTCTTAATGTACTTATTTCTGCATTTTCCTTTTCTTGTAAACATTTATTTGAATGTGTTGTGTATTAAACTGAAACTTCATATTCTATCTTTTTCCCGTACAATGTTTTGCTAAAAATGGGATGCTGAAGCGAACAACTTGCCTGTCCTGTGACTGAGAAAAATTCATAATTAATTAATTTATGAGATAATTTTGGATTCAAAACATTCCATTTTTCCTAGTAGGCAATGAAAAATGATCCAGTACATTTGACTTCATGTTTTCTTCTATACTGTACGTCTAATTTCCTTATCGGTCTGTTTTGTTTATTACTTCCTTTTTTCTGTCTATTGGTTGATGAAAATTGCTGCCTCAAACAAATTATTGATTTCATAAATGATATTAATTAGGCCAATGAAGAAATTGAGAGAACTGTTCGGAAGGCAACTGGAATAGACTCTGAAATGGTTAAATACTCTGAAATTGATAAGAGTCGTCACATGAAAGAATCAGAATTGTCAAAGATGGTTTCAGTTGGAGAACTTGAGCTAAATGATTTGGTCTCAATGGCTGGTATGATTGCTTTTCTTTCATAAGTGGTTTCTTTATATTTTAGTTGATTGTTTGCATTTATTGAGTTATTCTTGTGTGTGTCTGTGTGGGTGCATGCGGGTGGGGGTATGTGTGTACATAAATACACATCTCTGATTTAGGATCGACATCTTTCAAAATAACTTCCATGGTCTAAGACACAAGAGGATGCAAATCGCGATATTTGAACATGTTTTGTTCATAATAAATGAATAAACTTCTTGACAAATATAAGGTGAACCACTTTATGCTCGAGTAAAAATTCAAAACATCATGACTTCACATTGCACGCGGAACACTTTGAACAATGTGGACATGCATTTGAGGTGAGGAGATGAAGTCTCTTAAAGTGCCATAAGAGAAAATTTCCTCTTATTTGCCACTAACATCTGATTTTTTCTCTTTATATAGAGGGAAATGATCTCGGATACAGGGTAAGTTGCACAGAGACAAAAACTAATGACACAAATGTGACATTTCCAAGAGGGGTTATATGGAAACAACGGTTCAAAATCTCGGTAACAGATTCCTAAATTTTTTGGCATCGGGATCAGTATCGGCCAAACGGTAGGATGTGATCATTGTATCAAATTTTTGGAATAGATTTAAAAAATTATAATAAAATCTTTCATTTTACTGAAGTATTATTTCATTTTTTTGAAATTAATTGATCAATTAATATTACAATTCAATATCTAACTGAAATCTTGTACGTGTTAATTTTTTACATACAATATGTAATATTATAACCAAAAGAGGTATGAAGTCGACGACTCCTAGATGTATGTGAAACCAACGTGCATTTACGATATACAAAAGTTGTGGGAAAGCACCTCATTTCCCTTGTGTGTGTATGTACAACGTGCTATCTTGCAAGTTCTTAAAAATTGTGTATTTATCTTCTAATGAGAACTTGCATTGGCGCTATCATGCAATAAGTTAACGTAAGTTTCTACTTTCTTCTGTGTGTGCGCGGTGTGTGTACGTTTTGATTTCTCCTCTTTCCAATATGTCGGTTCAGTCATTTGGGGTTGGATCAGACTAGATCACCTAATCCATATTGCATATGAGTCGATCCCCGCTTTGGATCGCAGATCCCGAATTATGGGGGAGGTTGGATCGCCCCCTTCGAAACTGATCTGGATCTGCCGGATTGGATTGGGACCTGCTGATCCTTTAAATTATGACGGAAACAACTATAGTGCACATTTATTTTTCTGTAACCTTACATGACATAAGCTATTAGCCATATACACCATTACATTTTGATTCTGTGGTAACTTCGTACCCTTGGATTTATGCAAAAATTCTGTCAGTTTTATCTTTTAAGTTATTATTATAGTGCTATATATGTTATTGTATGTTCAGATTAATGTGTAGTAGTTATCCTTAATTCTAACTAACCATTAACCCATACGCTGGTTACTTCTAATTTCCTAATCATCTCATGTTCAACTTTCTTTCTTACCTCTCTCAAACTTTTCTAATCTATCTCACCCTCAATGACAGTGCGAGTATGGTGAAGATAACTTACACATATTTCTGACATGAGTCAGACATGCCACTTTAGGTCAGATTTTGACGGAACATGGATCAGGAGTGTGAGACTCAGATTTGCAGTGAGCAGTCTGGTAAGCGTCTTTGTCAGACATGTGTCTGACACACACAAGACCGGAATGAAGTATTGGTGCATCCCTGACGTGTAACTACTTTCGTCATGTAGTTTTATCAGTAACTATGTAGTGGGACATCCCATGATTATCTATCTATATGTTTAGAGGCTGGAGTACAAAACTTGTTTTCCCATGCATTGGTTTTTTTAGTAAAGTTAGTTCTCTAGACAAAATTGTTTATCAATTTGATATCTCGTCCTTAATATAAAATTAGACATGTCATCAAGTTCAAGGGCTTCCATGTGCATCTAACCCTGGACCTTTCACAAAAGCTCTATTATAGATTTCAAGTACATTTAGCAGTTTTGTGTACATTAGAGTTGCCTTCTTCAGGTGCATTAAAATACACCAAAAGTAAGTTATATATATATATGTGTGTGTGTGTGTGTGTGTAGACCCCTTCCGTTGTGCACTCACCTCCGGGTGCCACTCGGCCTTTTGGCCTTCGTATCAACTATACGAACTGTTCACATTGATCTACATGTCTAAATTAGTTCAAATATGTAAAATTAAGTCATTTGAAGTTCATTTGCCCATTCATTGCAGTGTTACAAAATTGTATGGCCGAATATCTTTTTTTTATAATGACATGATGGATGGGAAAATGAGTTTCGAATGATTTGATTTTATATATTTAGACTAATTTAGACGTGTAGATCAATGTGAACGGTTCGAATCGTCGATACAAAGGGTAAAAGGTTGAGTGCACATGGAGGCGAGTGCACAACGGAAGGGGTCTACACACACACACACACACACACACACATATGAACGGGCTAGTCGCTGAGGTTAGAAATTAATAAATCATATATTTCTATGAAGGGTTCGATCCATCATCCATCACAATGAGGTGAATGGTTTTCCTTTGTTGTGGGAACTTTGGTTACTATTTTGGAGTTAAAACTTTGATGAGAACTATGAGGCTATTAATAAATTAATATATTTCTCTAAAAGCTTTTAATCCATCATCAATCATGACGAGGTAGGTGAATGGTTTTCCATTGTTTTGGGATCTTAGGTCCTTTGTTCACACTTTCTTGGAGTCAAAGCTTGGGCGTATGGTCCCATCAAGAAAATTTTATACCACTATAATCCGTTACTCTCCGTTTCACCTTCGTCGCTTGTTCTCTCTCTGTTGCATCATCCAAGCTGTCTTTGTTCCGTCTTCATCATTCAACTCTCCCACCCCACCCAATTTTGACCTTACCTAGATGTTAGAAATACAACCATATTTATGTGGATACACAATCTACATGTACTATGTATAGATCTTCACAAATTAACACACATATTACTGTGTGTTCTATAGAATGCAGCCTAGTGAACTGAGCAGTAGTGTCAAAATTACATATATTGAAGAACTGTTCCAAAGGTATGACTACCTAATACATTTTTATCAATCTATTTTCCCTGTTTCTGTTCAGCTACTGGAAAGGCCTCCCTAAAAGTTCTGGAGGGGGAGGTGGGAGTGATGAAAAAGAGCATTGATGAGATCAAAGAAAGAATCTCAACTAAAAGGTACTCTTAAAAAATTCATGATTCTGATTTTATGTCTTGTTGACTTTTAAGTTTTAACCTTAGTGCACTACTTTTTCTTAGTTACATGTGTTTCCGGTTCTTAGATTATTATGGTTTAATATAGGAAATTGAGAAGAACTTCAAATAGTGAGATAAATAATACAGTAATTCTATTAAAAGTTCACTCAATTCTTTTTGGAATTTTAATTATGTCATTGTGGTTAGTTAGAAATAGTTTGGCGAATGAAAAATCAATGTATTTGGTTTTTATATCTATGATAGATGAAAAATCAGATACATACTGATTGATTTTCAAGTTTAGAGTGAGAACAAATGGGTTAGTTCAAAGATGAACTTCCGTTGCTGGCTAGTCTTTGCATGTGTTGATTGCATAGTCAAAATAAATCATATGATATCCAGAATGCTTCTTTAAGAATCTAAGACTACAACTTAAGAAATATGATCACTCTAGACACTATCTCTAACTGCAGGTAGATGGTCCTACTATGATCTCATTATTAATGTGGAAATGGAATCATCTTCTTGATATATTGTGCTCCCCATCTGAAACTGTTGGTAGTGGTTTAGTTGTAAATGTATGAAGAAGTAATTTGTGGATGGTAATGGTTTTAACTTTTTATTTAAAATATCTTGTACTATTAAATATTAATATTGTTGGAGTTGAGACTGTTTGATGAGGACATCAAATCTGTTTTATTTTATTTGAGATTTAGCAATATGTAGTTTATTTGAGAGATTTGTTTTAGATTTGAGAGATTTGTTTGAGATTTGTTTGGGATTTGTTTTGAGCTTATATATAAACCTTGAGAATAATGAGAAAATATGCTATTCTTGATTAAAAAATTATTGTGTTGTGTTATTGCTCTTCATCCCTTTTTTTATGTGAGACAATTGAGAGAATTATTAGGGTTTGTGAGAAGTCCTAATAAATTTTAGGGTTTGTGATAAACTCTAAAACTACCCCCAAATTAAAATCCCAAATCCTAATCCCCAAATTAATTCAACCCCAAAATCCTAATCCCCAAATCCAACCCAAAAGTCAACCCTAACCCCTTCTCCTTCTTCTTCCTCTTCGTTCTTGAAGCCCTACCCCGACTCTCCCTCTCCTTGTCTGCTCGTCTCCTCCTTCCTCCCCTCATCTGCATCCCGAAACCCATCACCCACCCCTCGTTGCACCTCGCCCTCCACCGCACCCCAGTCCCCGATGCGGACTTCTCCACTCCACCACCACCTGCTACCTTCTATCGCCACCCCCTTCCTCGTCGCCTTTCCCTTGTTGACCCGAAAGCCCCCCACCGTCGACGCCTCCAACATCGACGCCACTGCAAGCCATCGACGCACCCACCACCACCAGCCCTGCCGATCTCCTTCCGAGCCCTCATCAATAAGTGGGCCAAGATCAGATTAGATTCTTTCTGACTAGATAGCTTTGGTGTTTGGTGTTTTGGACAAGGTATTGGATCTTTGTGTGGAAATCAGAACACGTAGCAACATGTTCTTCGAACCCGGTAACTTCTTTCCACTTTTCAAATATTTGTGTTACTGTTTTATCATCTCTATTATATTATTTGATTTATCTGTCGTCCACAAATATTGAGAGTGAGCGTTTCTACTTGCCTATTAGAGTACAAATCATTATTGCATCTTTTACTTGCTAAGAACGCGTAGGTATATAATTATTGATTGTTAGAACTGAATCGTTAATTGGGCTTGTTAAACGTAATTCAATTATTGAAAATCCATCAAACCAATTAATAGTTATAATTTCTAACTTAATCTATATTACTTGTTGGTAAATTTAATCCTTTAAATTTTTTGGAAATACTCTATTTAGGGTTAAGTTTACATCACTATTACTTGAATGTTTATGATCAAATTTGAGTTCCACCATTTAGAAATGAGTTTACTTTGATTAGGAAACTGCTCAAGCATTGTCAGCCTCAGATTCATCAACTACACAATTATGCGGAATGTCCATTTGACACAGTACTAGAGTCTAGATTTGAAATGGTCCTTGTTTCAGACGTCATCCCTGACAAGTTAAATATATTTATTTTTTTGTCTTTCCGAGCAAGCATGATGAGGACATCAGTTCTGTTTTGTTTTGAGATTTAGCCATATGTAGTTTGTTTGAGAGATTTGTTTGAGGTTTGTTTTGGATTTGTTTTGAGCCTATATATAGGCTTTGAGAATAATGAGAAGGTATGCTATTATTGATTAAAAAAATTGTGTTGAGTTGTTGCTCTTCATCCTCCTCTTGTGTGTGTGAGACCATAAGAGAACATTAGGGTTTGTGAGAAATTCTAAGAAAGTATTAGTATTTGTGAGAAGCCTTAAACCGCACCCCAAATCTCCAAAATAATTTATCCAATACCCCAAACCCTAATCCCTTCATCAGCCGCCACTCCCTCCTCTTCACCTTCTCTTTCAACTTCCACCGAGACCCATCTTTCTGCTCATCTCCAAACCACGACCTCTCCAACTACCCCGACTGCCCCTCCTTCATCTCAACACCTCCCGACCTCCATTGACAGCCGCCATCGTTCCTTCTGTCAACCGCTGATTGCTCCTCCCCATCTAAGCCCCTAGCCGCCTTTGCCTCTTTAGTCGACCACCCCCAAAACCCCAAACTACCTCTCCTTCTTCAGTCGACCACCCCGAGCCCCTCCTTCTCCTTGCTGTCATTGACTCTCTCGCCGTCGTTGACCCCTGCCGGCACAGATGTTAGTCGCTGGCATCGCTGCGAGCTACTAGCGCACTCCATCGCAAGTAGCAGCCCCAACATCGATCACTGTCTCCCCCTCCTGAGCGCACAATAACAGTAAGAACAGATCAGATCTGATCTTGTTTGATTGGGTCGTTATTTGCTGTTTTGTGTTTTGGGCAAGATCATGAGTCAGAACCAGTATCATCTTCCTTCATCCGTGGCAATACATTCATCGAAGCCCAATAACTTCTTTCCATTCTCCTTTATTTGTGATACTGCATATCATCTCTATAATATTATCTAAATTTACCGTCGTTCACAAATATTGAGTGTGTGTGCTTCTACTTGTCAATTAGCGTACGAATCATTATTGAATATTTTACTTGCTAAGAACGCTTATGTAAAATTGTTGATTGTTATTATTGAATCTTTAATTGAACTTGTTAAACTGATTTTATTTCTTGAAAATCCATTAAACCAATTACTAATTTTAATTTGTTACTTAATCGACACTACTTGTTGGTAAACTTATCTTTTGATATTCTTGGAAAATTCCTTACTTTGGATTAAGTTTACATCATTTTGGTATCAGAGCCACGATTTTAAAATCCTAGTTCTTGCATCGTTTAGGCATTTTTTTTGCATTCATTTTGGATCATTTTAGGGTTATTTTTTAGATCATTTCAGATTAAAAAATCATTTTAGGTGCACTTAGGTCACGTTTCTCCTAATTTCAGCAAGCACATGTCCCCACGAAAACTAGTTCTCCGCCTTTGCTGAATGCGTCTTCACAGCACCATCACAAATCCTGAAGAGCCTTTCTTGTCCCTCCTAAACTACCCGATCAGGAATCCCAGAAATCAGCGAGCCACTCCTCAAATTGAAATGGACAACTTTGACATTTCCACTATCCTCGCTACCATTCAAGCAATTTTTGCCAATATCAATCATAGGCTTGAGCAAGTGGAATTGAATTAACATGTTGCCCCTGAGCTTCATCGTCAGATCCCCCAAAGGAATGACGACCGACGTCAAGATCGTGACCTTGGCGAACAATACAATAAGAACGTTAAGGCTGTCGTTCCCCACTTTGAAGGCCACATGGAGCCCCAAATTTATCTCGATTGGATCCGTGCCATAAACCACTATTTCGTGTGCTTTGAAATGAGCGAAACTCTGAAGTTCAAATTTGCACGATGAAATTGACTGGTAAAGCTCAACAACACTAAACCATTCTTGAACACGCCCGCAGAGATCGAGGCCTGTCACCTATAGCCACTTGGAAGGTCATAAAAAAGAAGCTCACAGAGAGATATGCCCTTGTCAATCCACACCAGATTGCTAGATTTGTGGAACCAACTCTATCAAGAAAGCAAATTTACTCAAGAGTATATGGATAAGTTTGACGACTTTCTCATTTGGTGCAATGCCTTAGGTAAAGAGAGCGAAGAACAAACCCTATCTAGGTTCAGAGCTGGACTACGAGCCGATCTTAGGAACGAGCTAATTCATAAAAATGTGGACTCATTGGCAGCAGCTTATGTCCTTGTTCTTGATATGGATTTCTTTAAAGCAAGCTTCCCCTATAAGTCCAGCATTCGAGAGATCATTCTTCTAGGATGACCTCAACTGACCACTCTAGACCTGAGCCCCCCTCTTCTCAGTATCCCAACAATTCTTACCTAAGCAAGCACTCCTATCGCAAGCATAGCTGTTGTCGCTGGTGCAGCCTCGAGCCACCGACACACTCCTATCTCAAGCAGCCCCAACATCGATCACCGTCTCCTCCTCCTGAGCGCACAACAACAATAAGAATAGATCAGAGCTGATCTTGTTTGATTGGGTCGTTATTCGCTGTTTGGTGTTTTGGGCAAGATCAAGAGTCAGAACCAGTATCTTCATCCTTCATTCGTGGCAATATGTTCATCAAATCCCGGTAACTTCTTTCCATTCACCTTTATTTGTGATACTGCATATCATCTCTAGAATATTATCTAAATTTATTGTCGTCCACAAATATTAAGTGTGTGTGATTCTACATGCCAATTAGTGTACGAATCATTATTGAATATTTTACTTGCTAAGAATGCTTAGGTATAATTATTGATTGTTAGGATTGAATCTTTAATTGGGCTTGTTATACTTATTTCAATTCTTTAAAATCTATCAAGCCAATTACTAGTTTTAATTTCTGACTTAATCGGCACTACTTGTTGGTAAACTTAATGTTTTGATATTTTTGGAAAATTTTCTACTTAGGGTTAGGTTTTCATCAAAATATCTTTTAGAAGCTCTCCACATAGGCCAAAGACCCACATGGAGATTGTTGTATGCATCTTTGATGTTGGCCTCCATGCACCAGTCTATGGTTTTGGATGTTACCGTGATCTATCTGATAGGAAAAGAGAAATTATGCTTGGAACAGTAGAGGATTTTTCAGTTTGCTGGAATCATATAGGGTCATTCATTATTATCAAAATCTGAGCAATTGAGCAGGGCATGAATATGTATTTATTGGTATATCAAATGATACCTACTTCATGGCACAGAATGTATAGATTTTGATCATATAAATCCTTCTTTGGTGCCTACATCTAGTAATTCTGTAACACCCATATTATTGGAAATCTGTGCAGTTTTTTAGTAGGGGCACACTTACACCGTGATGAAATCAATTACAGAAGTCAATAAGTAAGATACTTTGTGATGAGGACATCAATTCTATTTAATTTAGTATTTTATTTTAGTACCATATTTGTTTTTTTTTGGCAATTATAGCCATATGTAATCTTTCTTTTTGCATTAGAATATTTTTGAGATTTTTTAGAATCTTTTGAGATTTGTATCAAGACTTGTTTTGAGTCTATTTATAGGCCCTGAGATTAATGAGAAAGATATGCTATTCCTGATAAATAAATTATTGTATTGAAGTTTTGCTCTTCATCTCTCTGTGTGATACAATTGAGATCCAACTTGTTAGGGTTTGTGATAAATCCCAATACAATTTTAGAGTTAGTGATTAACTCTAAAATCTACCCCCAAATTAAAATCTCCAAATAAAATTACCCAAATTCTAATCCCCAAATCCAAAATCATCCTCTCTCCCATTGTCTTCTCCCTCCTCCCGACCCCGACCAAATCCCTAACCTTCCCCACTTCGTGCCCTCGACAACTCCCCCACATCCGCTTCCCCATACCGTCTTCACCTCCGTCGACGCCCCACTCCATCACCACCACTACAACCCATCACCCAGTCTCCCCCTCTCCTATTCGCTGTCGTCAGCCCATCACGACCGACCCCCTAGCCGCAACCCTTCATGCCCAATAACCCAGCCGCCCTACACCTTTCGTCTTCCTCTCTCCCTCATTCCTGTTCTTCAAACCACCCCTGTACACCGAAACCCATCTCCCGCTCTCATCCCCTCTTCAACTCTCCCCCGTCCATCCTTCGATTGCGACGACGCCGCAGCCAGCGACTGCCTCTTGTCGCGCCACCGTGATAGCAACCGGTCGCGCCACCCGCAGTGCGACGCCAGCGAAGCAGCAAGCCGACGACAGCCCGTGCTGTTTATCTCTTTTTGTGTTGCTGATTGCTGCGCTCTTCGCTGCTGTCAACCCGAGATCTACCCAGAGTTCTTCGCACCCTCGGTATACTCTTTTCACTTTTCAATATTTGTGTTATACTGCCATATCGTCTCTATTATATTATCTGATTTGCCCGTCGGCCACAAAAACAATTGAGATTGAGTGTTCCACTTGCTTGATTAGAGTACGAATCAATATTGAATCTTTTACTTGCTAAGAACACTTAGGGATCTGATTATTGATTGTTATAATTGAATTATTAATTGGGATTGTTAAACGTGATTCAGTTCTTGAAAATCCATCAAACCAATTAACTGTTTAAGATTTCTAACTTTAATCCGTACTACGTGTTGGTAAAATTAATGCTGTAAGATTTTTGGAAGTTCTCTATTTAGAGTTAGCTTTACATCACTTTGTCTGCCAGGTAACTCTCAATGAAGTTGCCCACGGGTTTTTTCTGTGAAGATCTGCAAGGTATATTGTAAATCATAGAATATTCACAAGCATGCTTGTATGAAAATCAAGATAGCCATTAACATCAGTACATACTCATGGCGTCTTGCATAGAGATTAGGTAGAGACCAGGATATCATTGGGAATTGCCATGAATTAAATTTGTACATACAAGATTTCATACTGTGATAAAATGGGTATACTGTTATTTGCCTCAAACCAATAAACACATGGTATCTCGTCCAATAATAAAATTGTCAGCTTCGAAAAGATGCCTGTTCATTCTTTATTTCATGCTATGTACCATATGTCTTTATAATGGGTGAGATTGGGTTGCAAATTGCTTGTTTGTTGGACTTTAATACTCATATGTTCAACTGATGTTGAGCGTGTTTGTAAGTGAGGAGGTACTTATTGGATCATCAACTTAAGACATTTTCCCAAATGAAGTAGCTCATTGCCTTGGAATGATCCATTTCATGGAGACTTTTTAGGACATTGTGTGGAGAGGCCTGTTGATATGATTGGATTAATAGGTAGTACTTTTATAATCTGTGAGATGGTTCTCTTGGATCTGAGTTTGAAACTGGCTACAATCCAGTGATTTAAAGATGCTGCTTATGCACTTTACGCTCCAACCTTTTATCATCACAAAATTGACCTATTTTAGACACCAATAAATCCTTAGTTGGAGTTATGAGGTTCAATTAATTTTTCAAATTGCCAGAGTTTCCATCTTGGCCCTCAATGCATCAATAGGCTCCCATTTAGTTGTGGCAGAAACTTATTATCCTAGGCACCTTAGTTCTAAGGTTCTTGATTTTTGCCTCACTATAAGTTTACTAATCTTATTCTACATAACCAACGAACCAACCATTAGCTAGCGATCATTATTATGAGGTGTATAACATTATGAATGGAGTTCTTTCTTTCTAATTTTCAAGCGCTCAAACTCGTGCACAAGAGAAGAACAAAGAGGCTAGGAAAAGATTTGGAATGTGAGGAAGCAGCTACCACCATTACCACAAGGCTAGCCACCATGAACAAGCAGAAGCCCGAGCCTCCATGAATAAGTGAGGCAGGGAACATGGCGATGAGAGACATACGGCCATGAGGGTCAGAGAGAGAGGTAACGTTGATGACTCAGATAGACTAAGGAGTCGATCGACGGCGAGAATCCATCGAACGACCCATAGAGGGCGTTCAGTTGAGACTAGGAGGGTAGAAGAAGTGAGATCCCGAGACGAGAGGCACAGGCGAGGTTCGCTAGACTCAATACCGGAGGAGTTTCGACCATCGGAGAGGCGCACGCGCTTCTATGCAGAGGCAACTAAAGAGGGGGAATGGAGGGACGAAAAGGGTATCGAGTCTCGACGATGGGAGTTGACAGATATGGGGGAGACTAAGAAGAAAGAGGATGAAGATGGAGAATGGGTTCTAGTGCGTCTTAGGAAGATCAGGAAAGCAGAGATGAAGCAAGCCAAGGAATCATCGGAGTCGGCTAGGTTGGCGACGAGGCAACAATGTCACAAATGCGCCCAAAGGGGGCATACAATTCATGAGTGTGTTAACGATTGGTTCTGCTACGCCTGTAAATGGTTTGGTCATATCTTTAAAGACCGTGGGAAAAGTTTGGCTCCGGCGAGGGTGGTGATGAACCCATTAAAGAGGCAAGAGGCTTCCCTCACTTCTCTTCAAAGCAAGACCGAAGAAAGTTGCGCTAGAGGGAGGAACGTTATTAAGTCGGTGATCACACCAACACCGGTTATGGCGGAGTTCAAGAAGCGGTTTAGGTTGTGTGTCACCATCTAAGCGCAATCAGGAAACCCAAATCCACAAGAGATCGAAAGCATTCTCATCGCAAACACTACCCACGTTTCGGAATTTATGTGGAAGGTTCAAAGGCTAAGTTCTAATAGTTTCTTCACCCATTGCCAGGAGGAGGGGAGACTGAAAGAAGTGCTCGCTAAAGGTGGTTTGGGGATGGAGGAGTTCTACTTGACTTTCTCGCAGTGGTCGCGAAGTTTGGGTTCACTCAAGATTGTTGAGATTCCTGCGATTTGGATTAGGTTTTTTAACTTCCCATTTCACTGTTGGGTTCGATCGGGCTTTCAGGGGTTTTGGCTTCGTCGTCGATATTGATAAGAGCACTATGTTACAAGAACGTTGAGAATTTGCTCGTATTAAAGTTGGTGCGGAAAATACAGCTTTGATTCCCTTTTTGATTCAAGCCGAGTTCGAAAATGAGGTGTATGAGGTTAAAGTGATCGTTGAAAGGAAGAAGTGTCTTTTCGTGCTAACAAGGAGTGGGAAACGGAGGAAACATCAGATGAGAGGAAGAGGCCAGAGGTTGAAGACGAAGGAGGGCCGTCCGATCGAGGAGGGATAGATCTGGGTCGTCCATCTGAGTGTGTGATTAAAACTCACAGATTAACTTCGGATGTGATTCAAAAGCATCTTAACCGTCCATTTCAAAATCAGATTTCGGTGCTGAAGCTTTCGTCAAGGCACATGCAAAGTCTAAATGTACAGTACGGAGGTAGGGGGGATGGGCTTGGTTCTGACATGAGTAAAGGGGTGCCAGTTAGTCACATTCCTAGGGGTTCCCACGTGCCTAGCGATTATAGGGCTTCTACTATGGCAGAGCGAAAGACATGGATTTTTGAAAGGAAAAGGCGACAAGGATTGAGAGCTAGCGCGGGGTCCAAGTGATATAGATATTTTGATCTTTCAAAGGTTGACTTTGAAGAGACGCTGCGTGCAGCGCTTGTCGAGCTGAAAAAGAAGAGTAAAATCCCAGGAGATGGGCCAGGGGTCTGTCAAGTGGAGGGGTCTGGGTTGGGAATTAAAAGCTTGGGCTTGGATTCTGTTAGCCACAAGAATGAGATGAAATCATAGAAGAGTTGCACTGATGTGGATTATTATCTGGGAGAAGGGGTGGATGAGTCTGTCGGGTTTGAGCTATCCCAGAGTCAAACTGTTGCAGATGGGGTACTATTGGAGAGAGATAATAGCCAGGATTTGATCCTTCATTTAGTCGGTAGGACTCAAGATGATCGGCTGACGGGGGACGTGAGGATCGAGGCGTTGGACAACTTGCATAGTGATGGGAATGACACAGATTCGGAGCATGAGAGATGGGCCCGTCAAGTGAGGGATTTAGCAGGAGGTGGAGCAAGTGGGAGTATTAGGGGTAGTGCATGTCGAAGACTACTGTGGAGTATCAGAGAAAGAGCAAGAGCCAATTGGATAAATGGGGAGCACAGGGACCGAGCGAAGATGATTTGATTAAGGCGGCAGCAAAAGCAAAAGAACCAGCTTCAGCCTGCGGAGGTATGTCTACAAGTAATTTGTCAATTGTGAATTTTATTTCGGATAATACTCTTATTTATTATGCCAGTTTATTCGGTCTAACCATGGGGTCTAATCCGGTAGAGCAGAGTGAGAGTGTCTAGACTTAGAGGTGAGGCAAATAGACTGTCTAGCGCCTTCGTGTGTAGGTTAGGGTTGAGGGTTTCTTCAGAGAGGCAGTCAGAATTAGGGTATCTTATTAGTTTTAATGTTATACAACTTCTGGAACGTTAAGGGGATGCGGCAAAACATTAAATGTGGATTTATTAATGATACATTATCCAAGATTAAGCCATTAATTTGCGCTTTTCAAGAGACTAGGATTGAGATCCCTAGGAGTGAGGATTTCTGACGCCTTAGAGCGTTTGAGACTTTTGAGTGGAGATTCAAAGTGGCGGTAGGGTTGGCAGGAGGTATAGCTATTGGGGTGGACCCTAACAAGTTTGTCATTGTTTAAGAGTTCAATGGGGTTTTTTCTGTCATGGTCAGAATTAATTGAAAGAGTGATGATTGGATCCATATGGTCTCATTTGTTAATGGGCCATACGATTCTAGACGTAGGGGCGAATTCTGGGAGGAATTAAAGCATATCCGTAGTATTTGGGTGGACCCATGGGTTGTGGGTGGTGACTTTAATATTACTAGATTTCATTGAACACAACGGAAGAGGGGCAGACCACCAGGATAAATGTAAGTTTAACCTCACCATTGATGAGTTACTACTGATGGAAATTCGGCCATTAGGTAGGAGATTCACATGGACAAATATGCAAGCTAAGCTCATTATGGCTAAACTTGATAGGATTCTTGTCTCCATGGATTGGGAGACTTTATTCCCACTTGCAACTGCTAGGTCAATTGTAAGATTCACATCGGACCACGTTCCTCTAATCCTTGACTATGGGATTGGAAACATGATTAAACATCACCCTTTCCGTCTTGAGAAGGCTTGGACTATTCACCAAAACACGAGGAAAACAATTGAGGAGTGCTGGTATGGTCCAATTTTGGCGACAAATGCAACGGATATTTGGAATGGTAAAATGAGGCGACTCCGAAAATGTTTAAAAGATTGGGCTAAGATTGAATTCGGGCAGGTGAGAAGGAAGATTCTTCTAGGATAGAGTTCAAGACCTGGAGAACATGGAAGAAATTAAAAATCTGGCGGGAGCAGAGTTCGAAGAATTGACAATAAATAGAACTGAGATCCAGCAGATTGGAGAGATGGAAGAAATGTATTGGAAACAACGAGCAAGGGTTCAGTGGCTGCATGTGGGCGACGCTAATACTAAATTCTTCCACAAAGTGGCAAACACAAGGAGAAGACATAATCATATCTCAGGCTTGTTTATTGAGGATTATTGGAGTGAGGATGAAGGGATGATTTGCCAACATATTGACGATAGATTTATGGACTTAATAGGGACAAAGAACCCGAATAGAATCGTCTTAATCCAGACATGTGGAACGATTCGAGAATTGATGGAAGCAATGGACTAGAGGACATGTTTAGTGAGCAGGAGGTCCTGCAGGCAATCAAGAACCTGGGACAAGATAAAGCTCCGGGTCCGGACGGCTTCCCAATTTTCTTTTACAAGCTGTATTCAAAGATTATTAAACAAGACTTAATGAACATTTTTCAAGAGTTGTTTCAAGGTACGACCGAGATTGACAGACTCAATTATGCGAATATTGTCTTAATTCCAAAAAAGACGGAAGTTTTAAGGGTGTCAGATCTCCGGCCGATTAGCTTGCTTAATGGTTCATTCAAAATCATCACTAAAGTGTTAGCCAATAGGTTGGTCCCACATCTGTCTGATGTGGTGGGGGAGTTGCAAAGCGGATTCATTAGAGGAAGGGATATTTTGGATAGCGTGGCTTCAACACACGAGATTGTTTTCAGGGGATGCAAAGGAAAACCGATGGATTCCTGTTACAATTGGATTTCGAGAAAGCATATGATACAGTCGATTGGGATTTCCTAGAGGAGGTTATGAAGCTGAAAGGTTTTGGTACAAAGTGGAGGTCATGGATAAAAATGTGCGTTGGGGGGGGGAGGGGGGAATTGTTTGTACAGTTCAGTGGGAATGTCGGACGAGAATTAGATGTTGGAGATGACTCAGGCAGGGGGACCCACTCTCCCCATTATTATTTACACTCATCGCGGTTGGGTTAGCTGAGATGATCAAGAGGGGGAAAGACAGTAACATTATTAGTGGTCTGGCTATCAAGAGACGATTACGATTTTACAATATGCAGATGATACCCTTTTGTTTGGTGTAGCAAAATTGGAGGTAATCATTGCTATGGGGGATGCTCTGAGAGGTTTCGAATTGTGGTCGGGACTGAAATCAATCTTAGTAAGAGTAATGTTATTCCGTTTAGGGAGAATTTGTCTTTGTCTATTGAGGATATTAAGGCACACTGGGATGTGATAGTGGTCAGTTTCCCTTTAAGTATCTGAGGACACCGATTAGACCTAAGGGGTTACGACGGGAGGATTGGTTGCCGGTGGTAGAAAAGTTGAGAAGAAGCTGGCAGGGTGGAAGGGACGATTCTTGTCCCTAGGAGGAAGAATAACGTTGATAAACTCGGTTCTGAGCAATCTTCCAACTTATTTAATGTCAGTATTTGAGCTCCCAAAGTGGATTATTGCCAGAATTGATAAAAGCAGGAGGAAATTTTTATGGAGAGGAGCAAATGAGGACAGTAAAGGGTTGAATCTGGTAAATTGGGGCCGGGTATGCAAGAGAAAAGGGTTTGGGGGGTTAGGGGTTTTGAACTTGCAAGACATGAATAGGGCATTAATAAGTAGATGGTGGTGGAAGTTGGGGAAAAAAGAACACCTGGTGGTGCAAATCATTCATGTTGTACACGAGAAGAAAGAAGTTTGGATATGGGGGGAGAAGCGCATATAGTAAAATATCTAGTCTATGGAAAGGGGTGGCCAAAGTGGGGGACATGTTTCATACTAATACTACATGCGATTGGGTTAATGGATTAGGTACTAGATTTTGGAAGGATAAATTGTGTGGCAAGAGTACACTTGAATCTTTGTTTCCGGAGGTGGCTAGGGAAGCCACGAATATCGACTCCTTAGGAGCTGAGATTTGGAGAAATGGAAACATTAATATCAAACTCAGGGGGAATGTGTCCCAAGAGTGCTTAAGGAAAATTCAGCAACTTAAACAATTTTTCTGAGATGAAGGGAAACGATTCTTCGGGACAGAGGATGTGAGGTATTGGACCCTAGACATGAATAGGGAGTTTCCGGTCACCTCAATGTATAGATGGCTGAACGACGGAGGAAATAGGAACGGGGAAGCCACAACGATGTGGAAAACAAAGGCTCCGATGGAAGTTAAAGCTTTCTTATGGCTGGTTATCAACAATGCGATTCTTTCCAAGAATAATCGGTTCATACGAAACATTCCGGTAGATAATAGATGTTCCAGATGCCTAGGAGATATAGAAGATACTAATCACATTTAATTCTTGTGTCCTAGAGCAAAGCTAGCGTGGGAGGTGTTATGTCTAGGTTTCGGGCTACTGGGGTGCCCAATCTCTACTATGGAGGTGTGGGGTGAGTGGAGAGGAAGAGAGATTAGGAGAGAAAATAGATTAATTTGGGACATCTCTGTGGCTGCAATGATGTGGGATCTATGGCTAGACTGTAATGATTTGTGCTTTCGTCAAATTAATAATAGATTTCAAGTCTTCATGCATAAAGTGTTCTCCTTTATCAATGATTGGGCAAGTCAACTGGGATCGAAGAAGAGGTTACGATTGGAAGAGTAGTCCGATGGGAGCTATGTGGTGGCTGGGAAGGGAAGGGAGGGATCTACCGACTTCCGTCGTCTCTTGTTATTTTGACTTAGATATTGGTAGATGTAGTTTTGTTTTTGATGCTATGTTGATGTAAGATATTAAGAATGTTGGTTGTATTTCACTCAACTTGTTTCATTAACTTTTCATTAATGAAACGGTGATGAGGTCACCTTTATTCTAAAAAAAAAAAATCCTATTCTACATAAGCTGCAATAAGTATAATTTTGGGGTTTATATATCCAAAAATAATAAAAAGATAAAATAACAATTTACCTTTCTTTTCCTCTCTGTAGTAACCTTCCCTCTGCTTGTCTCCTCTCTCCCCTTTTCCAGTTACTCACAACTTCAACTACCAATATCCACCATGGGGGACTCTGATCGCTGACCTTGGGGACTGTGTACATACTGGATGTTGGCATAACCCTGTTTAGGATTTTTATTGTTCTTGTTTGGTATTTTCCTATTTTCTCTCGTGTTCAGTCTTGAATTCCGATTTACTATGTTGCTTCATGTATTTCTTCCCGCACTCTTTATATCTCTTCTCTATGTCTTGATATCTCTTCCCTTCATGTGAATCCATTCATTCTTTTAGTTTATTTGTATGATAGAGTTTAGATGTCCTAACTCCTAGCACATTCTTGACAATAATGTATCGTGGATTATGACTTTGTAATCTTATTATGTTTGTATGTCATATCTGTCCTCGTATGTTGTCTAAGTGCTTCGTGCTTGATTGTAATAGGCATTCATATTTGAGGTTGATATATAGTATTCTGTATTTAGTAGGTAATATAGGGCTATTCATATTCCTGGACTGTAATGATCATGTTTTGCCATTGATATTATCACTAGTTAAAATGGATTCTGTTGGGTAATTGTATAAGTAACTAGCTGGATCTTCATTTCAATTGTTTTACTTTGTAGGGACCGCATGTCTCAGGTTAAGCCTCTGCTAATAACCCTTTTGCTTTCGTTCTAAGAGCTCCAAGAAAGATGGATTTTGACCCCTTCACATGTACAGTCTTTTTTTTCTCTGGTTTATGTGCACTAGAAATGTCCAAATAACTGATATCAATGATGTCCACAAAATACCCTGTCATCCACTTTATTCAGCTAGCATTTCCCCATTTGCCCAGAAGGTCACCGCTCTATCTTCAATCTGCAGTTGAGTTTCAGAAAATGACTTAGAGTTGGACAGATGTTTCACATTATTTTGGACATTAAACATATAGTCTTGAAGGAAAAGTGGTTTTTTTTTTATGCAGGGCTATTGTAGGACTAAATTTCCCTCCTTGGTCAAAAGAGGGGAAGCAGTTGATTATTCCAAGGATGATCTGAAATTGCCACTTATAAATCACCTTCTGGCGGTCTGGTGGTTGATGGAAAATATTTCTTTGGCGAAAGTCTATCAGGACACAATTAGTTCATCAAACTGTTATGATGAAACAAATATCCCTGGTCAAAGAGAATAGTGCAGCTAGATTATTGCTAAGAATGGTCGGAAATTGGGGTATTAATCACCTTCTTGTAGTTGAGAAATAATGTACCTTAACTTATGAAGAGTGTGACTTCACTTCGCTCTCATTTCTCTCACCTTCTTCTACTTTCATGGAGCTTCTCTCTCCTCCCTCAAATACTCAAAAACCCATACCATAGCTTTTCCCTCAGCCTACTCCACCGTATCCCAATCCTTTCCTACTTTTCTCCCTATCCATTCCTGTCCTCCTCCTCAGTGTCGTCTACTTTTCTACTGATAGCCCTTCTTGCTCTAGCGCTTCGATGCAAAGGAGAGTCTAGGTTCGTCCATGGGAGAGCGCGCCTGAGCTCCTAGAGAACACATCAGCGACGAGGAGCGTTGCAACCCTAGGGGCAGGCAGGATCACCATGAGCATCATGCAGAGGGTCGTCGCGATAGTCACAGGGATAGGTCCCCGAAACAAACTTCCGTTCGACCTCCGGTGGGGAGATTTGGCGGAGGGCAACGCCGCTTGCGCTCTAGGTCGCCAGGTCATACTAGTCACCACGACCAACGGTCTCCAAGGTATGGTACAAGGTCCAAGAGCCCTTAGAAACCACTCAAAGCCTCCGACGTGGTGGCCAACGTCTCCGATGCTATCAAGGTGGCTGGCCCCAGGTCTTCGGCGATGTCCCCCGTTATCGTGGAGCATCTTCGCTCCCCTGCAGGGAAACCGGCCAAGTTTCCTTGATGTGGACATCAGTAAGTGTATGCAGTCAGCTATGTAGCAGTTAGTAGTGTGTATGTAGTACTGTCAGTGCAGTCAGTGTGTGTGTATATTCATTCAGTTGTGTGTCAGTTATGCAGTCAATGTGTGTCAGTTATGCAGTTACTGCACTGCAGTTGTGTGTGCAGCAGTTATGTAGTCACTGCAGTTGTAAGTTGTGTGCAGTTGTGAGTTGTGTGCAGTTGTGTGGTAGTAGCCTATATAAAGGCTTGGGTTGTTGTATTATGGATATGATTTATTGAATGAGAAAAATTAAACAAAGAGAATGTGATGTCTCTATGTTCATGTCTTGAATGTGTGAAACTTTAAGGCATTGTGTGAAATCGACTATTATCCTTCTGTCTTCTATTGATTCATCATCTTCAAGCATGAGACGCCAATTCTAGGAATCTAAGCATTGAAGCTATGCACTCTAATGCTCGTGATGTTCACTTCAGCGCTCTTTTCGTGAGAGTAAATGACGGTCGACAATACCCATAACTCGTTCAGTTGATAAGTTTTTCAGGTAATTAAGTCTATTGAATTTCACTTTCATTATCTTTAAACTATTATCTGTTGACTCTGTTACTATATATGAGAGTGAGAGTTTCTACATGCCTGTAGCTTATAAACTTTTATATTGGCGGTTTTAAATTGCACAACTTTAGCTTTGTTAATAATGTTATCTAGATTATTAAATAGAATTGCTAGTGAACATGTGACTCTTGTAAAATCCATTAACCGTAAATGTTTTAAATCTCATTCTATAATTGTGCTTGAACGTGTTGGTGAATACTACTTGCTTTAATCAGGGCCGGCCCAACACTTATTGAGGCCTAAAATGAACTCCGAAATGAGGCCTTTTCAAAGCCTATAATAATATTTCGTTAAAATTAATATTTTTTATTTAAATGTTATCTTTTGGGATTTTTGAGATGCAAAATCATTCATTATATTATTGTAATCAATTTCGGGCTTTTTGGTATGTGAGGAGGCCTATTTCGGGCTTTTTGGTATGTGAGGATGCCTTTATTCTTTAGATATTTTTTTTTGGAGGCCTAAAGCCCTAACTTTGGTTGCTTTACCTTTGGGCCGGCTTTGGCTTTAATTTACTTGGATAAATCATACACTCACAAGTAGTTTCACATCATCCCTTCAACGCATATTCCTAATGCCGCGGCTAAGTCTAGGTCCCCTCATTCTCCGGCTAATTTCACTGAACAAGAATTACTGTCGGCTTTGCAGGAGGTGCGATGATGTAAAACGTAATCCTAAATAGAGAATTTCCAAGAATCTTAAAGGATTAATTTTACCAGCATGTAATGCGGATCAAAGTTAGAATTTTAAACAATTAATCGGTTTGATGGATTTTCAAGAATTGAATTAAGTTTAACAAGCCTAGTTAATAATTCAGTTCTAACAATCAATAATTAAATTCCTAAACGTTCTTAGCAAGTAAAAGATGCAATATTGATTCGTACTCTAATTAGGCAAGTGGAACACTCAATCTCGATATTTGTGGTCGACAGTTAAATTAAATAATATAATAGAGATGATAAAGCAGTATAACACAAATATTGGACAAGTGGAAAGAGTATACTGGGGTTCGAAGCAACTAGTGTTAGATCTTAGCTTGGTAGCAAGGGGCGAGGAGCAGCACAGGGGAGTCGCGGGGGTGCTGGCGTGACTGGCTGTGGGCGGCGGCGGGATCGACGCGACGGGAGAGGGCGGACAGCGTCGCGGTCGACGTCGACGAAGTGGGTCGACGGGGATTGGGTTTTGGCTGTCGCTGGCGATCAGAAACAGGAGGTGCGAGGAGGTCGATGAAGCAGTCGGGGAGTTGGTCGGGTGGTGGGTAAACGGCGGCGAAGACGAAAGAGGATGAGGGGGATGGTGGTGGTGCGGGTGGCAGACAACGAAGATGGAGTTAGGGGGGTTTCGGAAATCGATGGAGGGAGAGGAAGAAGATGAAGAGGGATTGGGGTTTGGGTTTAATTATATTTGGGGGATTGGGGTTTGATTTTTAATTTGGGAAATTAGGGTTAGGAATTTGTATTGGAATTGGGGATTTGAGGGTATTTTAGAGTTCATCACATACCCTAAAAGTTTATTAGGATTTATCACAAACCTGAATAAGTTGGATCTCAATTGTATCACACAAAGGAGAGATGAAGAGCAAAACTCAACACAATAAATTTTTAATGAAGAATGACATGACTTCTCTTTAATCTCAAGGCCTATAAATAGGTTCAAAATAAATCTTGATACAAATTTCGAAATATTCTAAAATCTCAAAAATATTCTAATGCATAAAAGAAAAATTACATATGGCTATAATTGCCAAAAACAAATATTCTACTGAAATAAAATACTAAACTAAATAGAATAGATGTCATCATCATGCGAAGGAGGGAAGGGGAGGCTCGACTACAAGAAGGAGACGAGGGGGGTGGGTGGGAGATTTACCGCTCCAAATCATCTATAAAGCTCCATGCTACGATGGCCAAGGCGAGGGATTCGCTATGCGTTTTCTGCGTCGACCTTCACCGTAAGGAGGATTGCCCCTACGGCGTTTTCGTTTGCTTCGAATGTAAGGCTACTGGCCATAAGGTGAACGCCTGTGCGGTTAGAGGTGATAAGAGACGAGGAGGTCAGGGGACGATAGCTAGATCTGCGGCTAGGTCCAGCGATGTTCATAGCGCCATTGTTTCGGTTACTGGAATTATAACGTAGAACAGAGAGCTTCTTAAAGCTAAGAGGGGTGTTATTAGAGCTGTTAGAGGATAGCCATCGACGGAGGAGATCATTACGGGGCTTCGACAATTATCGGAGAGCTTCAACCGGAGATCGTGGGAGCTCCATAAGGTGAAAGAGTTTAGGGTTGCAGAATTCCCCTCAGCTGAAGGGATTGTGGCGTTGGTGAGACGCAATGAGCTTAAGATCATTGGCGGCCGTTTTGGAATCTCAATCGCACCATGGACGGGCGACGAAGGGGCTGTAACTCATGGCGACGTCAAGGGCACTTGGGTGATGCTAACGGGCTTGCCGCTTCACTGTTGGGAACTCGGAGGCTTCCAAGATATTTTGAGGAAATATGGCTCCGTCCTAGAGATGGACGTTCCAACGACGGCTAAGAGGGGGAGCTGCCAGGGTGAGGATCGAACGGCTTGGAAAGGTGGTGCTCCCTAGGTCTATTAGGGTGATGGTGGAAACCAAAACGTTCTTGGTCGAGACTAGGATGGAGGATGAATGCTCGGGTGAGATGGCGGAAGACGTGCGAAAGAGGAACTCGGTTACCAAGCAACTCTTCGGGGACGAATGTGTCGACCGTACATAGAAGAAGTGGGCTGAGATCGCGGTGGGGAAGAAACGTCTAGAGGTTGAAGACGATGGTCTTAGAGGGGCCGAACAGGTTTGGGTTTCTGAGCCAGCTCGTGTGCATCCAACATTACCGCTCACCATGAACGTCACCGAAGGGGAAGAAGATCCAACGAAGGGGGAGTTTTTGTTCGGTAAGCAAACGAAAATTGTCCAAGATACTCACCGTACGACAACAGAAACTACTGACAGTGCAGCAAAGCGACGGGGGGACAGCTCTCCAGGTCCTCTTTTCCTGGAGGAATTACGCAACACCGTTGCGGTTGTGGGCCCAAGATTTACAGTTGCGAGGGAGGGGATGTGCAGTGTATTGCGAGTCCCGTCGTAGGGGTGAAGGGGCTTATGTCCAATCTGGGAGGGTACGAAGAAAGGGGCACATCAGTCAGTACGAGCAAAAGGGGGGAACACAGAGCGAATTGCGGAGTTTTGAAATGCGCTGTGAGCGGGGTGGATCTAGTTCAGAGGGGTCTCCCTATGGGCTGTGGTAAGAGTGAGTTGGGCTGTGGTAAGAGTGGGCTGGATGTGGGTGTGTGCAAGAATAATTTTGGTGTGGGCCTGGGTCAGTGTGGGCTTGGGCCAGAGTCCGCTCGGTTTTGACTTCGGCCAGGGGGATGGGGCAGGAGCTCAAGGCTTCAAAGAATCCTACAACTCAATTGTTAATGATTCAGAGGATCAAAATTATAGGATGGGCACTGCAGTGAATCAAGTTGCGGACTCTAAGGAGGAGGGGGCGCAGATTGAAGAGCTACTTAAATAGGAGGTCGACAAAAGAGTGGAACGGGAGGTTAAAAAGAGGATGAAAGTAATGCCGGGCAATTGGGCTTCTAACAAAAAGCTGTTATCAGAGGATTCTTCTGAATCGGATACGGACTCTAACAAGTCCGAGGAGCCTAACTCGGGAGAAGAGAAAGAAATCCTAACATAGGTGAGGAATCAACGGTGGTTGAAACTGGTTAGAAGAAAAAACTGGTAAAGGCGAAGGAGGGGTACAGACGAAGCTTAAGGCAGCGTAGCAAAGGGGAGAAGCCGATGACCATCAAAGAAATTTACCAAAGGGTGGGTAAACGGAAAGGGTATGAAAACATCGCAGGTACAAATTTGAATATTTCTATCTTCGGTTCTATCCCTGACTACTTGTTAATTCAACTTGCCCACGTCTATGGTTTAAAACTGCATCATAACGCACACACAAATATTATCGACATTTTGCAAGGTAGGGAGTTAGTTAATATTGCTAATGGTCACAGGGTTTTAGAAGGGGGGGCGACGATGGTGTGTCCCGTAACCTGGTAGAGTTGGATTCAACTTTGCAGGATCAAGGGGGGACAATAGTGATTATGTGTAACACCATTTTCTGGAATGTTAGAGGGCTTGGCAAGAATGCCAAGCGTAGAATGTTAGGGGAGGTTATTAGGAACAATAATATTGATATTGCATGTTTGGAAGAGACTAAAATAGCTCAACCAACTGAATGACTCTCAGGGGTCTAAAGTTAGACCATATTCAGGGTTGGAAGGTCAGGGACGCTGTAGGGGCGTCAGGGGAGATCATGGTGGGTGTTAATACCAGTAAATTTGATTTACTGGATGATCGGGTTGGGAACTACTTGGTTTCGGTAGTGGTCAAAAGAAGGCAGGACGGGTGGCAACAAACCATCACGGCGGTATATGGCCCAAATGAGAGGAACCTAAGGTAACAGTTTTGGGATGAGCTAATATATATCAGGGGAAGGTGGAGTTTCCTTGGGTAGTGGGAGGGGACTTCAACATCGTCAGGCACACGTATGAGAGGAGTGGAGGCCTAGGCAATGAGCACGATATGAGGAAATTCAATCTAGTGATATCTAGCTTGGGATTGATGGAAATCCCAATTAATGACCGAAGCTTTACATGGTCCAACCGACGTAGGGAGCCGATAATGGCGAAGCTAGACAGGATTCTAGTTTCTACTGACTGGGAAGCGAAATTCATATTGGGAATGGCAAGGTCATGTATTCGAAATACATCGGATCACGTCTCTATCATGATTGGTACGGGAGAAGAAGGCAGAAGAAGGCAGAGAATCTTCCGTTTTGAGAAGATGTGGCTGAACAACCAGGAATGCAAAGCAAGGTTAAGAGATGCTGGGAGGAGGGGCATGGGCAGGCGGAACCAGCCGCCAGACTAAACAGTAAACTTTCTACTCTCAGAAGAAGGCTAAGAAAATGGAATAAGGTCACGTTCAGAAATATTTTAACAAGAAAACAGGATATCCTCAACGAGATTGAGGAACTTGAAAGACAGGAGGAGGTTGGACAACTGGACGATAACCAGTTTTAAAGGTTAACGGAATGCAGGCAAGATATTCAAGAAACATACATCAACGAGGAAATTATGTGGAGACCGGTTCAGGGTAAAATGGCTGAAAGAAGAGGATGCGAATACCAAATACTTCCACAAGGTCGCCAATATGCGATGCAGGAAAAACTTTATCCACTCGTTGGATATTGATGGTATCTCAGTTTCAGACGAGAAGCGGATAGTCAACCATGTTGATGTTAAATTCAAAGAACTATTCGGGCAAAACAGAGATGGGTAGACCGAGTCAAATGAGAATATTTGGGAGGAATTACAAGGAAAAACACGTGCGAGAGTTGAGTCTCTGCAAGAACAGTTCACAATGGATGAGGTAAAGGTAGCAGTGTGGGGAATGGGACAGGATAAGGCTCCAGGGTCAGATGGGTTTCCTATATTTTTTTACAGACATTTTTGGGATATTGTCAAATTTGACATCATGGATATCATGAATGCATTTTATGAAGGCAGTTTGAATCTGAAGAGACTAAATTACGCTCATGTTTGCCTTATCCCTGAAATTCAAGTGGCGAGGGAAGTTAATGATTTTAGGCCTATAGGTTTGATAAATTGCTCAGTCAAAATCATTACGAAGGTCCTCGACAACAGATTGAGAAGGATCATCGGGGACATTATAGAAGACTATCAGTCTGGTTTTATTGCAGGGAGGGATATCTTTGAAGGTGTGGTATTAGTGCAGGAAGTTATACAAGACACGAAGAGATGTAAACAGTCGGGGTTCATGCTAAAATTAGACTTCGAGAAGGCATACGACAAGGTAGAATGGAAATTCATCGGAGATTCTTGAGAGAAGAGGGTTCGGGAACAGGTGGATCGGATGGATAAAGAATTGGTTAACATCGTCCAAGGTCAACGTGCTAGTAAACGGGGAGCCGGAAAAGGAAATCAGATGTAGGCGGGGTCTTAGGCATGGAGACTCATTATCACCACTGTTGTTTACCTTGGTGGAGGACAGGTTACATAGAATGCTACACGCCTACAGAGAAAATGGACTGATTAATAGACTGGGTATGAGGAGGGGTGTCTCTGCGGTAATGAACGTCCAGTATGCAGATGATACTTAAATTTTCGGTGAGTGCGACATTGCGCAAGTGACTTTTTTGAAGTGGGGTCTGTATCTATTTGAAGAGTGGTCAGGGCTTAAGGTCAATTTCCACAAAAGCTCCATCACATTCTTAGGGGATTCAGGGGAAGGGGGGAACATAATGACCAATATTCTTAACTGTCGAATCCAGAAGCTGCCAATTACGTACCTGGGATTGCCGATCGGATCCGGGAAGATTAGAACGCTGGACTGGCATGGCCTCATAGACAAAATTGCAAGCATATTAGAGGGGTGGAAAGGGAAAATGCTGTCCTTAGGGGGACGTTTAATATTGCTTAATTCGGTGGTTAGCTCTATACCACTTTACTTTATGCCTTTTTTTGAAATACCGGTCTGGGTAACCAAAAAAATTGACAGGCTTAGAAGACAATTTCTGTGGCATGGGGCGGGGGATGGGAGAGGGTACACATTAATTAAATAGGGAATAGTCTGTAGACGAAAAGAGCTTGGTGGATTGGGGGTGATCAATATTCGCCAGATGAACCAAGCCTTACTCTGCAAATGGTGGTGGAAACTAAAACTAAAGACTAAGACAAAATGGGGTAAACTGATAAAGGCGGCTTACTTGAAGAATGAATGCATGCACCAGAAACAGAAAAACAAGGAATCAGCGTCCGAGTTCTGGCAAGGGGTCACTCATACGAGAGACATTCATCTCAAGGATCACATTCTCCATTGGAAATAGGGCTTCTACGTGTTTTTGGAAGGACAAATGGTGCGGACCTATTAACCTAAAGAGAAGATTCCCAGAAGCATACAAGTTTGCTACTAATAAATATGATCAGGTGGTTAGAAATTGGAGGAATGAGGAATGGAAACCAAGACTCACTGGGAGGCTAACCAGTGAAGCAAGAAGACAAAAACAGAACCTAATTGTCTACTTACAAGATTGGAAACCAACAGGGAATGATCAGGAAGACAGAGCTAAGTGGGAGGCTGAAAAAGGTGACGTTTTTTCGGTTAAATCGGCTTATAAAAGGTTAAACGTTGGGGGAGTTAGAGTCTACGACCCAGTCTGGAAGGCAAAAGTCCCACTTAAAGTGAGGACTTTCAATTGGTTGGCACGTAGAAACGCAATTCTAACTCGGAATAACTTGGCTAGGAGAAGATGGCAAGGTCCGGCAATTTGTGTAATGTGCAATTAGGAGAACGAAACGGTCGACCATCTGCTAGTGACGCGCAGTTATGCAAGGCCAATTTGGGGGGATCTAATAAACAGAGTCGGCAGCACAGGGGCAGGCCCACAAATGTTAAGCGACGCCTGGGGGAATGGAGAGAGGGACACATCCGCATCAACAATTTTGACATTTGGGAAATTGGGGTTGCGGCTATTTTCTGGGGTATTTGGTTAGAACGGAATAATAGAATTTTTAGAATATCTTACAGACATATCATGTATCAACAAATATTTCCCAAGATTATTGCTAATATCATATTCTGGTCTAAAACGGCAGGGGAAGAACAAACGAAGAAGATCAAGGACATGTACACGGACTGTGCCGCAAATCAGGCTGAATCGCAGGGAAGGGAAGATACACCACAAGTGGGGTGATTGACTGCTATGAGGCGTGAGGAACAGGCACCATTGCTGACTTGTATTTTCGAGTCATGTATTTCGATGTCTGTACTGTGATGTAAGTTTGGGTTCTTTTATTTTGATGTATGTATTTTTTAGGATGCGCGAGTAGGTCATGCCATGTATGGTTGTGGACTAATATTTTGACCAGGGAATGGGCATCATGGCCCGCATGTGGGATACATGAATATCATTGCCTGTTACTTTATTTTGTTTTATTAAAAGCTTTTTAATGAAACACGGGGGGGCCAAGGCCAACCTTTTATGATAAAAAAAAAACTTATGAAGAGTGCACACCTGGTTGCATTCCCATTATGTGTGACCTAGTTTGCATATGCAATACACATGTTTTCTCCTTCTTAAGCACTTAAAGATGACTAACTGATATTGATTAAAATTGGGAAAAAATATTTGTGTTTGGTGCAACGCATGTCTAAGTAAATCTAATATTCAAATGTCATACATTTGGTATAATGTACGAAGTTGGAATTAGCTTTGTTATAGATCAAATATCGAATATACAGAATATATTGATGCGCTGATAATGAGATACAAGGAGGCATATGTTTTTGCTAACAAAGATTGCTCTCTAAGATAGGGTTTACAACCGACAATTTCATATTCCAAAATATCCCCACTCTAATACTCCACTAGTTTATGGAAATGCATGGATTTATCAAGGATTTAGTTTGGAAATGAGAAACTGATTGTATAGATTAGAAATGCAGCAAAATATATTAAGGGCAATAGCCTCTTATATAAAGGCAAAGCCTATGACAACTTACAATATAGACCCCAAACAATCCCAGTATTACACTCATACATCATGCACTCAACACCCCTTTCAAACTCAAGGTGGATCAACCAACATGAGTTTGGATACAGATGAACTAAACCGACTGAGATAAAATCTATTGATCAGATCTCAAGATGTGAAATCTTAAATTCAAGCAAACAAGCATATCCGAAAGGCTCTGAAAGGAGATGTGAATCGGCTTATCAGATCAAGATATGAATCCGTAAGAAGATGAAGAAGCGACTTCTGTACTCATATCGAAGAGGATCCAAGTCGAGGTTAGTTCAGATTGAAATCTGAATTGGATCAGGTTCAATTTTGTCGAGGCGGGTGCAGGAGTGGACCCAGGTTGGTCGAACCGGATTCGGACCGGGTCGGACCAGGTTCGGTTCATATGGATTGGGTTTGGCTGGAAGCTGCAGCCAGGTCGGGTTGCTGGATTGGGTCGGAGAAGCAAAAGGGTCTGTTCCAATTGGATCTGGTTTGGTGCTGCAGGTCAAATCCAATAAAGGTTGATTGGATCAGGTTGGATTCAGGTGGGCTTCGAATTCCAAAAATAGAGGAGGGTTGCTGCGGCTAGGGTTTGGAGGAAACCCTAGTTCGATTGCGCAGACCATTGCGCTGGAGTTCGGCGACGGCGACGGCGACGGCGTAGACGGTTGCACGCTCGAGGATGATCGATGGCGGTGTAAATGGCCGCAACCCTCAAACGCTCGATCTAGGGTTTCCTCTATCTCCAAAAACCATCAAGCAGGCCAAGAAGGCCAAGAAGTACCCTATGGTGCCCACCAAGAAGGCCAAGAAGACGAAGGAGTACCTGAAGCATGGAAGCTGCCTTTCGGGAGGGGTTTGGCATAGGGGTGTTGTGTGACAGGAGGAGGCCGACGCCAAGAGATCGATGGTGAGGTGGGCCGGAGCAGTGCATGAAGCTGCTTTCGTTGCTGTCGGCGGTGGTATCGGGATTGAAGGTCGGTTCTCTCGGGAGAGTGGACGACGACGGTTGCAGTTTCAGCAGGGTCGGGATCGGGATGAAGAGGAGGATAGGAGAGAGATGGCGAGATGGATGTTGATGTCAGGATGACATCAACAAACCTGTCTTCGAGGGATCGGGAGATTGGATATGGATCCGGATTTTGATTTGGGATTTGGATTTAGAATTTGATTTGGGATCCAAAATTTGTTTTTTTTCATGGCTGCAATCTAGATCTAGTGTTTCTTTTTGCAACAAAGTGACTCTGATACCAAGTTAGAATATGAGAAACTGATTGTATAGATTAGAAATGTATCAAAATACATTGAGGGCAATAGCCTAAAATATATAGGCAAAGGATATGACAATTTACAATATGGACCTATCCCAATATTACACCCATACATCCTACACTCAACTGATCTTAATTATGTAATAGCCAACAATCTAGTCAGGTATGCTTGTAATTTAGCTGGCTATTGTTAATTATTAGTAAAGCCCCAGGGAGAGGTGTAGGGATTGAAGAGCCGAAATATATTGTTCGAGGGGAGGCAGTTCTTTTGATCTGTGAATATTATTAGTTGTATACATACAGTCCAACATTTTTATTTGCCTAGGATCTAATTGACTTTTGATCTGCTTATTTAACCTTGTCGAGGAGGAAGAAATCAGTTTAAGCTAGTAAATCTATTTAAGATAGCAAATCATTTGGAAAGTTTGTTTTCAAAGAAATAATACTTATAAAACTTCTTTTTTGAGGCGATAGCTAAAACTTTTCTTGATCTATTTTTCGGAAGATAACAAAGGAAAGAAAATTTGTGTATTCACGCAGCACGAATGCTGGGCTGGAGAAGCTGTTACTAAATGTTGCTGTACTACAATTTTTTGGGTGGTATTTCAGTATTTCCTAAAAATGGGGTTTGTGTAGATTTTACAGTTGCTTATTGTTTGTGCTAATTTGGCATAGTTTATTACCAACTCAGGCACGGAAATGATTACTAATGATGTGTTTCTTTTAAGTACAGGGAGAGCTTTATGGCATTATGTGATCGCTTCCGGAGTGACATGGAAAATGATGAGTTAACTATGTTACTGTCAGAGAAGGAGGAACTTGAAAGTGAGAAGCATAACCTGAATATGAAAATCAATGCCTTACAAACTTCAACAAAAGAATTACTTGAAGAGATCCTTGATGAAATAAATGATTCCTGTTCTGGTAACTGAACGACTTGTTCTATATATATAATACCTTTAGTTATGATGTTCAACACATTTATCATCTAAAGCCCTCTTGGATTGTTCTTCGAGTAGCAGAAAGAGGTCGTGTCTAATTGCATTGTCCATGCTTTATGGTATCAGATTCAGTCTGCATGCAAGATCATCTTGATTAATTGTTCATTGTTTCAGCATGTCTATGTATTCCATATTATTTGATTTGCATCTGAAAAAAAAATAATAGCTAGCATGATGATACATTACCTATGATCTCTTGCATTTGTAAGCTGTAACATTGTCTGGTTTTGGGTGCAATTGATTTTGTAATTGTTTGACTACCGAAGTTTGTTGCAAAATACGGACCTAAAGCGACTTTATAAATCAGTGAATTCAAGTGGCTCAGTGTCATGATGAATTCTACCATATTCATTTGTTTCAATAGCAGGTTTTCTTCTGCATCTGCATTAGATTTCTTGCATTCATTTTGATTCATATTAACTCTTCATATCGGTAGCCTTAGAAGCTGAGATACATCGTAAAAGTTCAGACAATGGGGAGCTTCTAAAGGAAATCGGTGAGCTGAAGAGCCTGTTGCGTGTTATAAATTTGTCTGAGGATTCTTCCTTGTAAGTGTGCCTTACGCTTGTCCACCAGTTCCACAGTTGACTTTCACAATGTCCATTCATGTTTTTTCTACATATGAGGATTATTGCTGCACCATGTTTTCTGAAGATAACAGTTCTGTTCATATTTATATGTTAAGATGGGAGTGTGTAGTTACTGATTCCTTATACATGTTGCCTTAAGAAACATCATCTCTGTAAAACAAGTTGCTATGACATTATTGTAGGTCATATATTCTCTTTCTATCTGTATAGTTGCTAAATGTGGCCAAATGTAATGTGGCATAAAGGCCAAGAAACATTTGATCTCATGCTCCATATGAGGTGTTACCTAGGTTGAAGAAGTTTAATTCATTCACTAATTAGCAGTTCCATATGATAGAAATTATTTAGAATTGGTCTGTGCAAGTAATGATAATTTTTTTCAGTATAGTGAGTAAATCCTAAAAAAATTAATAATATTGAGTTAATGGTAATTTTTTTAGTAATATTGAGTTTGATAAAGAATAAGGCATTGACAAAGCTAATGGAGAAAAATGATTCATGTAGCCTACCAAATATTTGTGATACTAGTATTGTTGTTGTTTTTGTAAGTTGTCTGTAGGACTATCATCTTCATGTTTGTTATTAATCATGTCTTTAAATATGCTAATATAGTCACTTCTAAGTCCATATTTGAACATCCTGCATTATAATCATATCTTGTTGCCCATTTCTCCAACTAATTTTTTTTGTACCACTTATAATCCTGGAAATTGACTATTAGTGCAGGCACCCTGAATAATTGTAAATAACCTTCTTCCGCTAGAGTATATTTGACTCTTAGCAAAAAAGAAAAAAAAAAAGAAAAAAAAGAATCATATGTCCACCTGCCCTTAAATTTTTGGGGTCTGTTTGGATTCGGATATAACTGGAGGCTGGAGGTATGTGGAGCTTCTTAAGATAACTCGAGCTAGAGTTGAGATTCCTCCAGTATCTCAACCCAAGAGTTGATATACTTGGGAGGTATGCAAATTCCAGTCTTACCAAGCATATGCATAAAAGATAATTTTAGTTATGAATTGAGTAGATCTATGTAAACTCCAGTCCAACTTAATGTATTTCGATTCTCCAGTCTCTTCCTCTCCAACTCAATTTTGTCACCAGGCATTTACATAAAAGAAACATTTGTTATTTATGAGTGGAGGTAAAGGTAGCCAAACTTCGTTTTATACATGTACCTCAATTTTGAAATCTACTCCAGTTATTTTATCTGCCCTTAATACCTTAGCTTGCACTTGATCCTGTGGAACTCTCGTTAGCTTTGTCATTATTGAGATTCTCAATTCCAGCACTTAATGTTCAATTTCTTACTGTATTGACCAGAACTGTTGCTCTAAATACTTAGATGCAACGAATGTTTCCAGTTCTACTGTTTCTTAAGGTAGATTCAGTGTACGTTTTGTTTTCTATAAAGCAAACCAGGCTGGTCCTGGCACTGGTGTAGGGTAAATCATTTACTCTTATTCCTTACCCATATTGAGTACTGTAAGGACAAATTTCCCCAAACCAGGTAGGATATTACCAGAATTTTCAAACTATTTCGAACAACAGGTACAGTTAGTTTGAGTTTAAATATTAAGAAAACAGATAAGGCAGGGTTAAAGGTTTATAACAACCCTTTTACCACATACAAAGTCGTAGTGTAAGAATTTTAGATTTATGTTATGCTAAATGATATATGTTGTTGTTGTTGTTATTCTAGATGAGAACTTATCATTTCTTCCCTATGTGTTTTTTTCTTTTTTATTCACTTTTGAAACTTGTTAGTTAGATTCAATTCTGGATTGAAAATTCAACTTTTTTTCTTTCTTTCTTTGGTATTAATTCCTGAACATAGACCTATTTATTTGTCGAGATACGTAGATATTAGTTCCTATCTTCTAACTGGTCAAGTTGCTTTAGGGTTGGATAGATTAACATGACAAAAAGTCGGAGACATGTTATGTTTATTCAACCTAGATTATAACATTTCATCATCATCATCATCATCAAACATGCTTGTTTTTTCTGTCAAAATGGATGGACATGAAAATTATGTCATTATTTTAAATCAATCTCATCTATTTCGAACACTAGTATTATGCCAAGTATATATGAAAGGTTGGTAGTTGAGAAAGACAAGGGCAATTAATTAATGGCTTAAAGTTGTAGAAGGGGGACCTAATAAACGGCTTAGAGTTGAATTTGTGTCTTTACAGAGTGGGGCTAAATGGACACCGACTACCAACGTGGGCACAGAGGTTATCACTTAGTCAAGATCACATAATAATGTAGTCTCTTTTAGTCTGTGTGTAATGTTGTATTTAAACACTTCCGAAATTAAAGTGCCAATCTGCTTCAATTCTGATGAACACACCATTAATCCTGTGTAAATTATTGTTGAAGTTAGGAAGCACTTTAAACTTGGCATCTTCAAAATACTATAGACTAATTTATGTCTATTTATACATCCTTTAGTTTTGTTTGGCAGCGAAAAATAATTCTATTAAGACATAAATTTTCTACGGGCCTGTTTGAGACGAAACAAAAGAAACACAGTTCCGTCAAACCCTTGGGAGATAATGTGGAGTGCTCTGCAATGCACATCCTTTGTATCCTAGGGCTAAAGACGTGTGTTTATAAGAAATTCTCAAATTGGGTTTACAACAACTTTTTTCCACATTTAGAGAGTTGCTTTAGCTAATATTATCTTCAAATCAGGTCTAAGGGAAATGGCTTGAATAAGATGTGTTTTGTGAGTTGCGAGTAATAAGTGTAGCCTTGCATGGTATTGACTCACACTGTGGTCACACACATGAGGTTATTTAGCATCCTGCAAGTATTTCTTTCAGTGAAAATACTCTTGCCATAATTATTTTGTTGCATGCAAAGGGAGCAAGAGTAGTTGCTAGTGTTTGAGAATGGCTCATCTTATATAATATCATTTTTCCATTGAATCTAAAGATGATGCCTAACGGACCCTTTAGTTCTGCATTCTGCCAATGAAATAGTCAATTTTAATGAGCAAATCATGAAATGAACATTTCACAATGTCTTATTATGGGTTTTAGTGATTAAAATACTCCATACCAGAGGAGGTATTAAACAAACAATACTGCAGCTTAGGCTCTTTAAAAAGCCACAAATTTGAACTCCAGCATCCAAAAGACTAGCTGCAATTGCTTACTGCTGCTGCAGTTAGAAGATAATATAAGTGTAGAATAATATGCATGATCGGTTGTATCTGAAATTGTGAGATATGCTGTTTATTCTTTTATTTATTTATATTTAGAGAATAACATAAGATGTGGCTTCATGTGATGCAGAAAGAAATTAACTGGACTTCTCTCCTAAAGCTGAAGCAACTTTGGAAGCGCCTGTTAGTTGAGAAACTGTAAAGCTACTAGCCTGACCTACTTGCTTTGTGCCTTCTCACCGAACAACATATCTGACATCAATGTAAGTGCATACCCTACTGAGCTTAGCTTTACTTCTGTAAATAACAAATTATGAAATTCAAATTGTGTTAGCTTAAAATTGTTTGCCCTGTTAATTTGGCTCAAATTAGCAAGGATCATCTTGTTTGCTAAAACTTTCACTTGTGTGGATGAAACTATAGACCTTTCTTTGGTTACAACACATGTTGACATTTAATACAGTGTAATGGTGTTTAACAGAGAAGTGTATCTCTATTATTACGGAAATGCTAAGTGTGCCCTTTGCATGATATCCTGAATCATATTCGTGCGTGCTTTGATATGCAACCCTCCAGATCAGCAGGTTACGGATCCTACCTAAATGCATCCCATACTGCATATGCACTGTAGGATTTTTAGTCCATACATTGTACATTGTCAAGTAGATTTGTTATTGGTTGTTCTTACATACATGTGATCATTATATTTGCAAACCTTCACTAATAGCAGAGCTGGAAAGTGCCAAGCATAACCCAAAAGTCTTAGCTTTAGAAGCACCCAAATCAAATTGCCTAAATTAGGGTTGATGCCCCATTCCCCTTCTAAGTGCGCCTAACATGAATCTATAGTGGCCAACTCATAATATGGGCACAAGTTTGGCATTGGATCCAAAATTGATATTAAAACTGGATCTTTTCTTTGTGAATCTATGTTCTGAATTCTGACATCTGTGTTTCATCTTTCAAAAGCTGCCAAAGTTCAAGTGTCAGCATACCCCTGCAATGCAATTCATGATAGAGGCACTATTAAGTTATTAATCCTGCATATTATTGAAGTTAAGAATCACTTAGAGCATCCACAATGGGGTTTCTTATTTTTTGGCAAAATGAAAAGAATAGGAATGGAATTGATTGTATGGTCTGCAGTCATATTTGGCAAAATTTTCTTATTTTTGGTTGGAACGATACAAGATGTATCGTCCCTAAAAATGATTCCAAAAACAAACCAAAAAAAAAAAAAAAAAAAAAACTGAGAAGCCCTCGGACGGGACATCATGTCCCGGCCGATCAATGATCAAACGGGACATGATGTCCCGTTGGAGGAGTTTACCCTTTTTTTTTTGCAAAATTCGGCAAGGACGATACATCATGTATCGTCCGAGGCATTTAAAAAAAAAAAAAAAAAATTACGCAACGAGACATCATGTTTCGTCTTCTATATTGCTATATTCGTTACGCGACTTCTCAAATATGAGAATGCACTGTAGATCGTTTGCTATTTTTTGAGAAAATAGCAAACGACTGCAGAGCTCAATTCTCATATTATTCTCAAAATATGAGAATATGAGAATTATAGCAAACGACTGTGGATGCTCTTAAGATTTGCTATCTACTAGAATTTTAATTAATTTTTGCTGCATATAAAAGAATCCTTTATATTACTATTTACTTTGTGTTGTGCATTTGGGCAAGCTATCTCTACTATTTTAATGGAAGAGTTGGAGTTTGTAACAAACAAACCTGAACTTTTCCCGGGACTTCGGGTTTGTTTATTAATTACTTATTAATGAAACAGGGTGGCATTATTCCACCTTTTCCTCAAAAAAAAAACAAACAAACCCGAACTTTGTAACTATATAAACACGTATAATATACGTCCAAGCTATATCCAGCAAATATAAATGCGCGCCGTACGTATAGTCCAAATTAAAACATTCAAATATAAACTATTTTTTTCTTATCTGATACATATTCATTTAATTTGATGACTTTACTTTTTTTAAACAATATACTAGTAAATATAATGGGAAAACTAGGGTTAAATATTAGTACTTCACTGCAGAAACTGAAGTTGTTTAAAAAAAAATTGTTGTTAATGGGGACCTATGTTTAATTATTAAAGGCTTTGCAATGCACCAAGTTGAACAGTCTGAATTGGACTTTCTGTCCCTTCCATGTGTAAAAGTGGGGCCCAATTGGCCACTCAATTTCAGCATGTACATCATTTACTATAGCATTGAGTGTGCAAATGGTAAAGACTTTGATTTTTACACCCTTCTGAGCTTCTGTCTCGATCTTATTGGCTCAAACGCACTGTCGCTTCTTCTGCAACATACCAAGAATATATGCTTTGCTTCTTCTGGGAAGTCAGGTAACAGTGGTCAGTCTTCTAAATTGTACTCCTACAAAAGAAAATTAGCATTTGCAGTGTAGTGCATTACATGTATGATAGTGGATGGGTCGACTAACTATGGGGCACTGATATACCTCGTGCAAGCGCTAGTGTTCATCATCGATATTTTCTTCCTAATCCATCTGCCAGTTCGATGCAAACTATGGAATTAGGTTTGCCGAGTATAATTCTGGAATTACTACTTTTATAAGAAGAATTTCAATTTTCATATGGATAGTTTGTCACGTCCATTATATGTTTGTTTTACGAAGATAAATAGGCACATAGTTGAAGTCATAATTGTCAAGGTCTTCGCCTATTTCTTGTTTGGGTTTTTAACACGTATCTCTCTAACAAATATGTAAATATCACATATACCCTTTATAAATGTGTATTTCATATTTGTCCCTAACAATGTGTCTAAACTTTTAGTTATCTTTCAAGTTAAAACTACTTTAAAAATATAAAAAAGAGTTCCCTTCGGTTGCACACTACTTTTGGTAAGCACTCCGTGAACACTCACGAACTAGAGACCCTATGAAAAATACGAACCTCTCATATTGTTCTATATGCTTAAGATAGCATAACAATAAAAAATCAAGTAATTTGAAGTTCATTTGCCCATCCATCATGCTGTTAGAATTTTCAGTCATACAATTTTGTGATGATGTAAATCATGAGCAAATGAACTTCAAATTACTTGATTTTTTATTGTTAGGTTATCTTAGATATAGAGAACAATATGAGCGGTTCGGATTTTTCATAGGGTCTCTATTTCGTGAGTGTTCACGGAGTGCTCACCAGAGTAGTGTGCAACCGAAGATTTCTCATATAAAAATGTATGGAATATACAATTTTGTTTAATAGATTTTATGTAATATGACTGAAATACCCGTCATCTACTAGTCAAGCTGCTGCTTCTTACTCTTTATAAAACTCAGCAGACTGTAAAACCAATTGAAATACACCAGTCCTTCTCAATTTGTCGTCAGTTTTCTTAATAAATGAACAAAATTTACAGTAATCTTTGTAACTTCATATTATTCCTTATTTTTGCTACCCAAATTCACAACTAATCTTATAAATTTCAAATACACGCAGTTTGAGGTAACTTTTAGGGGTAAATAAGAAATGAACTCATATTGTTCGAGAAATACACATTTTGGAAGGGTATATATGATATTAGCATATTTGTTAGGGACATACGTGTTAAAAACCCTTCTTGTCAGGGCCGGCCCCACCCTTGAGGCGGGTGAGGCGGCCGCCTTAGGCCGCCGGCGTTTTTGCGATTTTAGGGACCCCCAAAATTGTAATTCCCTTGTAAATATATGCACGTATTTTGTGCGTAAAAGAAAAATATTGTTATTAGGGGTCTCAAAAAGTAATTATTTGAGCCTTCAAATTTAAAAAAAAATTATTTGGGTTTAGGCTTGAAGACTTGAATTAAATTTGAGACTTTAAATTTGGGTGATTTAAAACAAATTTATATATTTTTCATATTTTGCTTTCAACAATGTGCAAATTTTTTGTATACATGTTTTTTTTTTTTTAAAAGTATATGTGGGGCCCATTTCGGGAGTTCGCATCAGCCCCAGCCCTGCTTCTTGTTTACATGTTTGTTGATCATAACAAATGGTATGTGAGCTCATGTTTTAAACAGTGTGCTTCCAGAGTTTATTAGCATACTTGCCAATTAGCCAGTTCATGTCCTCTGGGTTTTCCCTGCAAAAAAGGGTTAGAAGATGTTTATAATCACAATTATTTTTTTCCGTACAGAAGCTCCGAATAAGATCTAATATAAGTACGTATGAGCCTTTCTCTACTGAGATTCTCATACTACTATAAGAAGAAGAGCTCCACTTTCTATGCACATGCATACCACACCAGTGAGTCCAAGTTGAGTAGAGGGCAAGTGGAAAACACTGGAGTCTGGATATAAAACTAATGCCAGTTCACTCAGGGATCACTAGTTAGAACTTTGAAAATATAGGAATGTTTTTAGAATCAGTCGAAAACAAATTAGGGTGATTTGAAAATCAATACAATTTTCACTGTGGCTTTTAAATATACTTCTAGTGTGAATTTAGAATCACTCAATTTCTTTATGTGACTAACAATTCGCTTTAATGGGCAACCCTAACTTCCACTATTTATTTTATTCATTGCCATACATATTGTCATGGTTTTTTACACCTTAACAACATTTCACTATTCAGCGTAGCGTATTTTACTGAAATGGTTTTGTAACCTTCTTTCTTGTTAGCCTTGAGACCTATATAAGGTCCGAGAAATGGTATATAGCGAAATACTTCCTGCAAATTTCTTTATAATTCGAAATCTACGTTTATAATTTTTTAGTTTTTTATTAGACAACTATTTTTTTGATCAATCGGATAGTCTTACGACTCCAGCCATCACAAAAATATATATGAAAAGAAAGAGAGATCGTCACGTAAAACTGAAATATTACAAGCCGTAAAACTGAAATATTACAAGCCAAATGAACAGAGCAGCAATGAAAATGATAAAGAAGGCTACAAAGGAGAATGAAATAAACAGGGACAGAGCCGGAGCAAAGCTAATGTCAAGAAGGAGGCACCAGACCGACGGAACAATCCACTGAAGACCGAGACTCCGGCGCGCCTGAGACCGTTAAAAAACCAAGGAGAAAGCAAACTCAGACCCGTCAGCACCTATGGAAGCCCACGCTTTATTAGACAACTTGAAATATTATACGATAATAACTGATAAGGAAAGAAGAGAAAAATATTAAGAAAACATTATAAGAGCATCCACAGTCGTGATTGTGAAAAAAATACATAAATGCATATATACATATAGCATTTTTACAATTTGCCGCAGTCTTCGAATAGTATTTTATAGCAATCTAATAGAAAATAATATGCAGACGGAGTTTGAAGTTGCGTCGGAAGGGAAAAAATTTAAAAAAAAAACAAAAAATTGAAGTTGCGCCCGACAATCATGGAAATGGAGGGACGCAAAGAGACTTTGCGTCCGAGATTTTGTTTTTTGTTTTTGGGCATTTTAAATTACGGAAAATTATTTTTTTAATGAAGGGACGCAACTAGAAGTTCCGTCTGACTATTAAATTAATATTTTTTTAAGCAACGCAACTTCAAGTTGTGTCGTTCAAATTATGCATAATTCTCATATCACCTCTTATTTAGGTTGCGTTTGGCCCAGCTTTTTTTGGGCTTTAAAGCTACTTCTGAAGGAGAAGCCAGAAAGTAGAGCTTTGAAATTAAAAGCCAAAGCTGTTTGGATAGTCAACTTTTTTTTGAATTCAAAGCTACTTTTAAGCTAGAAGTTGTTTGGCATAAGATATCAATTGTAAGCTACTTTTACACTTAATTTAATTTTTTGATTTTATTTAAGAATAAAATATAAGTCATCAAATTACTTCCATCCTTCACAGTTATTAATTTTATCCTGTAATCTGCTTACCTTTTGGAGAAGGAGCCAGAAAGAAGAAAAAAAAGATTGCAAAATAACAGTGGAAATAACATTGAAATTTGGCAACTAAAAATGATCAAATATAACATCATATATATTATTACATCATCCGTGAAATTCCAGTGATCATATATATTTTTTTAATATCAGAGAAGATACAGATGGATCCATTCCTTATTTGTATTGCTCCACAGAACCCACTGATCTCTAGAAAAGAAGTGATTCATGAAGCAACAACCAAATTGATTTGCTACTTTTGACGAGTCAGATAGAACACGACTTGAATGGAGCCCTCTGACTCCATTCAAATCAGTACATGGTTGTGAAGTCCCAGCACTGAAGGTCCGATTAGTATGAGTTCTTGCTCTCTGAGATCCATCCATCATTTGGTATTTGGAACCAGTTCCAGCAACATAGCCTGAGACACAAAATAAAAGTAACTCAAAACTGCTGAAAAGAATCTGCAGCTGTTTTTACCACACATTTTAAATAACATATAAGAATCAGATTCATGTCCTAAAAATTCAAATGTACTAAAAATAACATATAACATATAAGAATCTTATAAATGGCTTGCTTCTTTTCAAAAGAAACAATGGAACTTCATGTCCTAAAAATTAAATATGTACATAGTATCTAAAAATTCAAATGTACATAGTATCCTGCTTTCAGTTATGAATCCTACTTTGAGTTATGACATATTAATAAGTTTCAGATGTACATAGTATCTAAAAATTCAAATATTTGTCACAGTTCATTGCTCTATTCTGTGAAGTTATATGATGAATCATGCTGGATAAGATGATGCCTACTATACTGATACTTTTGACCCTCTGCAGCAGGTAGTTTGATCCAGCGAAAATTGCAAACTAATAGCAATTGGCTCGTATAAGTAAGCTATATGGATTCTTTTGCTCCAAGGCAACCATTTTGATGGGAAAAGGTTTAAGATGACTATGATGCACTTCAGTGACTTCACATAGGTAAACATTATGAAAATATTAACAATAAACTGGGCAACTTGATATGATTTATACAATCAAATATATCCAAGTAAAACTCAAATAGAGCTGCATTGAAATCCTATCAGCAATTTACGTTGGGATAAATGGATTTTGTTTTATTCTTATCCTAAAAAACCAAGTATGAACAGATCTAACAAGTATGATACAATAAACATACAACAAAGTCAAAATCAATTGAGACGGCTAAATTGTATGAACAGATCTAAAGTCAAAATTAATTTCAATTATAGAACAGATCTAAGTATGATACAATAAACATACAACAAAGTCAAAATCTAGAGAGACGGCTAAATTGTATGATTGATTGTTGGTATAATAGAGAGAGATTAATTGAAATTGATTGAACAGATCTAACAAGAGAGTTTAATTGAAATTGATTGAACAGATCTAACAAGTATGAACAAATTGATTGAACAAATTGATTGAACAGATCTAAAGTCAAAATCTAAAATCAACATCACAGGGCGGAGAAACCTTACCTCGACGACGGCGGTCCAGTAGCGACGACGGCGACCTGGTTCGACGGCGGCGAAGTTCGACGACGGCGACGAGGAAGTCAGCCAACCCGTTCGGCGAGGTAATGGAGGAAGGGGAAGGGGAGTTTTTTTTATCTTTTGTTTTGGGTAAAAAAAAAAAAAGAGAACGTAAGAAAAAGAAGAAAAGGAGAAGCCAGAAGTAGGTAGATCTGGATAGCTTCTTTTGGAGCTCCTTTTCTTAATAAAAAAAAGTTGCTTCTACTTTTTTTGGGCTTTTCAAAATATGTGTTTGGCCCAGCTTCTCCTTCTAAAGGAGATGATAAGCTGATTTTAAGCTGGGCCAAACACTACCTTATAGTAATCTACTGTTGCTTTTTAGCCAAAATATAAATAAATAGCAAATAACTGCCGTTCGTCGTTTGTATAAAATGTATTTTATAGATAATTAGCAAACAACTGTAGTTGCTCTAAAGACATAAAAACCAGAGTCACACACAATAGTACTACAAACGAGAGTGTCTCCCCCAGTCCATAAAACCCTCCCCCATATTCGTTCAATTGGAGAACACCAATGAGTAACCACATGCTCTGTCTCCTCTTCTTCCCTTCTCAATTTCAGCAAAATCAAACCTTCCACCATTTTTTTTTTTTTTAAAAAATGTCACCTTCTCTTCTCAACCTCCTCTTCTCCTTGTCCCTCCTCTTCATCTTCCTCCATCTTTCCAACTCTCTTAAGTTCAGCCCCTCAGAAACCCAGGCCCTCCTCGACATCAGAAACCGCCTCCGCGATCTCCCGGGCTCCTCATTCTTCTCCACCTGGGACTTCTCCCCCTCATCCGATTCCGACCCCTGCACCAATTTTGCAGGCATTTCATGCACTCTGGATCCTTCAGACTCCTCCACCCTCAGAGTCTCTGCTCTCACTCTCGGCACCGGCCTTTCAGACTCCCCTGGCCTCATTGGTTCCCTCTCCCCATCCATTGCCAACCTCACTTCCCTCACCGAGCTTGTCGTCAACCCGGGCCGCATTTCGGGCCCTATCCCGCCCCAAATCGGCCCAAACTGTCGACAGCTCCGACTCATTTCCGTATCCAACAACCTCATTTCAGGCCAGATTCCTGAATCTCTGTCTTCTCTTACTCAACTCCATACTCTTGATCTCGGTCATAATCAGCTCACTGGCCCCATTACTACTTCCATTGTTTCGTCGCTCACCAATCTCAAAGTCTTGATTTTATCGTCGAATTTTCTGACTGGAACTGTCCCGAATTCGATATCGGTCACCCAGCTGATCCATCTTGACCTCCGCAAAAACTTGCTTACAGGAACTTTGCCTCCACTTCCCTCTACTCTGCGGTATTTGTCGCTGACCAATAACTCATTTTCGGGTCCAATCAATGCCGCATTCTCTTCTCAGTTGAGCAACCTCACGTACATTGATCTCTCCATGAACCAATTCAGTGGTAAAATCCCGACAGCAATCTTCGGATTGACGCAAGTTTATTCGCTTCTCTTACAGCGAAACAACTTTTCCGGGCCTTTGATTTTGCCGGATGAATCAATTACTGAATGGCAGGTGGTTGATTTGAGCCACAATGTGATCAGTGGTGAAATCGCAACTGGGCTAGCAGCAGCTGAGACCTTGTTTCTGAACAGTAACAAGCTTTCTGGTTTGATTCCGGATGAGTTTGTGAAAATGGTTTTTGATGGTAGGATGACTACATTCTATGCACAGCACAATTTTCTCACTGGGTTTCCTACCTCGTCGATTTCTCCATCGTGGGGCCGGCTACCGGAGTCTGTATCGGTGTGTTTATCGTACAATTGTATGGATTTGCCTGAGACAATGGAAGGCGGGTGCCCGGAGAATGCAGGGACACAGCACGCCAGGCCACCAGAGCAGTGCCCAAGTCAGTGATAGTGTTCAAATTTGAATTTTGGGTAAATTTGTTGTTAACTTTGTTTGGTTCAGGATTTTGTTGGTTGGTTTGTTTGTTTTGTGTGCCCAACTGTCAGATTGGATTGTGAATCTGAGGGGGTTTGAGATTTTAATAGTGTAGTAGTAAAAGGAGGTGACATTGGCAACAAGCAGAAAGAGAGAAAGAAACACCAAATTGATGCCTTTTTGTGATGTTTTTTTTTTTTTTTTTTTGCTTTGCTTTTTTACCTTTTCCTTTTTGCTTGTTGAGTTAGTAGGGTTTACTATGATAGTCAATAAGGATTCAAAGTGTAGATTGCATCAGTTCCTTTGTCTTTGTTCTGTGGTTTGTAATGTAATGATGTATGCCTGTTGTAAAAATGAAAAGATTAAAAAAGAATTATGATTGTGTAAGCTTATATGCAGGTATTTTGGATTGTATGTAACTTTTGGAATGTCTCACTTTCAGAGTTCACATGTTGTGGGATTAATGCTGGTTTGGTTTGTTCTCAATTGTGTTTTGTTTTGGTCCAACTTGCAGTTTGGTTTTGTAAGAAGACCGTGTTACTGAATTGTGTGGGGCTACTATTTATGAATGTGTTTGTTTATTCAAAATTTTTAAGCATATATTTGGAACATCAAGAGTTATGTTTGAAAAGTCAGAGATTTGAGAACAATGTGGGGGTGTGTCAAGAGTTGTGTGAGTAGGTGAAAGCTGAGATTTTTGGTTTACTTTTAGAAACTGAAATATAGTTTGAGTCCCCCTCGGTTGCACACTACTTTTGGTGAATACTCCATGGATACTCACGAACTAGAGACCCTATGAAAAATCCGAACCGCTTATATTGTTCTATATGCCTTAGCCTAACAAAAAAAAATCAAATAAAAAATCAAGTAATTTGAAGTTCATTTGTCCATCCATCATGCTGTTAAATTTTTCAGCCACACAATTTTGTGATGATGTAAATCATGGGCAAATGAACTTCAAATTACCTGATTTTTTATTGTTAGGCTATCTAAGGCATATAAAACAATATGAGCGGTTCGGATTTTTCATAGGGTCTCTATTTCGTGAGTGTTCACGGAGTGCTCATCAAAGTAGTGTGCAGCCGAAGATTTGTTTTTATGAACAGGCATTCATAGGGTATTCATGTCCGAAACACTAAAAATCTGAGGGGATCACTCCTCGTGGATATTTATAGTGGTTCATATGATTTCTTTCTTGCTTGTCTGGCATTTGATTAATTTGCTGCATCTAGCAGAAAAAGAGAAATCCTATGCCTTTGTGGATCAGTGTAGGATATGGCCAAACCTTTGGATTTTACTGGTGCGCGCATCTTGACGAGAAGTAATGATTGGGATTCTAAAAGCATGCATCGAGATGCGAGCACAATCCTCATCTGATGTCTGAGATTCAGCGAATTATTCTTTGTCACTGTTCCAATGTCTTTAGACTTATTTAAGAGCCTGGTTAAAACTTACAACACCGATTGTCGATTGATTCAGCAAAAACCCCGCACAAACATTAGTTCACAGTTTGGAAGGACTCACATATCTCTCTGAAGAAGGAAATAAGGGAAGAAAATAAAGAAGTAGAACATCTACAATGATCTCATTTCTGGAGTGTGATGGTGAGATTATCACAAAGCGACCTCAGAAAAACTTACGGATGAAGTGTGCTTTATGTTAAGAAAACTAAGGATGTTGTTGAATCTTTGACACAATCAATGCAAACCAGAAAACAAAACTAGATCACACCAATCACACAAAGCACAAAAAAATTGTTCCGGTTAGAACTTTCGCCTTAATCCAGGGGAGAAAGAACCGAGATATTATTTCAACTAGAGAAGATACAAGAATATTACAATTCTTACAACGACTCTCTCTCTCAAGCCTAACTAGAACTGGGTTGATGTATACAATGGAGAAATATCTCACCTCTCAGATGAAGTACTCTTTTCTTCTATTCGGCACTCAATAGAATCACATCGTTCTAGGAGCTGTTTACATTGTATTTATAGATCTAGAGAAATCATAGTTTAGATATCTTGATACAATAATCATTCGATGTACAGTGAAGAGATAAACATACAATTAGAGTGGTACGATTTAATCAGAAGACGAAGTGAGATTCAATCGAATCAACAAACCCGCACTCAAAAAATTCATCAGGTTCGAGGACGGTTGACCGCACATAGTTGCGATCTAGACCATCGAACCGAGAAGGTGACAGTCGACCTCACCCTTTCTTTGTTGGTTGTTGTTGTTGTTGTATTTCTCATTCTCTTCGATCTTTCGCTTCAATCCCTCTACTTGTATCACCATCTTCTCTTCACACCGAATAAATATGTAAAACATAAAACCCAACAATCTCCACTTTGGATTGCATACACCTAAAGGCACACTCCTGTAGATGTAATCATGGAGGTGCCACCCTCCACACGAACTCCACCTACATCAAGGCTTTCACCACCTTCCAATGATATTCGAACGATGCAGTCTCGATTCGGTAATTCTAGTGTCAACTTACTAGATGATGTTTTAGGAACAATGAGCTTCCATACATTGATTCGAGTTTTTCTGTTCTCACAAAGCTGGTAAAGGTTGTACTGGCCCTGTTCAATCATCCTCTTACCCTTCATTACCTTACGACGACTATCCCAAACTGTCAAAACTCCCCATCGAGCTGTGTACCTGTAGCCACGAGCATCAAGAGTCCCCAAAGATATCAGCATCTGCTGTATTAAAGGAATATGCATAACCACTTCTAGTGTGAATCTTTTACCATTTGACGTCTCCAATTCAACTGTTCCCTCACCCACTACTTCACAAATCTCCCCTCTAGCCGTTCTCACAGTACGACCTATTAACAACTTGTAAGTAGAAAACATCTCCCTCTTGGAGCAAACAAGAGAAGAACTTCCTGAATCAAGATACCAACTTGAATTCACATCTAAGAACTTGAAACAAGTAGACATAGTTCAAAGTCATCAGGATTACCTGATTTACCTGAATCAGTTGTGCTGACTACATTTGCTTGATTACCTCCTTTAGTAGCACTCTTCTGACTCAACCACTTGCGACAGTCTCTCTTGTAATGCCTAACTCCTTTACAGTAATGACAATGCTTACCCTTGTGTGCCGATACCTGGATCCGGCTTTGGATCGGAACTGACTCGATCTATACGGGTCCGAGTCCTAAAATAAGACATGATGCACTTCCGGGTCCGCTCAAAATAGAACCGACCCAGACCCGGACCCGTTAAAATATACCCTAAAAAATATGAAATTTGAATAATAGAGTTATGGGATATACATGTAAATAGTAATTGTTGAACATATATGTGTAAATAAAATATTTATTCATGTATTTAAGTACAAAAATTGTTCAAACCGTAGGATATCTGGTGCAAAAATACTCAAGTACAAATATTTATTCCCCGCTACCGGACCCGACGGGTAGATTTTTTTAATTAGGACCCGGACCCGGACTCCGACCCGGACCCGATTCTCGCAAGTCCGGGTCCGGGTCCAATTTTTGGACCGGTGAGGTACTGGGTCCGGGTCCAGGTAGTGGAGAACCTGACCCGATAGGACCCGATAGTAGTTCTAAGTATCACCATCTACCACAAAACACCTTGCAGAAATATACCCTCCTATATGAGTCTCCTTTCTTAGTTCATCTTTCTTCCGACCCTTAATCACCCCAGCTACTGTAAGTGTTTCCTTGGCTGATTTTCCATGTAGCATGGTAGTTATCAAGTGATCATAAGAAGTTGGCAGTGAATAAATCAAGTTGAAAGCTTTATCCTCTTCGCTAAGATCATCAGCATTAATCGCCTTCAGTTCAGATATTACCTTATTGAACTCCACTATATGATCTTGAAGATGGGTACATTCCTTCATTGAGAACCTAAACAAATTTCTCTAATACATCCGATCTAGCAATGACGATCCCGAGTAGTCAGACTTGAGTCTCGCCCATAGGCTCGCCGCACTTTTCTCCTCAAAAATATTACACTTGACTTCATCCGCCAATTGCAACCGGATTAAACTCAAGACCTTCAAACAAATCTCATCCCACTTCTCATGCATCATGTCGGTTGGCTTCTTCTCTTCTAGGCCAAGGTGCAAGTCATTCTGAACCAAAACATCATACATGTCAACCTTCCACAGATTGAAGTTGTTGTTACCATCAAACCGCTTGATCTGTCATCTTTTGATCTTTCATCTTCTCCAAGGAACTCGAACAAACCCACGTACCTGATTGCTCTGATACCACTTGTTAGGAAAACCGAGGATCTTGTTGAGTCTTTGACACAATCAATGCAAACCACCAAGCAAAACTAGATCACACCAATCACACAAAGCACACACGAATTGTCCCGGTTGGGGCTTTCGTCTTAATCCGAGAGAGGAAGAACCGAGATATTATTTCAACTAGAGAAGATACAAGAATATTACAATTCTCACCACGCCATCTCTCAAGCCTTTCTAGAACTTAGTTGCTGTGTACAATGGAGAAATCTTTCACCCTCTCAGATGAAGTACTATCTTCTTCTATTCGGCACTCAATAGAATCATATCGTTCTAGCAGTCGTTTACATTGTATTTATAGATCTAGAGAAACTATAGTTTAGATATCTTGGTACAATAGCCATCCGATGTATACTGAAGAGATTAACATATAATTAGAGTCGTACGATCTAATCAAAAGACGAAGTGTGATTCAATCGAATCAACAAACCTGCACCCAAAAAATCCATCAGCGCCGCGGACGGTCGACCGCACATAGTTGCGGTCGACCGCAACTCTCAGACCATCGAACCGAGAAGGTCTGTCCCTTTCTCTGTTGGCTGTTGCTGCTGTTGACTGTTTCTCCTTCTCTTCAATCCTTCGCTTCGAATCCTCTACTTGTATTATCATCTTCTTTTCACACCGAATAATTATGTAAGACATAGAACCCAACACTTTAACCTTTTGATTATAGAGTTCATCATTAAATGACATGCAAAGAAGCAAGAGAAGCAACGAATCATGACATACGGGAGTCCTACTGCTAGCCTCCACATGATGGATTTGCAAGACTTAAATAACAAGTCAGTTAAATCCAAGTGAAAGAAAATCATGCAAATATATGATTTAGGCTTTTGCAGCCTACCAAATCCTAAGCAATGAAAGAAATCACACAAAAATAATACAGAGCCATCCATGTATCTTAATAGTCACTATTTGTAGTCATTATTTGTTATAAAAAAGGAGCAGCAGCAATAATTATACTATGTATTAATAAATTTAGTCTATGTTTAGAAACAAAATTATGTTACGATAAACAGAAGTATCTTGCATCACTTCAGAAAACTCTAGTTATATGTTTAGTACTTATTTTGAAGTTAAGATAACTATACGGTTATCTTATCTAAAAGGTAATGAAACTATAATTATCTAAACTTTATTATTACCTATGAAGATAACTTTAAGTTAATTGGAGATAAATGTTTGATAAGTAAATATAGCATATCTCTTCTACCTCTAAAATTAAAGATAACTTTTGTTCAGGCTTTAAGGGTGTTAAATAAAACATGACTTCTTTTGGTTGCTTATCTGCTTTTTTTTGCTTTTGTGCTGGGGTTTGTGAACATTTGATGAATGAGATCCAGTGTGGATAAAAGGAATTAATAGAACTCGTGGATGGCATTAGTTAAGGCTAGTAGTGATATGATATCTTTATTCCGTCTCTTTCAAATGCTGTAAAAAGAAACGAAAGAAAAAGTTCTCTTGTTTTGAAAAGGAGAGTATGAACTTTATATGCAGATTTATGAAGTTTATATGCAGATCCTGTATGATATTTGTAACTTTTGGGTTTTTTTTTTTGCATGATCAATAAGTATGATATGTGCGTAGTAAAAAGGGTATGCATATGTATGGTACAAGAGGAAAAGATACGCAACTCTTCTTGTTTATTGTTCAGTTGAAGATGGCGACGGTGGTGCACGGATCTTAAAGCAGTAAATGAGTTGAATCCGTCAAGTATTGTTGTGACTTTTTCGATTCTTCGTTAAGTAGATACTGGTAGTATTTATTCATGCTTAATTGTACATACTGATATTTCACAAGTAACTAAATGATAAATTGGTAAAATTATATGATCCACGATTTAAGCAATATTGAAGCTCGCGTGTGGTTGCTCACCCTTCGTTATTTCATTTTTTTGCCGTTATGAGACTGATAACAGGACTTTGTAAAATGAGTAGATGTGACCAAGTGGTTAATTATGTTTGTAAGGATGTATTTTATTTCGAATTTTTTCCCAAATTGTCCCACTTTTTGAAAGTTTTTCCCAAACTGCCCTAGTTTTTTTTTAATTCCCACACTGCCTCACTCGGTCTTCGAAAAACCGAGTTTAGTTAAAACTAACTCGGTTTTTCGAAAACCAAGTGTTAGTCTTGAATTTTTCGAAGTCTAAAACTTGGTATTTGAAAAACCGAGTTAGTAACTAAACTCGGTTTTTCGAAGACTGAGTGTCGATTGGGAGAGTTATTTCAGATCTGATTCTTCTTCCTTTTGGTTATCTCTTCTTACTCTTTCTTTAACTCCGAAACCCAAAACCCTAGCTTCCCAAAATTGACATTCTACCCACAAAATCTCATCTCAATCTAAATATATTTACTAATTCTTTCCTAACCCTCTCACCTTCCACTCTCAAAACCCTAAACCCATCTTTTGAAAGATCCATATTTTAGAATTTTGATAAATTTGAAGAGGATAGCAACTTCAACTCTTCTACCCAAATATCTACGGCTCTATCCTTGAAGCTTGTGAAGGTATGATGAATATTGGCCTATAATTTTGTACATTTTTTTATAGGTTTTGTTTGTGGGTAGATAATAACTCGCATATTCGTATAAATATACGTAGGTATGGATTTCGAGATTCCTATTTGGTTATACTTTGGTGGTGAAATAATTCGTGATCCAAAGATCGGTTGTTGTTATAGTGCGGTGGATCCTGAAATAGTTTGGGTACCTCGTACCATTATATTGGCAGAATTAGTTGACAAAATTTATGAAGTTACTAATTAGGATAGGGATCAATGGAATGTGAAAAGTTGAGCTCGATACGTAGCAGGTAGAGGAGATGGTCAGTATTTTATGACAGTGCCCGTATCTACTAATAATGCTATGAAGTCAATGATTGCTAGGACACTTGATCCTAACTGTACTTGGTCTACATTAGAGTTATATATCTAGCAAATTCAAATTTTGAATGCTCAGCCACATGATATTCCTAGTTCAAGCTTTGTAAGGGTAGTTACTACACAGCAGATGAGGTCTAACCCCGTTCAAACTTTACAACCAATCCCACTGTCCTCACAAGAAGACACCTTCATAAATACAACAAACCCGGATTCTACAGATGTTCAGTTGACACGCCAATCTAGTCCGGTTCATGACTATGTTCCAAATGACACCATATTTGAACTTTTTCAAAATGCTACCATTAACAACCACTTATTAGACGATGATGAAGAAGAGGAAGAAATAGACGATGAAGTTGATGAGAGTGTAAAAAATGATGATGGGGACGAAGATGATGATGTAGCAAATATAAATCCTACGAACAGCAGTTCTAATAAAGTGAGAGCTACTGATAGCTATGCCAATATTAACGCTCATGTTACAGAGGAGATGACACAAGGTGCTAGAGTACATCAAGTTCCACAAGAGTCGTCTGGTTCATCCAATATAGACGAATTGTACATTGGACAAGAGTTTGTAAGTAAAGAGTCGATTCAGCAGACTGTGAAGCTGTATTCTATCAAGAAACATCGTGAATTCGTCACATTGAAATCTTCACCATCATTGTACACTGTTAAATGCAAAATAGCACATAGAAAACGTACAATTGAGGAGATCGTGCAAGGTCCCCCAGGAGTAAGTGATGGTGGATGTCCTTGGAGATTACGAGCAATTGTTCCTAAAGGCGAGACAAATTTTGTGGTGAAGAAGATAGTTGGGCCTCATACTTATACGAATCCCACGTTAAATCAAAACCACTATAAAGTTGATTCTAACATTGTTTGTAATTTGATTGTGAGTGTGGTGAAGAAGGAGATTGGTTTAACACCGCGGGCAATTATTGAGATAGTGAAAGTACAATATAATTATCAGATTTCATATAAGAAAGCTTGGATTGCGAAACAGAAGGCAATTGAGAGGTTGTTCGGTACCTTCGAAGAAGCATACATGAAGTTGCATTTTCTACTATCAGCAATTCAAGCAGCAAATCCAGGAACCGTTGTCCACTGGGATAAATATGAGTCTAGTCCTAGCGAGAAAACATTCAATGAAGTATTTTAGGCATTTGGTCATTCGATTGAAGGTTTCAAGTCTTGCAGACCTGTTATTAGTGTTGACGGAACTCACTTGTACGGTAAGTACAAGGGTTATTTGCTAATTGCTGTTTCCCCAGATGCGAATGATTACTTATTTCCGTTTGCATTTGCATTAGTTAATGGAGAAAGTATAAATACGTGAACATGGTTCATGAGTTGCATTCGGTATTTTGTCACCGATCGCACTGAGTTGTGTGTTATCTCGAATCGTCATACTGGTATATTGTCTGCTATGGATTTGCAAAATAGAGCTTGGAACGAACCCAATGCATATCATCGTTACTGTATGATTCATTTTGCTACAAGTTTCTTTAGTAAATTTGGTAGCAAGGCATTGCAAAAAAAGGCCAAAATTATAGCGTGTCAAAACCAACCCAAAAAGTTCTTGACCAAACTCACAGAACTTGAAACCGTCAATGTCGAGGCGGCTAATTGGTTGAAAGAGAAGTCGGTTGAGAAATGGGCACTTTATGCAGATGAGGGTCGAAGATACGGCAGAATGACTACGAACCTGTCAGAAGTCTTCAATTCAGTCTTGAAAGGTGTTCGTAGTTTACCAGTAACTGCGATTGTTGAGATGATCTTCTATCGTCTAAACTCTTACTTTACTACTCGTCGACAGGAAGCCAGTAAGCTTTTATTTGAAGGAAAGTTTTTTGCTCGAAGAGTACATGAATTGATCGATAGTCGCCGTGAGAGAACAAACCGACATGTAGTGACAAAAATCAACAAAAATCAACTAACTCTTAAATCAACGTGAATTCCTACATGGTGAAAAAAATCAAGGATCGGGTGTAAAGAAGTTTGTGGGTCTCCGTTGCCTTCTACCACGTTGTGGAGTGGCCTGTGTGACACCAGACATCGGGATATTCTCCTCTTCTTGAATCTCACCCCCTACTTGTTGTTGTGTCCCCTCCACTTGAATCTTACCCCCTACCTGTTCTTCGTCTTCGGATTCGCTTGGAGGTTGAGGCGGGGGCCTGTGAACAACTTTCTTTCGTCGGAGACTGGTATGACCGCTGGTTTGGTGTGTGGAAGTCCCTAGTATCGCATCTAAGGTTGATCCCTCGCCCACAAGATCATCCTGTGCATGACAACACGTAATCATCTCTCGTATGGTTTCCTTCGTCGTTTCCGCGACGTTGCTATTCAACAAAGCAACACATTTTTTTGTTATAGCCAAAGTCTGGCTCAACTACAAATCATGAAAAGTTGAAATATTATGGCACTTGCATATACGCATACACATATAACAACAAAATTTTGACAAAACTTTAAAAAAAAAAAAATTAAAACTTACAAATTTGCGAACAGCGGATCCCTTAGGTTGGTATATAGGCAGATTCATAGAATGTTGATCTGCTGGTTCGGCTCCTGGTCGACGGATCGGGACTACCACTCCAACAGGAGTCTGCAATGTGGGAGAGATATATCGTCTAGTCACTCTCTCGTACCAAGCCATGTACGCCGCATGCACTGTGAGGTCAAACGGAGGAATTTCATCGATGATTTCGTCGAACCAGTGTTCATTCCATCTCTAAACATACATAGCAAAGCATGCGGCCCAATTATGTCCGGGCTGTCGACTCATTCCAGTAATATTATGCATCACCGCATTGAATGGTTCGGCAACTGGAATCCTTTGGTGGAGACCAAACTGGCGTAGCACTCTATCGGGGCAGTAGAGCTCAACAACCCCAAAGTTGATTAGTGGTGCTTTCGTCAGCCATAAATTACGCCTGTACGTGCAAATAGGCGGTAGTCGAACTACACGCTCCTCCGTGTAAGGATGCCATACGACACAATCATCTGCCAACCTATCCAACTCATCACGGTAGTACGTTAAGAATCTGTTGGGGTTGGCGGTCCATGTAAGTTTGTCGGACCAATAAACACTGATAGGCGGTAGCATGTGCTCGTCATCGGTAAGATGGATCCAGTTGGGAGATTGAATCCGTACTACGGGATGACCGACGTGAATGCGCTCCCAACTCCAGAGTTGGAGTAAAATCATAGGCCCATTCATCTGCACCGAACCTAGACTGGCTAAACACAAACTCCGGTACAATGATGACAGTGTGGCACTACCCCAACTGCAACTTCTAATGTTTCCCAGATCGGTAATGAGTGGCAAGAACATCAACGAGACGGCATTACCTGTCGAATTTGGAAACAATACAGTGTCAAATAGCGTGATGATGTAGGCCCTGCAATAGCACTCCACCTCCGCCGCGGTTGAATCTTCATTCAATCAATCCCTAAAAGTTCAACCACTTCAACCGAATAAATTTACCACTTATTGCACCGGTCTCAACTTCGACACCTAGGTACTGCTCCATTAAATAATCCGGGTCGAAGTCCATTGTACCTGTGACTGCCTCTCCATCGACTAGAAGACCGGTTATTATGGAGACGTCCTACAAAGTTACTGTCATCTCCCTAACTGGCAGGTGAAAGGAGTGTATCCCAGGCCTCCATCTCTCAAGAAGTGCGGTCAGAAGAGGACGATCGCATTTGATGGAGCTCATCCTAGCAATACCATATAACCCGCAGTCTCTTAGTATCTCGTGAATTCGTAGGTGCATAGGTAGTGGATGACCCGCCCTAAAGCGACACTCACCGTTCCACACATTCTGCGATCGATGCAACGGTTGAAGAGTGAGGAGTGAAGGATCGAGGGGTCCTGGGCCTCCAGAAGGGATATAAGATGATGAAGGGACTGAAGAAGAAGTGCCCACATCATTTGGATTGATTGGAACCTACATAACAATAACATTTACATCAATGTACCGAAATTTTATATTATTGTATTAGAATCAAACTAAGCGAATATAAACAATTAATTACTTACATTACTACCCTTGGTACGAGCACGAGCACGACCACGTCCACGTCCATCGTGAGGAGGTGGCCCAAAAGAAATACGTGGTTCATCGCCATGAGAAGGTCTACTACTCTCTCCTTCCTCCACATTTCTCATTGTTCGTGCCATTTACAGTAAAATAGAAATTACTACAACTTCTACAAAATTGTTATTAACTACACATAACCTAGATATAAAACCAACATTGTTATATATATGACCAACATTGTCAACAAAATTGCCATTTGTTACTCAACTTGTTTTTTTTCATTTTCTAATTAAAACTAAAATTAACAACAATTGCTACTCTACATTGTTAACAAAATCACCAACATTGTTATATATATGACCAACATTGTCAACAAAATTACAATTCTGTACTCTACTTGTTTTTTTCATTTTCTAATTAAAACTAAAATTAACAACATTTGCTACTCTACATTGTCAACAAAAATTGCCATTTGCTACTCTACATTGTCAACAATAACACAAAATTAACTAAGCTCCTTCACAATAACACAAAATTAATACAAAATTAAATTAGCAAAAGCTTGATAAATATACCGTTCGAGTAGGATATTCAAAAGCTAGATACTGATTACGAGGTCCTACTAAATACTTCAACCAAGATCTTTCACCCCGAAGACGAAAATCAACGAAATCTAGAATATTGGGATTTAGGGTTTAAACAAAGGTTGAAATTTGGGGAAAAAAGAAGGGGGAAATCCAAAAGGAGATGAGAGATGAGAGTTTTTTGGGGAGCAAATCAATCAATTTGAGGGGAAATCGACCAAAAAAATAAGGGCAATTTGATGGGTTTCGTTGAAGGAGATGAGGTTGAGAAGATAGAGTGAAATAAAGTAGAGAGGAAGAAGATGAATCAGATCTGAAATAACCCTTCCAATCGACACTCGGTCTTCGAAAAACCGAGTTAGTTTTAGACTTCGAAAAATCCAAGACTAACACTTGGTTCTCGAAAACCCGAGTCAGTTTTAACTAAACTCGGGTTTTCGAAGACCGAGTGAGGCAGTTTGGGAATTTTAAAAAAAAACTAGGGCGGTTTGGGAAAAACATTAAAAAAGTAGGACAGTTTGGGAATTTTTTTTAAATTTCTGGATAGATTTGTAAAAGAGTAATTTGATATATTATTGTTCGCTATACAAAATATTTGATGTCTATGATATTTTGATTTAGCTGCTCTGTACATTTTATCTGATAGTGACACAGGACAAAAGATAGACTATTTGCTTGATCTCGTACAATATTACGGGCCTTGAATAAAGAAGAGTAATCTCGCACACAAGAAAGATAAATTGAAGAAAAAAGTTGCTCATTTAATAATTGGATTAATAATGAAAGATGATTACAAAACAAATCTTAAGACCTTGTACATGAACTTGAAAAAAAAAAAAAAAACCTAACTTATTTTCAAAGTAACAAATAACTGAAAATATCCAAAACTATGAAAGCCATAAAGGATGCAATATCTCTAAACTCAAAAATAAATAAAAATCTAATATCTACAAACTAGGAAAGTAACTTTTTAAAAAATGGTTGAAAACATTTTTTCTAAATTTCTTGCAAAAAATAGCCGAATAGTCTTGTGCTCCCACGTCATGCACTCCTCTTGAAAAGTAACTCATCCTCGAGTTATGATCATAGAAGAACGGCTCAGTTTGCTCAAACTGAATTTCCAAATCACGGTAAACCACCAATTAATTCTCCTTTGACTGGAAATCAAGTTATGGCCGTCTGTGCTTTGTTCTTCCATATGAACCACTATGATATCGATGTTGAACCGTCGTGGTTCAATGTGCTCCATCACCTTGTATTGTTCTGTATCATTCTCACCCACTTGAAAAATAACTCGACCTCGAGTTATGAATGGAGTAGAAGGGATCATCTCCATAAGTTGATATTTCTTCTGTTTCCACCTGTCATAAAAAAATTTGATATCATGGATAAACTCTTTGCATGAAATCAACATGTATAACTCAATCTTGAATTATGAATGGAGTAGAGGAGATCGTCTCCATAAGTTGATATTTCTTCTGTTTCCACCTGTGATAAAAACCATTAATTTCATGGATAAACTCTTTGCATGAAATCAACATGACCTCAACCTAAACTTTGAACATCTTCGCCTTCCACCTATGATAAATACCAATATGGAACATCTCTTAGCACATAAACATCATTACATAATCTCTAACATCAAACACCCTCAATTGACGATGCTTGTCGGCTGCAAACCTATACTTCTCATTCAATGCTTCAAGTTTCCACATCACTCTTCCACTCAACACCTTGTCAAGTAGGAAATTGGTGATACCCACCTTCTAAATCAATTTTGGAAAACACCTAAAATTTATGAAACAGATCAAATGGGTCTTCAAATATCAAAATTGGAAGTTTGTAGCACACCGTGAACTTCTTAATTGAAAAACTTTCTTCTCTCTTTGGGGACAACAATGTCGGAGCTGAATATGGATTCATGACCTCTTGAACCTGATTGCTTTCCTCAACTTTCCATTTTTGCAACATCTCATTGACTTCTTTATAAAGAACTTTTGACTCTGTCTTCATAAATTGCACTTGTTAAATCCGCTTCTCTACAAATATATATTATCTCCTTCCAACTCTGTTCCTGAAACAATGTCATTGTCAAAATAAAGAGCATATGTTGACAGAAGTTAACTCGGCGGTTCCTCTGACAAGGGCTCATTGAATGTTGGGGCTCCCAAAAATCTCTTTGGATAGGGAGTAACGTAGATGTAAAGGTCCTGGTCTGTGTGCTTTTTTGGACTTGAAGCTTAGAAGTGTGTATTATAGGCTATCCTACCGCTGACCTACACCACTGAAATGATGCAAAGTGATCGCAATCGCCAACCAACCCAAGTTGGGAAAAAGAGTGCTTAATGGGGAGATGAAGTATGCTCGTCCTCAGTCTAGACGCTTGTGGAAACTATGCAAGCTAACACGCCATTCCGCTAACCAACTAAAGTTTCGAACAACCCCCGCATGATGTGTATATAATCCCTACAAAACCAAGAATGAAAGACGTCTAATCATCAAGAGTGATGTGTAGTATCTATTCCAAATAGAATGTAAATGAAGTGAAATGTAAGGGAATGTTACCACATCGGTGATCCGGCTCTTGGAGGCTAGCAATAGGCCTCCCTACCCTCTATGGAGTGAAAATATGTGTCTAAAACATGAAAATATAGTAAAAATATGATAGCAGACTAAAGGTGCTAGCTTTGTGGTAAGAAATAATCTAGCAACCTAAAGTGAAAAAATGTATGTAAAAAATATGATTTCGGAGTTAAAAGTTGGTGAGAAGTATGTAAATGTGAAAAATATATGATTTTTATGATGAAAGTTTGCTAAGAAATATGCAAAAGTAAGACTTATCATATCTTTATGCTAAGAGTGCAAAACTAAGCATGCAAAACTAAGCATGCAAACATACAAAAATGTAATATTTATGTGAAGGATGTGTTAGTGCTATAAATATGCTAAATATGCAATGTAAGATGAAAAAGCTGAAATCTTTAATCTAATAACTAACATCTTGATCAATAGAGACAGGGCCAGCCCCACCTTGAGGCCGGTGAGGCGGTTACCTCAGGCCCCCGAATTTTTTGCAATTTTAGGAGCCCCAAAAACTGAATTTCCCTTGTAAATATAGGCACGTATTTTGTGCATAAAAAATTATATTGTTATTGGGGCCCCAAAAATAATTATTTGGACCTTTCGCCTCGGGCCCCTGGGAACTCATGGCCGTCCCTGAATAGTGAGAAAGTATAAATTAAAGAGAGTACGAAAATAGGTTAGATCTAATCTAAAAATATGTCAATAAAAAGAGAGAGAAAGACTACCTCCAATCTACAACTAGCAAATTCCTAAATTAAAGCTAACACTAAAAATGCAAGTAGAAAGCTAAACATAAGAGAAAGGTGGGATCTTTATGAAGAAGAACCACCTTTCATGCAAAAATATGCAAAAATCGAATAATTAAAAGAAATAGAACAAGAAATTATTTTTCCTTCGAAGAGGGCTCTTCTAACTCCAGAAGCTTCTTGCTCCTAAAATAAAAGAAAATAAAAGAAGAGAGAACTATGGTGGAAGGTGAGAGACTATTCTACATAAAATGAAAGAAAAGAAAGATGAGTTTTGACCTTTCTCTATTTTAGGAGCCTTAAAACCTAAAGCGATGCTGGAAAAAAAAAGAGAAAATTTTAGTGGCTAAACCCTAGAAAAACCATAACTTTTGCCTACAAAAACCCTAACCCTAACTCTAGATTTTCTTCTCTTTTTTTGTGCTATCTTGAAATGGTGGAATTGAGGGTGTATTTATAGAGAATTTTTGTATGATGGGAGTGCACATCTTGCGACAAATGTGGCTAGAATTAAGCTAGAAAATGTCCAAAACCCCAGATGGAAGCTGCCCAAAGCTGCGAAGTAGGTAAGCTGGCTTAGAGCCTGGCCGGTGCCAACTCTGAGCCAAAGGCAATGCAACTTTGGTCATGCAGTGATTGGCTTCTGTGACTACTTTGGCAAAATGTTGTGCAAACTTCCTTGTTAGAACGTAGGCTCAGTTGCCTCAACATATAAAAACTTACGGGCCTTGAATAAAAAAGATAGACTATTTTCTTGATCAAGATTACATGCCTTGAATAAACGAGAGTTTTATCGCACACGAGAAAGATAAATTGGAGAAAAAAGTTTCTTCATTTTATAACTGGATTAATAACGAAAGATAATTACAAAAGAAATCCTAACACATTTTAGATAGGTAAACTAACTTTTAAAAAAAACATATTTTAAAAGAAACAAATAACTGAAATTATCTTAAATCAAGAAAGCAATAAAAGATACAATATCTCTAAACTCGAAAAATAAATAAAAATCTAATATCTCCAAATTAGGAAAGTATTTTTAAAAAATCTGGTTGAAAACCTTCCTTTTAAATTCCTTGCTTCAAATAGCTGAACAATCATGTATTCCCGCATTAGATGAATGTTAATAACTTGCTCGAGTCCGTCTATTTTACAGGCCAATGAACCCGTTTTAACTAGATTTTCATAGACAAAACCTGTGATTGCATTTCTTGAATTCGATTGGTGTCTTAGCAGAACAAATGTTCTGACTAGAGTGAGTATTAACTTTTTTTTTCCTTTTTTTTGAGGAAAAGGTAGAGTATGGGCACCCTGTTTCATTAATAAGAAATTAATAAAACAAACTCAGAGTACTGAGCCAGTTATAAGGTCCTACGAACAAAATAAAAGTTCATGTAACGCCACGAATTTCAAATAAGGATAAATTCGAGATTTCACAGGATCTTTACTTCACTTCGTACAATTTTACAAGGAAATTTAAAACTTTTCATTCACAATACATCAGAGTTCCTTTACACTTGGTTTTTACACAACGGAAGACTAAAAGATTACAACAATGAAATACAACTTGTATAACTTTATCATCATTTGCAACATCTTTAACTTCTAAACAGCAACGGCATATCCACTTTATAACTCCATGAATAGTTCATTACCTGCATGTCAATCTGTGGGCACGTCAGTTACTTACAACTGACGAAATGTTATACACGGCTATTCTCTCTATGCCGGGAATAGTATAACGATCTCATACTTTAACAAATCACAAAAAGATTGAATGAACATATAAAGTGTCAGAAGTGATTATTCTAAACATAAGTGTATGTCATGCCTTAATGCCTAATGCACACATTTCTATACTAGGATGACACTAATGCACACTTGTTCGGATTCTATGCATCCCATACTACATAGGTCCGAGGGCAAGCGCCTACGTACTCCACAATACAGGGTCCGATCCCTCGCCATGAAAACTACCCGGTAGCAAAACAAAGTTCAGACTATTCCACGAATTTGAATTCCAGCCTTGGAGTCCACCGCCGGCTGTTATAACAGATTCCACATCGTGCGAACCGTCCCGTATGTGACCCTCTAGCCCAGTATATATATATATACATTGGAGACGGTAAACACAAAAATCCATCCGTCCGACTATTCAAGATCTTGGAGTCCACCGCCGACCCGTCCTCATAGTCCCGGATTAAAATATAATAATCCGTCTCCCACAGGGCAACCTCAGTCCACCAACTGGGTCTATAGTCTTGGAGCCCACCGCCGACTATATAGAGCACCCACTTACGTTTCCCTAAGTTTACTACATCTTCACTTATGTGCCTAAATTTTCTTAAGTTCAAGACATGAATAATTTCCATTCAAAGAATTAGTTTTACCTCCCACCGGACTTAATCAACAAATACGAGATAGCTCCACGGCCATATCTCCAAATCATTTCTCAAATCCTTTCTTTCAATAATGCCGGTACCGAGGTCTTACTAACTCTAAATCATAAACTTTCATGTACAAGAAACATGGGTATTCACACCCTTTCTTAATCATGTCTTAAACTTATATAATTTCATCTTTCAACTTAATCACAAGTAATCATAGTCTCATCATTATTCATGACCTATTTGTTCATTCACAATCTTTATAAGCAAAATAATTCCTTCCAAGTACACAATTTCATCACATGAAATTTTATGATTAAATTCAAGCTCATACAATGTATCTCAACCACAACAAAGAAATTCTTAAACCAAATAAGAGTACAATCTTTTCAAAGAATTCACTTCACACAAACACATTTTTCTTTTTTTTTTAAAAAAATAATTCATAGTATTGAACATATTTTATAAGAATCCAATTTTAAAGAACAATGATTATTTTATACAATCTATATTTAACTTTTAAAGTTAAGTATATGCTTAACGTATTTTGTGATTAAACTCTAAATTATGTAACACGAATATTCTGTTATTTATTTATATGAGTTCACATAAATAATTTTAAACCATAGATAAATTCATGATTACAGATTTCACCCACCTTTAAATGGCTTCATTTAGGTAATCATGATACTAATTAAAAATATCGAGATTAACAGATTTAGAAAAATTTTAAATGTTACAGATGGTGATCATTCTGATACGTTACAAAATACGATCTATAGTTGAACCAAACTTCTGATTGAAAGAATAATCCCGAGACAGAAGAAGAACTCAAAGCATTCTTTATCTATACATTTAACACCCAGGGGCAAAATAGTTCTAAGCAGTAACTTATTGAAAAAGAAAAAAATTCATATTTTAGACAATAATTTATTTCTCCCTATTAATAAGCATGAATTTGTATTTACTCAATTTAATCAAAATAGCATATTAGATCTTTTATGAACAATCAAATGAGTTCCATAGTATCAAATTTTTCTTTACCAAAAAAAAATGTATTTGCTTATCAAAAAGGAAACTCAACAATTATTCACATAATCAAAAATCTCTACATTCATGTGTACTAGTTTATAACAACTAATCAATTATTTATTTTCTCATTTATCAACTAAAAAGTTGTAATTTAATCTACCAATCATAACATGATTCACTATTATTCACCACAATAGCATAGATTGTTCTACTTTATCATAATCAAAATTTCTATACTACTCATCTATAATTACTAGCATGCATAGTGCTAAAAAAAATTAGAAAGTAGGAGACACCCACGTTGATTGAAGCTTGAAAACTACAAGAGAATGGTTCCTTCTTGCTCCTAGCTTCACAAGCACCTCCTAGTCCTCTTCTCCTCCTAGCAAAAGCTCCAAGCAAGAGAACACTTCTTTTCTTACTCTCTTTCTTCTTTCCTTTCCCTCTTTTCTTTCTCTTACACTTATTTCTTTTTCTTCTTTCTATAATGTTTTGGGTGAAATGAGAAAAAGAAAGTAGGGCTCTATTTATAGGGTTTTGGGAGGGTGTATTTTGTAAAATTTCACCCCTAATAAATTACTCTATTTAATTTCTCTACCCCTTCATATTTTTAACTCCTAAAACTCCCAAACTCTCCAACTCCCCACTTCTACAAAACCTTAACTCACATTCACTCTCTCTTTAGGACATTATATTGGTTAGAACATATAAGGATAAATTTTTCACAGATACAAGTTATATCCTAAACTCAATAGGGTCTAAACTCAATAAGGTGAATAATGTATGCTGGTATCTGTTATTTAGGTGTGTATTTATAAGGATAATTTGTTCTATGTAAATTGTAACCCACTTCTCTAATACGGTTAACAGATGTAATTAATATGAGGATGTCACACATTGAACTATGACATTTTTTTTTAACTTTATCATATCCACATACATGTATCATATACTATATGTAAGTTAAGTAGTTTACTTAAAATAAAAAATGTATCATGCATAAATACACATACTCCGGAAAATAAATACGGTCAAATATTTTCGTCGAAAACACGTGCGTCGCACGTAAAATTTCGAAATGCGAAAAATCGATTTTATCAACGGAAAATTATTAAAATATAATCAAAACAATATGAGAAAATCATATTTACCAATTTCATATATTTCATGATGAAATCATTGCACGTAGAAAACACGTGCACTGTACGTGCAGAAAAAAAAATGCATTTTAATCAAGACAAGGGGAAAATAAATTTTCATTTTATAAAATAGATTTAAATACATAAAAATAAATAATTTAAACCTATAGAAAACATTGTACGTAATGGTGGAAATACGTGCATCAAAACACGTAAAAAAATACGTAAATCACAGGGATTGAAATATTATATTTTAGTTGACTGAAATCAATACGGAAAATGTATAAATAGTATGAATCCAAAATATGTAGTGAAACACATTACAAAATATACGTGCGTAACACCCAGGGGCAAAATTGTAATTTCCAATTTTGCGGGGTGTTACAGTTCATAAACAAAAGTGCATAATCTCCACCCTTAGCATGGGGAGTGGATCCAAAATACCATAATGGCCGCAGCAAATATGCGTAAAAACCAAAATACATCATGTCCCCCCAACAAACCCTGGGGCGGTGGGTATCTATCCATAGCTGATTTCTGGCTGAACATGTTTTCTGGATATAATTCTATTTTGAGTCCTGTTTTTGTGAAATACCATATGACTTATATATATTTTCTGGATTCAGCCAAGAGTCTATTTTCCAGATTTTCTGAAGAATCCAGATTTGTATATTTGTGGCAACAGGAATCCCAGATTTAGTGCAGTACTATCTTGTTGTCCTGAACTAGAATTTTCGTTGTCCTAATCTTTTATGAGTTGTCTTTCACATGTACTTGTTTATCTTCCAACCTGAATCAATTACTTGTTCATACCATGTTATTCTTTCCCTATTTTGTGACACGTATATGCCTGTGTGATAATAATAACAAATAACCAATTCGGGGTTAAGGGAAAGATCTAGTATTGAAAAATATAGAAATGTGTACTTGGAAGGGGGCCCGTATTTCCCACCTGTTATCTGTTATCTGTTATCTATTACGTGTTCATGACTACATGATACACGATTTTGTTTATCTGATTACCTGGTTGCACACTTCTTTATAGGAAGGTGTACTCAGAAGAGGACTTGTAGGTTCTATCTGTATCTGTATCTGTTTATCTGATACCTGAGTACACGGCCTTATACAGTCCACTATGAAATCTAAAACGTATATTGTTTGAATGTAGCAATCATGTGGTAAAAATTTGAGACGCATGAAGTGTTATCTAGATAGAACTGGATACAAGACTTGAACATGATAACCTGACACTTGCTACTTGTTACTTGTACATGATACTTGATTACTTGACACTTATTATTTGTTACTTGTTTACATAATACTTGTTTACTTGAAAATTGTTACATACCACTTGCATCCGTTGATCTTGCCCTGCTAGTTGTCTCTGTTTCTTGACTTAGAGTTAGTTGCTCTATTTTGCTGTTACATCTTTCCATGCTATACTTGCTTCTGCTGTTACTCTATATTTGTTTATCTTTTTCTGTACTTGTGCTTGCACTACAAGCGGCCCATAACTTGCATTGACGGGCGTTTTGTTTTCTTTTTCCTCTTCCTGCAATTTTTTAAATTGCAGATTTTGGTGATCAGCTGCCGCTGGAGTAGGTGATCTGAGATTCTAGTTGCTGGAGTTCTTGCTATTATTTATTTTCCTGCTATTTTTTGGATAATTGTAATTTGTTTCATGGATATTTTTAATGGGCTTTTTGTCCCAGACTTGTGTTTTGTTCCAGACATGATTATTTGAAATTCAGTATTCTTGCTTCTTGTTTCAAGTAATCTTGTTGACTATATTAATTTAGTTGTACATGTGTGATTGACTATTTCTCTTATATATCTCTTGTTTATACTTGTACTCGTTGTAAAGACCCTGACAACTTATGAATGGTGAAAGCTATTCGCTGGACTTAGTCACGTATCTATATTCTATATTTCTTTTTGGGAAGCGGGGCGGACACAAGACCTCAAAAATAGTTTCGACTTGCCTAATCCAATTGTCAGCTGCATCTGAGTCTGACTTCCCTTCAAACACCGGTGGCTTCATCCGCTTGAATGACTCCACATGTTTGATCGCCTCAGGGACTGGTACTGCAGGCATCCCCCTATGGTTTTGGTTGATGGCGATGGCGTTGATGGTTTAATAGACCATGGCCAACTCCGTTTCCAAGTTGAGTCCACAATTGGGCCCTTCTTCACACCTTGCTCTCATTCCAGCCATACTTTGATTCATAAGATCCATTAAATTTGAAGTAAAAACATGAATTAAAATCAACTTTTTTATTTCATTGAATTCAAACTTTATACATTCAAATTTAGAACATCATCCACATTCATGCGAAGAACATTGAGATAATACAACATTATCCCTACGGTTCCTCTTGGCTTTCCTAAGCTCTTCCCGTAGTTCTGCTACATCTCCCTTCAGCACATCGTACATGTTCTTTCACTTGTCGAGTTCCCAAAAAGATAGAAAGCTATAAAAATTTTATAATAATGTTTCTGGTTTCTTACTTTAACACATTATAACTTATAATTTTCGCAAAATGATTTAATTTGCTCTCTAGTTTTTCTTATTACACAATTATTCATACATGAATAGAAACTCACATATTCAATTGCAAATTGTTTTAGAAATGTTCTTCCACCATATACCGAAGTTTCTAATTCAACACCCACAACTATTGTGTTGTTGATGGGAACAAAACCTGGACAGACAAGATTGAAGCTTCTAGCAGCTACACCGAAGTCTTTCTGAAGGAATTTTTTTTAGAATAAATTATTAATTCTTCATCAAAGATTTATTATTGTCACTTGAAGGAAAATTATGACTACTCTATCATGTACAGTGTGCACACAGTCAATCTCTAGCAATTTTATTTTATTTTATTTTACTTTATTTGATCTTTTTTTTATTAATATTATTTGGTATTTCACCGTAGCTATCTACCAAAAAGTACTATTTTTATGATTTATGGTTGCCTACTTTTATATATATATATATATATATATAAAGAGAGAGAGAAAGAGAAATGAGCTAGTGATGCTACTTACTGTATGAATACATTATGAATACATATGGTGCTCAAAACAAATGCTTATAATATATATTATTAAAACAACCTTCTTCATCCTCAAGAAACTTGAAGTTCCTTTTTTTGGTTTTTATTTTTGTTTCCTTCTGGTTTCCTACTACGCAAACTCTATCACATACCTTACGCACATTCTCAGTCGAGAGCATTTTATTTTATTTTATTTTATTTTACTTTACTTTACGTTAATTTATAGTTATTTAATTTGTTGTAATTTAGTTTATTTTATTATTATTATTATTATTATTATTATTATTATTATTATTATTATTATTATTATTATTATATATATATATATATATATATATATATATATATTTGCATTTGACAGTAGCCATCTATAATAAAGTATTAATTCTATGATTTGGCAAAATATGAATACCTGTCTATACAAAATATATATATATTTGCATTTGACAGTAGCCATCTATAATAAAGTATTAATTCTATGATTTGGCAAAATATGAATACCTGTCTATACAAAATTGATAGTTGAATTTGACTATTAAGCATTTAAACAGTGATAAATAATAACGGCTTTTTTTCTCTTCAATTACTCAATTGCTTCTTTTTCTCTATCTTCATCTTTCTTCCTACTTCCTGCTATAAAGTAATTTGAAACAGTTAAACATTATATTTGTTTGATTACATTACTCATCGATACTTCTGATGCTTATTCACAAGTTCAACTTGAATTTCCTGGTCCACCATATGAAATGTAAAATCCACCTTGAAATCTGTTTGAGGGAATTAATAAGGAATTATAACAGCTTTTTCAGTCACTCATCATCTCCATTGGATGATGATATATTTTAATGACACCATTTTAATCAATGGCCCGACATTCGTTGATCATTGCACTCATATTACCTTCCTCTGCAAATTGGACATTCCCCATTGTCGCCAGAGTTGGCATTTGATCAGCTCGACTATTGGGAATTGATCATCCCCATCGAATAGTATCACAATCATAAAAGAAAGTAAATAGCTGAGGTTCGAGATAGCCCAAACGAATATCTTTAAAGATTACATACCATCTTTCGTTTACAATAACCTACATAAATAATAACAATAGAGTTTTATGTGGACCAAGTAATTTTGTTCTATAATTTATTAATTTAGAAGACGCCAATTTCGAAAACATTTTCTTTAAAACCATTCCGAGCTAATTGAGCTAGTATTTCTATTCGAAACGCGAAGATAGAAAGCTATAAAAATTTTATAATAATGTTTCTGGTATCTTACTTTAACACATTATAACTTATAATTTTCACAAAAAGATTTAATTTGTTCTCTAATTTTTCTTATTACACAATTATTCATACAAGAATAGAAACTCATATATTCCATTGCAAATTGTTTTAGAACTGTTATTCCACCAAATAACGAAGTTTCTAATTCAGCACCCACAACTATTGTGTTGTTGATGGGAACAAAACCTGGACAGTCAAGATAGAAGCTTTCAGCAGCTACAACCATGTATTTCTGAAGGAAAAATTTTTAGAATAAATTAAGAATTCTTCATCAAAGATTTATTATTGTCACTCGAAGGAAAATTATGACTACTCTATCATGTACAATGTGCACACTCTCAATCTCTAGCAATTTTATTTTATTATATTTTACTTTATTTGATCTTATTTTTTTTATTAATATTATTTGGTATTTCACAGTTGCTATCTACAATAAAGTATTATTTTTATCATTTATGATAGTCTACTCTTTTATATATATATATATATATATATATATATATATATATATATATATATATATATATATATATATATATATATATATATATATATATATATATATATATATATATATAAAGAGAGGGAGAGGGAGAGGGATATATGAGCTAGTGATGCTACTTACTGTATGAATACATATGGTGTTGAAAAGAAATGCTTATAATATTAGCAAAACAACCTTCATCCTCAAGAAGCTTAATATTCGCTTTTTTGTTTTTTTATTTTTCATTCCTTCTGGTTTCCTACAACACAAACTCTATCACATACGTATTTCACATTCTCAATTCTCAATCTAGAACATTTTATTTTATTTTATTTTATTTTATTTTACTTTACTTTACTACAATTTATAGTTATTTAATTTACTGTTATTTAATTTATTTTATTATTATCTATATATTTTTGCATTTGACCGTATCCATCTATAATAAATCATTAATTCCAATTGCTTAAATAAAAGACATCCTAGATTCTGCGGTTTTTCTTGACTTCTCTGAGCTCTTCCCGTAGGTCTTGGATTTCCTTTCTTATATTTTCAACCTTGTACAGTCGCTCTTCTTTATCCCAGAAGGTGATGCGGTCCAACCTGTCAAAACGTTGATCATTTATGAGTTGGGTCTTCTTGAGCTCATCCACCTAGTAGTTTAGCTCCCGGATGCGTTCTTCATCCTGTGCCAGGCGTGATTCCAAGTGGTTAACCTTCCACTTTTGCGCATCTAGTTCTCGTCGAAGGGATGCAACTAGGTCATTTGGGTGATCCGGGACAAGTTCCTCGTCTGGGGAGTCTTCGGGAAGGTCAGGTGGTGGTGGTGGAGTAATCTCCCTGGACTCGGAAAATTCTTCCTCCTCTATCTCGAAGGGTTCCTCCTCTTCTTCTTCTTCCGGGTCTTCTTCTTCCTCTGGGTCCTCTTCTTCCATTGGTTCTTCTTCTAAGTCCTCGAAGTGAACAAACCAAGGAAGTTCATTCTGGTTGGCCATCTTATAGAAAGGGGAGGAAATGTCATCTTACAAGGCAATGTAAACATAAGTCTAATTCTATAAGTTGAACTCACACGCTAGTGTCCACTCTAGGGTGCCATTCCTTACAAACTTGTACTCCTTGTGAAGCAAGCTCTGATACCATCTGTAAAATCCCGAATTTCAAATAAGGATAAATTCGAGATTTTACAGGATCTTTACTTCACTTCGTACAATTTTACAAGGAATTTTTCAAAAACTTTTTCAACAGTACATCAGAGTTCTTTTACACTTGGTCTTTACACAGCGGAAGGAATAAAGCTTACAACTTTTGAAAAACAAAAATATAACTTGTACAATTTTAACATCATTTGCAACATCTTTAACTTTCAAATAGCAACAACATATCCACTCTATAACTCCTTGAATAGTCCTTTACCTGCATGTTAATCTGTGGTTTCGTCAGTTACTTGCAACTGACAAAGTGTCATACTCGGCCATCCTCTCTATACCAGGAATAGTATAACGATCTTATTACTTTAATAAAAACACAATAAAAATTGAATGAATAAATAAAGTGTCAAGATCTAGAACATTTTATTTTATTTTATTTTATTTTATTTTACTACAATTTACAATTATTTAATTTACTATTATTTAATTTATTTTATTATTATCTATATATTTTTGCATTTGACCGTATCCATCTATAATAAATCATTAATTCCAATACATCCATTACAATTGCTTAAATAAAAGACATCCTAGATTCTACGGTTTTTCTTGGCTTCTCTGAGCTCTTCCCGTAGGTCTTGGATTTCCTTTCTTATGTTTTCAACCTTGTACAGTCGCTCTTCTTTATCCCAGAAGGTGATGCAGTCCAACCTGTCGAAACGTTGATCATTTATGAGTTGGGTCTTATTGAGCTCGTACACCTGGTAGTTTAGCACCCAGATGCATTCTTCATCCTGTGCCAGGCGTGATTCCAAGTGGTTAACCTTCCACTTCTGCGCATCCAGTTCTCGTCGAAGGGATGCAACTAGGTCATTTGGGTGATCCGGGACAAGTTCCTCTTCTGGGGAGTCTTCGGGAAGGTCAGGTGGTGGTGGAGTAATCTCCCTGGACTCGAAAAATTCTTCCTCATCTATCTCGAAGGGTTCCTCCTCTTCTTCTTCTTCCGGGTCTTCTTCTTCCTCTGAGTCCTCTTCTTCCTCTGGGTCCTCTTCTTCCATTGGTTCTTCTTCTAAGTCCTCGGGGTGAACAAGCCAAGGAAGTTCATTCTGGTTGGCCATCTTATAGAAAGGGGAGAAAATGTCATCTTACAAGGCAGTGTAAACATAAGTCTAATTCTATAAGTTGAACTCACACGCTAGCGTCCACTCTAGGGTGTCGTTCCTTATAAACTTGTACTACTTGTGAAGCAAGCTCTGATACCATCTGTAACATCCCGAATTTCAAATTAGGATAAATTCGAGATTTCACAGGATCTTTACTTCACTTCGTACAATTTTACAAAGAATTTTTTAAAGAATTTTTCAACAGTACATCAGAGTTCTTTTACACTTGGTCTTTACACAGCGGAAGGAATAAAGCTTACAACTTTTGAAAAACAAAAATATAACTTGTACAATTTTAACATCATTTGCAACATCTTTAACTTTCAAACACCAACAGCATATCCACTCTATAACTCCTTGAATAGTCCCTTACCTACATGTTAATCTGTGGTTTCGTCAGTTACGTGCAACTGACGAAGTGTCATACTCGGCCATCTTCTCTATGCCGGGAATAGTATAACAATCTTATTACTTTAATAAAAACACAATAAAAATTGAATGAATAAATAAAGTGTCAAGGGTGATTATTCTAAACATAAGTGTATGTCATGCCTAAATGTCTAATGCACACAATTCTATACTAGGATGACACTAATGCACACTTATTCGGATTCTATGCATCCCATACTACATAGGTCCGAGGACTAGTGCCTACGTTCTTCATAATACAGTGCTCGATCCCTCGCCATAAAAACTACCCGATAGCAAAACAAAGTTCAGACTATTCCACGAATTTGAATCCCAGCCTTGGAGTCCACCGCTGGCTGTTATAACAAATTCCACATCGTGCGAATCGTCCCATATGTGACCCTCTAGCCCAGTATATATATATACATTAGAGACGGTAAACACAAAATCCCATCCGTCCGACTACTCAAGATCCCGGAGTCCACCGCTGACCCGTCCTCATAGTCCCGAATTAAAATATAATATTCCGTCTCCCATGGGGCAACCTCAGTCCACCAACCGGGCCTATAGTCTTGGAGTCAACCACCGACTATATAGAGTACCCCACTTACATTTTCCTAAGTTTACTTCAACTCCCCCTAAGTGCCTAATTATCTTAGTTTAAGGCATCACTAGATTTTCAAGTCTAGAATTAGAAATCCCTATTACCGGGCTTCATCAACGTCCACCGAGATAGCTCCACGTCAAATCTCGAAACATAAACATTTCATTTAAAATTTGCCGGTATACAAGGTCTTACTAACTCTAACTTCAAATTTGTCATGTACAAGAATAATGGATAACCACATCTTTTCAATAATCATGCCTATGTCTCCATCCTATTCATGTTTCAACTTAGTATCCATTCATGCCTTTTCCAACATAGACAAATGATCTCTATTATAAGCCTATCTAAGTAATTGAAACAATTCCTATCACAACACGAGTGTTTATTCAACAACACTCATTTCAAAGCACAATTTCGCTACATGAATCATAATGTCTTTGTTCAAAAAAATATTTCTAGACAAGGTATAAATGTGGTTCCTTAAAATATCACTTCACAAAATGTACTAGAATTTCATTCTCAAGATTTTCATTTCTTTTTATACTTCTAATTATACAAGCAAAACATGCTTACATGATCTTGTCAAGTCAAAAGAATCATTTATCCTAACAATAATTTTGGAAACAGGGTGTGCTTTTTACTTCAACTTTTATGTCACTTTCTAAATAATAATAATAAAGTTGGAAACTATTATTAAAAAAATTTTATGTGACTAAGAAGGGAAAATGAATACCTCCTCACAATCCGTAAGCAAAGGGGTGATTCCTACAAAAAAATTTGAAAACACAAACCACAAAAAAAAAAGAGAAGTGGGCATCACAACACGAGTGTTTATTCAACAACATTCATTTCAAAGCACAATTTCGCTACATGAATCATAATGTCTTTGTTCAAAAAAATATTTCTAGACAAGGTATAAATGTGGTTCCTTAAAATATCACTTCACAAAATGTACTAGAATTTCATTCTCAAGATTTTCATTTCTTTTTATACTTCTAATTATACAAGCAAAACATGCTTACATGATCTTGTCAAGTCAAAAGAATCATTTATCCTAACAATAATTTTGGAAACAGGGTGTGCTTTTTACTTCAACTTTTATGTCACTTTCTAAATAATAATAATAAAGTTTGAAACTATTATTAAAAAAAATTTATGTGACTAAAAAGGGAAAATGAATACCTCCTCACAATCCGTAAGCAAAGGGGTGATTCCTAAAAAAAATTTGAAAACACAAACCACAAAAAAAAAAAAGAGAAGTGGGCATCAAGTTTCGAACCCGAGTCTGTCAACAGCCAGCCCAAGCCCCACCGAGATAGCCACTAAGTCCCTTGTGGACTGGTGTTATAAACCGAAAAGAAATTTCTTTTATAGTAACTATCCGGGATCGGGTTTAATTGAATGATTTATAAATATCATGAATCATAATGTCTTTGTTCAAAAAAATATTTCTAGACAAGGTATAAATGTGGTTCCTTAAAATATCACTTCACAAAATGTACTAGAATTTCATTCTCAAGATTTTCATTTCTTTTTATACTTCTAATTATACAAGCAAAACATGCTTACATGATCTTGTCAAGTCAAAAGAATCATTTATCCTAACAATAATTTTGGAAACAGGGTGTGCTTTTTACTTCAACTTTTATGTCACTTTCTAAATAATAATAATAAAGTTGGAAACTATTATTAAAAAAATTTTATGTGACTAAGAAGGGAAAATGAATACCTCCTCACAATCCGTAAGCAAAGGGGTGATTCCTACAAAAAAATTTGAAAACACAAACCACAAAAAAAAAAGAGAAGTGGGCATCACAACACGAGTGTTTATTCAACAACATTCATTTCAAAGCACAATTTCGCTACATGAATCATAATGTCTTTGTTCAAAAAAATATTTCTAGACAAGGTATAAATGTGGTTCCTTAAAATATCACTTCACAAAATGTACTAGAATTTCATTCTCAAGATTTTCATTTCTTTTTATACTTCTAATTATACAAGCAAAACATGCTTACATGATCTTGTCAAGTCAAAAGAATCATTTATCCTAACAATAATTTTGGAAACAGGGTGTGCTTTTTACTTCAACTTTTATGTCACTTTCTAAATAATAATAATAAAGTTTGAAACTATTATTAAAAAAAATTTATGTGACTAAGAAGGGAAAATGAATACCTCCCCACAATCCGTAAGCAAAGGGGTGATTCCTAAAAAAAATTTGAAAACACAAACCACAAAAAAAAAAAAAGAGAAGTGGGCACAAGTTTCGAACCCGAGTCTGTCAACAGCCAGCCCAAGCCCCACCGAGATAGCCACTAAGTCCCTTGTGGACTGGTGTTATAAACCGAAAAGAAATTTCTTTTATAGTAACTATCCGGGATCGGGTTTAATTGAATGATTTATAAATAAAAGTGTAGCTACCAAGCTTCGAATCCAAGACCTCTTATAAGTAGTGTTCACTGGCTAACCAATAAGTCCAATTATATTTTCTGTTTATAAATTTTATTTGTGCACTTTTGTTCATACTATCCTGAATCTAATTCTTTTTTGAAAACTTCTCTTTTCTATTTTTAAGATTTGATAGACAATCTTTCTTTCAGGACTGAAATGAATCGAAATACAAAAGAAAATTTTCAACTCATTATTTAGATAAGCTTATTATTTTCTCCTCACAAAATGTATTTTTCAATAAAATTCAAAATTGTAGAAAACATGATTAGTTTAAGATGCCCATCATCTTACAAAATAAAATTCTAGTTACTAAAACCAATTATCCAATTATCTCTCTAAAGTCAACTTAGGATAACACAGAGGTTTCTTGATGCAAAAATTTATATCTTTTACAATGTCGTCAAATCACGAATAATAAAATTTTATCTTTCCACTTTCTAAGCATATGTGACATTCATTCATACTCAACATACATTTGACAAAATAAAAATTTGCAATCATACTACCATGGTTTGTGTGATCATTTCTTTACTTTCAATATGCATGATAGTAATCAACTACTAAGTTTCAGCAATGATCATTGCATGTTATACTAGCATTTTATCTACACATATCACATTTAATTTTCTTTATTCTATTCATTAAACTATTAGCATGGTAATAACAAAATGATCTCATGAGATGCTAACATGGATTCTTATCTACAATGTCTCATTCCATTTTTCATTATTCTATACTATTAGTATACAAAAATTCTACTTTAGAAAGTATAAGAACACCCACATCACATCAATTTGGACTATAATCATAATACCATATTCTATGCATTAGAAAGTATAAAGACCACCCACCTTAATCTTGAAGGTTGAAATCTACAAAGAGAGGGTTTCTTCTTGCTCCTAGCTCCACAAGTCATCCTAACAAAGCCTCCACTCCTAGCTATGACTCCTTCTAGCAATGACTCCATGTAAAGAGAACTCTCACTTTTTTCTTTCTTTCTTTTCTCTTTTCTCTTATTTTCTTTTGTGTATGGGAATGAGAAGAGATTGGGTGGTATTTATAGGATTCCACTAGGGTCTAGTTTGCAAAACTACACACCCTAATAAATCTTCTCATTTAACACAAATTAAACCTCCTTTTCATAACCTCCTAATTAAATTCTATAACCTCCCTAATTTAATCTCCCAAATCATAACCCCCCAATTTCAAATCCCTTTCTTCATGTCATGCAATCCGGTTATGCAAGGGAGAATCCGGCCCTAGGTGCATGTGTGCATGCACAATTGCACATACAACTCTAATTTAGTCCTACAACTTTAAAATGTGCACTAATCCTTTTTGTAACTTGTAGTGTACACCTAGTTTTAATTGAGAATTTGCTAGTGGGCTTGTTTAATGGCCTAGTAATTAATTAATTAATCCAATCACCTAGTGGGCTCACCTTCTAATGGGCTAAAATCTAATCTTTTGATCCATGGATTAAATAAGGATTAAATAAATTATGCATGCTAAAAGGAATGAATATTGAGATTAACAAATGGAGATAAAAAATTTGCACGTGCCCCATACGTGCAATGAAAAAAATGCATTTTTAATTAAAAATAAAAATGGGGTGTTACAACACTCCCTCCTTAGAATAGGTCCGTCCCCGGAACTACGTTTAGGAGTGAGAAACTACTGAGAAGAAAAGAAGACTCTACAAATGAAAACTCAGTCGAAGAGTTCGGGATGATCCTTCCGCATATTTTCCTCTGATTCCCAAGTTGCTTCCTTAACAAATCGATTCCTCCAAATGACCTTTACCATGGGTATCGTCTTGTTTCTCAAGACTTTTTCTCGGCGATCCACAATCTCAATAAGACGCTCAGCATAGCTCAAATCCAGTTGCAAACCCTCTGGCACTTCTGGCAGATGATGACTCGGGTCAGGAACATAACCTCTTAACATGGACACGTGAAAAACATTGTGCACTTAGGCCAATTCTTCCGGTAGTTCTAACCGAGAAGCTGTCTTCCCAATTCTCTTCAATATCTTGTAAGGTCCAATGTATCCCCGTGGCTAATTTTCTTCCTCACCCGAACCGAATCACTTCTTTAGTCGGAGACACTTTCACAAAGACATAGTCACCTTCGTCAAATTCCAAGTCTCTCCTCCTGTTATCGGCGTAACTCTTTTGCCTGCTCTGCGTGTCAACCAGTCTCTTTCTCATCAGCTCAATCTTTTCTGAGGTTTGCTGCACAATCTGTGGTCCAAACAGCTGCCTCTCTCCCACTTCATACCAACAAACCGAAGTCCTGCATTTCCTTCCATATAGAGCTTCATAGGGCGCCATACCAATGCTCGTCTGGAAACTGTTGTTGTATGCAAATTCTACCAGAGCTAAGTGTTTCTCCCAGCTACCACCAAAATCTAGCACACAACACCTGAGCATATCCTCCAGTACTTTATTGACCCTTTCAGTTTTCCCATCTGTCTAAGGATAAAAGGCTGTACTGAAATCAGTCCTTGTCCCCATAGCTGCTTGTAGACTCTTCCAGAAATGCGAAGTGAAACACGCATCTCTGTCAGATACTATAGACATCGGAACTCCATGCAACTTCACAATTTCATCCACATACAACCCTGCCAGCTTCTCCATTGACCAAGTAAGTTTCATTGCTAACAAGTGAGCTGACTTGGTGAGTCGGTCCACTATTACCCAAATGGTATCATTGCATTTGGAACTCTTGGGTAAACCCGTGATGAAATCCATGCTGATACAGTCTCATTTCCATTCCGGGATGGGTAAAGGCTGCAACAAACCATCGGGCTTCTGATTTTTTGCCTTGACCTACTGACAAACCACACACTTGGCCACAAACTCTGCCACATCTTGCTTCATACCCGACCACCAAAAATACAGTTTTATATCCTTGTACATTTTGGTACTCCCAGGATGCACAGATAATAAGGTAGCATGTGCTTCCTGAAGAATACTTTCCTTTAGTTTCGCTACATCTGGCACACATAGCCGCTCTCCAAACCAGAGCACTGCATCCTTCACCTGAAATTCTGCCAACCTTCCTAAGCCAACCTGTTCTATCATCTCTTGGATCTCTGGATCTGTCTTCTGGTTATCAATAATTCTGTCTCTTAAAGTGGGTTGAATCCTCAATTGAGCTAAGGAAGCCTCCACACTCTGCAGAACCACTTCAATTCCTGCTCGATCTAGCTCATCCGCTAACTTTTCTTGGGTTGTGATCAACCGAGACAAACTGACCTTTCTGCTAAGCACATCTGCTACCACATTTGCTTTGCCTGGATGATATTTGATCTCAGGTCGGATGTCCTCCAACACCTCCAACCATCTCCTTTATCTTAAGTTCAAGTTCTTTTGTTGATAAATGTACTTTAAGCTCTTGTGATCGGTGTACGTATTGACCTTTTTTCCGTACACATAATGCCTCCATTGCTTCAAAGCATAGATGATTGCTGCTAGTTCTAAATCATGGGTCGGGTAATTCTTTTCATGCGGTCTAAGTTGCCTAAACCCATAAGCAATCACCTTCCCTTCTTGCATTAGTACGCAACCCAGTCCGCAATGTGAAGTATCGCTGTAGATGTCATACTCAACTCCTGCTCTGGGCAAAGCTAAGATAGGGGCTGTAGTCAATTTCTCCTTCAATGCTTGGAAACATGCTTCACATTGCTCCGACCAATTGAAGTTCACATTCTTCTTTGTGAGTCCGGTGAGTGGCACAGCTATCTGAGAATAACCTTGAATAAACCTTCTGTAGTATCCGGTTAGACCCAAAAAGCTTCTAATCTCCTTCACTGTGGTCGGTATTGGCCAGTCTTTTACTGCTTCAACCTTCTGCGGGTTAGTAGCTACTCCCTCCTTAGAAAGGATGTGACCCAAGAAGGCGACTTCGGTTTTCCAGAAGTCACATTTAGACAACTTTGCATATAGCTGATGCTCCTGAAGCTTCTTCAGAACCTCTGTCAAGTGCTTGGCGTGTTCTTCCTCGGACTTGGAGTGGACCAAAATGTTGTCAATGAATACAACGACAAAGGAATCGATGAAAGGTCGTAGAACTCTGTTCATCATGTCCATGAAAATAGCTGGTGCGTTTGTGACTCCAAATGGCATGACTAGAAACTCGTAGTGACCATGCCTGGTTTGGAAAGACATTTTATGCACATCCTCTTCCTTCACCCGGTGCACATCCTCTTCCTTCACCCGGACCTGATGATACCCTGACCGTAGATCTATCTTGGAAAAGACTGCTGCCCCCTGTAGACGGTCGAACAAATCGTCGATTCGAGGAATGGGGTACTTGTTCTGTACAGTTACCTTGTTCAACTCTCTATAGTCCATAAACATCCTCATTGATCCATCCTTCTTCTTCACTAAAAGAACTGGAGCTCCCCATGGTGATGCACTCGGCCTGAAGTACCCTTTGCTCGGTAATTCTTCGATTTGCTTCTTGATCTTATCTTGTTCAACTGGTGCCATTCTGTATGGGGCCTTGGAGATAGGAGCACTTCCTGGTTGAACTGTGATGTTGAACTCTACATCTCGACGTGGGGGAAGCCCTGGTAGATCATCAAGAAATACCACTGGGAAGTCTCGGACAACTGGGATATGCTTCAGTTCTTCTGGAAATTTCTGCTCGGACAATACTGCTACTATCTGCTTACCCTTCCCTTTTCCTTGGAAGGTAACAACTGGTCCTCCTGGTGCTTTGATAATGACTTCTTTGTCCATGCACTCGATAGTCGCACTGTAGACTAACATTCAGTCGATGCCAATAATGATGTCGACTCCGAGAACTGCCAATTCAATGAGATTGATGCCAAAGAGCCTGCCTCCAATTTCGAGATCACACCCTTCATAGTATCGATCGGTTGTCAAATTCTCTCCTGACGGAGTAGCCACAGATAAAACCTTGCCAGGAAATATTTTTGGCTCAACTCCCAATCTTTTTGCAAAAGAGGGTGACACAAAAGTGTGTGAAGATCCCATATCAAACAACACCAAAGCTTTTATTCCATTTATTAAAACATTTCCCGTGATCACATGATCCACCTCCTCTGCATCTGCTTCCGTCAGAGTGAAAACCCTCCCTTGTTTAAGTTGCCTTTGCTCTGGCTTGAACTGCCTTTGACTTGGTCCTCCCCGCTGAAGCTGGGGGCAATCTGACTGGTAATGGCCTTCCTTTTCGCACCTATAGCAAGTCTTGCTTCACTGAGACTTGGTGCACCCAGTAGATATGTGACCCGATTCCCCACATCTGTAGCAAGTGGGCACCCTTCCTGCCACGACAATAGCATTTGCGCCTGTGGGTTTGAATCGTTGCGTGGGGGGCTGGTTCATGTCTGACTCTGTTGTAGCGGTCCTTCTGACTAGATTTTCAAACCTCCGAATGCCCAGAGGTGTCATTCTTGATCTCAGGTTTGGCCTCAGACCTTGCACGAACTTGCGGGCCTTCTTAGACTCCTCCTAAACCATCTCCGGTGCATATCGGGAAAGCTGATTAAACTTGGTTTCATATTCCCGTACTGTCATATTGCCTTGTTGTAAGCTCAAGAACTCCATGGCTTTCTTTTCCTGAACATCCAATGGAAAGTAATGGCTCCTGAATTCATCCAGGAATTCTTCCCAGGTGAGTTGTACATTTCCCAAGTTCCTCTTCAAGGATTGCCACCACACACTCGCATCCTTTTCAAGTTGAATGGTAGCCAGTTTCACCTTGCTAGCTTCTGGGGTTTCTAGTACCTCGAAGACGGTCTCTATCTGCCGAACCCAGTCGTCTGCAGCATCGAGATTTGTCTGTCCCTCGAACACTGGTGGCTTCATCCTTTTGAATGCTTCAACCAGTTTGATGGCCTCAGGTACGTGAATGGCTGGCCCTGGTCCTCTATTCTGGGGGATATTGGCGGCGAGAGCATTGAGGGTTAGGTACACCGGGCTATCTCCGTTTCCAAATCCAACCCATTCTCCCCATTGTAGCCTTCGCCATTTCCAATTCTTCGTGTCATTTCTGAGACATAAAATTCTTCATTAATCATCACAAATAACACAACAACAAGATTTTATTCATTTCCGAAATTTAAACTCTTTATTCAGAAATAAAACTTTTATTCCAATAGATCCATTACAATTGCTTAAATAAAAGACATCCTAAATTCTACGGTTTTTCTTGGCTTCTCTGAGCTCTTCCCGTAGGTCTTGGATTTTCTTTCTTATGTTTTCAACCTTGTACATTCGCTCTTCTTTATCCCAGAAGGTGATGCGGTCCAACCTGTCGAAATGTTGATCATTTATGAGTTGGGTCTTCTTGAGCTCGTACACCTGGTAGTTTAATTAGCTCCCGGATGCGTTCTTCATCCTGTGCTAGGCGTGATTCCAAGTGGTTAACCTTCCACTTTTGTGCATCCAGTTCTCGTCGAAGGGATGCAACTAGGTCATTTGGGTGATCCGGGACAAGTTCCTTGTCTGGGGAGTCTTCCGGAAGGTCAGGTGGTGGTGGAGTAATCTCGCTAGACTAGGAAAATTCTTCCTCCTCTATCTCGAAGGGTTCCTCATCTTCTTCTTCTTCCGGGTCTTCTTCTTCATCTGGGTCATCTTCTTCCTCTGGGTCCTCTTCTTCCATTGGTTCTTCTTCTAAGTCCTCGGGGTGAACAAACTAAGGAAGTTCATTCTGGTTGGCCATCTTATAGAAAGGAAAGGAAATGTCATCTTACAAGGAAATGTAAACATATGTCTAATTCTATAAGTTGAACTCACACGCTAGTGTCCACTCTAGGGTGTCGTTCCTAATAAACTTGTACTACTTGTGAAGCAAGCTCTGATACCATCTGTAACATCCCGAATTTCAAATAAGGATAAATTCGAGATTTTACAGGATATTTACTTCACTTCGTACAATTTTACAAGGAATTTTTAAAAAACTTTTTCAATAGTACATCAGAGTTCTTTTACACTTGGTCTTTACACAGCGGAAGGAATAACGCTTACAACTTTTGAAAAACAAAAATATAACTTGTACAATTTTAACATCATTTGCAACATCTTTAACTTTCAAATAGCAACAGCATATCCACTCTATAACTCCTTGAATAGTCCCTTACCTGCATGTTAATCTGTGGGTTCGTTAGTTACTTGCAACTGACGAAGTGTCATACTCGGCCATCCTCTCTATGCCGGGAATAGTATAACGATCTTATTACTTTAATAAAAACACAATAAAAATTGAATGAATAAATAAAGTGTCAAGGGTGATTATTCTAAACATAAGTGTATGTCATGTCTTAATGTCTAATGCACACAATTCTATACTAGGATGACACTAATGCACACTTGTTCGGATTCTATGCATCCCATACTACATAGGTCCGAGGACAAGTGCCTACGTTCTTCACAATACAGGGCTCGATCCCTCGCCATGAAAACTACCCGGTAGCAAAACAAAGTTCAGACTATTCCACAAATTTGAATCCCAGCCTTGGAGTCCACCGCTGGCTGTTATAACAGATTCCACATCGTGCGAATCATCCCGTATGTGACCCTCTAGCCTAGTATATATATATACATTGGAGACGGTAAACACAAAAACCCATCCATCCGACTACTCAAGATCCCGGAGTCCACCGCTGACCCGTCCTCATAGTCCTGGATTAAAATATAATAATCCGTCTCCCACGGGACAACCTCAGTCCACCAACTAGGTCTATAGTCTTGGAGTCCACCGCCGACCATATAGAGCACCCGACTTACGTTTTCCTAAGTTCACTACAACTCCCCCTAAGTGCCTAATTATCTTAGTTTAAGGCATCACTAGATTTTCAAGTCTAGAATTAGAAATCCCTATTACCGGGCTTCATCAACGTCCACCGAGATAGCTCCACATCAAATCTCGAAACATAAACATTTCATTTAAAATTTGCCAGTATACAAGGTCTTACTAACTCTAACTTCAAATTTGTCATGTACAAGAATAATGGATAACCATATCTTTTCAATAATTATAAACTTGTACTACTTGTGAAGCAAGCTCTGATACCATCTGTAACATCCCGAATTTCAAATAAGGATAAATTCGAGATTTCACAGGATATTTACTTCACTTCGTACAATTTTACAAGGAATTTTTAAAAAAAATTTCAACAGTACATCAGAGTTCTTTTACACTTGGTCTTTACACAGCGGAAGGAATAATGCTTACAACTTTTGAAAAACAAAAATATAACTTGTACAATTTTAACATCATTTGCAACATCTTTAACTTTCAAATAGCAATAGCATATCCACTCAAAAACTCCTTGAATAGTCCCTTACCTGCATGTTAATCTGTGGGTTTGTCAGTTACTTGCAACTGACGAAGTGTCATACTCGGCCATCCTCTCTATGCCGAGAATAGTATAACGATCTTATTACTTTAATAAAAACACAATAAAAATTGAATGAATAAATAAAGTGTCAAGGGTGATTATTCTAAACATAAGTGTATGTCATTCCTTAATGTCTAATGCACACAATTCTATACTAGGATGACACTAATGCACACTTGTTCGGATTCTATGCATCCCATACTACATAGGTCTGAGGACAAGCGCCTACGTTCTTCACAATACTGGGCTCGATCCCTCACCATGAAAACTACCCGATAGCAAAACAAAGTTCAGACTATTCCACGAATTTGAATCCCAGCCTTGGAGTCCACCGCTGGCTATTATAACAAATTCCATATCGTGCGAATCATCCCGTATGTGACTCTCTAGCCCAGTATATATATATACATTGGAGACGGTAAACACAAAAACCCATCCGTCCGACTACTCAAGATCCCGGAGTCCACCGCTAACCCGTCCTCATAGTTCCGGATTAAAATATAATAATTCGTCTCCCACGGGGCAACCTCAGTCCACCAACTGGGTCTATAGTCTTGGAGTCCACCGCCGACTATATGGAGTACCCCACTTACGTTTCCCTAAGTTTACTTCAACTCCCCCTAAGTGCCTAATTATCTTAGTTTAAGGCATCACTAGATTTTCAAGTCTAGAATTAGAAATCCCTATTACCGGGCTTCATCAACGTCCACCGAGATAGCTCCACGTCAAATCTCGAAACATAAACATTTCATTTAAAATTTGCCGGTATACAAGGTCTTACTAACTCTAACTTCAAATTTGTCATGTACAAGAATAATGGATAACCACATCTTTTCAATAATCATGCCTATGTCTCCATCCTATTCATGTTTCAACTTAGTATCCATTCATGCCTTTTCCAACATAGACAAATGATCTTTATTATAAGCCTATATAAGTAATTGAAACAATTCTTATCACAACACGAGTGTTTATTCAACAACATTCATTTCAAAGCACAATTTCGCGACATGAATCATAATGTCTTTGTTCAAAAAAATATTTCTAGACAAGGTATAAATGTGGTTCCTTAAAATATCACTTCACAAAATGTACTAGAATTTCATTCTCAAGATTTTCATTTCTTTTTATACTTCTAATTATACAAGCAAAACATGCTTACATGATCTTGTCAAGGCAAAAGAATCATTTATCCTAACAATAATTTTGGAAACAGGGTGTGCTTATTACTTCAACTTTTATGTCACTTTCTAAATAATAATAATAAAGTTTGAAACTATTATTAAATTTTTTTTATGTGACTAAGAAGGGAAAATGAATACCTCCTCACAATCCGTAAGCAAAGGGGTGATTCTTAAAAAAAAAAAATTGAAAACACAAACCACAATAAAAAAAGAGAAGTGGGTATCAAAGTTTCGAACCCGGGTCTATCAACAGCCAGCCCAAGCCCCTCCGAGATAGCCACTAAGTCCCTTGTGGACTGGTGTTATAAACCGAAAAGAAATGTATTTTATAGTAACTATCCAGGATCGGGTTTAATTGAATGATTTAAAAATAAAAGTGTAGCTATCAAGTTTCAAAGCCAAGAGCTCTTATAAGTAGTGTTCACTGGCTAACCAATAAATCCAATTATATTTTTTATTTAGAAATTTCATTTGTGCACTTTTGTTCATAGTAACCCTAATCTAATTCTTTTTCGAAAACTTCTCTTTTCTATTTTAAGATTTGATAGACAATCTTTCTTTTAGGACTGAAATGAATTGAAATATAAAAGAAAATTTTCAACTCATTATTTAGATAAGCTTATTATTTTCTCCTCACAAAATGTATTTTTCAATAAAATTCAAAATTGTAGAAAACATGATTAGTTTAAGAAAGCCCATCATCTTACAAAATGAAATTCTTGTTACTTAAACCAATTATCCAATTATCTCTCTAAAGTCAACTTAGGATAACACAAATGTTTCTTGATGCGATAATTTATATCTTTTACAATGTTGACAAATCACGAATAATAAAATTTTATCTTTCCACTTTCTAAGCATATGTGACATTCATTTATACTCAGCATAAATTTGACAAAATAAAAATTTGCAATCATACAACCATGGTTTGTGTGATTATTTCTTTATTTTCAATATGCATGATATCAATCAACTACTAAGTTTCAACAATGATCATTGCATGTTATACTAGCATTTATCTACACATATCACATTCAATTTTCTTTATTCTATTCATTAAACTATTAGCATGGTAATAACAAAATGATCTCTTGAGATGCTAACATGGATTCTTATCTACAATGTCTCATTCCATTTTTCATTATTCTATACTATTAGCATACAAAAATTCTACTTTAGAAAGTATAAGAACACCCACATCACATCAATTTGGACTATAATCATAATACCATATTCTATGTATTAGAAAGTACAAAGACCACCCACCTTAATCTTGAAGGTTGAAAGCTACAAAGAGAGGGTTCCTTCTTGCTCCTAGCTCCACAAGTCCTCCTAGCAAAGCCTCCACTCCTAGCTATGACTCCTTCTAGCAATGACTCCAAGCAAAGAGAACTCTCACTCTTTCTTTCTCTCTCGCTCTCTCTCTCTCTCTTTTCTTTTCTCTTTTCTCTTATTTTCTTTTATGTGTGGGAATGAGAAGAGATTGAGTGGTATTTATAGGACTCCACTAGGGTCTAGTTTGCAAAACTACACACCCTAATAAATCTTCTCATTTAACACAAATTAAACCTCCTTTTCATAACCTCCTAATTAAATTCTATAACCTCCTTAATTTAATCTCCCAAATCATAACCCCCCAATTTCAAATCCCTTTCTTCATGTCATGCAATCCGGTCATGCAAGGGAGAATCCAGCCCTTGGTGCATGTGTGCATGCACATACAACTCTAATTTAGTCCTACCACTTTAAAATGTGCACTAATCCTTTTTGTAACTTGTAGTGTACACCTAGTTTTAATTGATAATTTGCTAGTGGGCTTGTTTAATGGCCTAGTAATTAATTAATCAATCCAATCACCTAGTGGGCTCACCTCCTAATGGACTAAAATCTAATCTTTTGATCCATGGATTAAATAAGGATTAAATAAATTATGCATGCTAAAATGAATGAATATTGAGATTAACAAATGGAGATAAAAATTTTGCACGTGCCCCATACGTGCAAAGAAAAAAAATACATTTTTAATTAAAAATAAAAATGGGGTGTTACGTTATTATTGTCACTTGAAGGAAAATTATGACTACTCTATCATTTACAGTGTGCACACTCTCAATCTCTAGCAATTTTATTTTATTTTATTTTACTTTTGATTTTATTAATATTATTTGATATTTCACCGTAGCTGTCTATAATAAAGTATTATTTTTATGATTTATGATTGTCTACTCTTTTATATATATATATATATATATATATATATATATATATATATATATAGAGAGAGAGAGAGAGAGAGAGAGAGAGAGAGAGAGAGAGAGAGAGAGAGAGAGAGTAAGTCTATTAAGAGCTGGGAAGCTGAATGCCTTATCGGGAGCTGGAGCTAACAGCCATCCGATCTGGTTTGATTCAGATCGAACGGCTGAGATCAGATCTCGTTCTCCATGTTTTTTGTTGAGGGTAAAATGGTCATTTACTGCCTCAATCTCTCCTCTCCTTCTATCTTCCCGCTCACTCTCCCGTTCTCTGCTCTTTCTCTCTCCCCACTCCCCAAATCGCCCCAAACCCTAGCTCCAAATCCGACGCTCTCTCTCTCTAATCTCTTGCTAATCGATCCCTCCCAGCGCTCCTCCTCTCTCGCCCCCTTCGACTTTCGAAACCCATCAACTTTCGTCATCTCTCTACCTCTCTCAATCGTCATCTCTCTCCCTCTCTCAATCTCATCTTTCTCCCTATCTCTCCAGACCCCTGACCCCAAATCCGTCGCCTCTCTCTCGCCCCCTTCGACTTTCGAAACCCTAGACGGGTTCGAAATCCCCTTAAGCCCCCATCGACCTTCGTCTGTAACACCCCGCAAAATTGAAAATTACAATTTTGCCCCTGGGTGTTACGCACGTATAGTTTGTAATGTGTTTCACTACATATTTTGGATTCGTACTATTTATATATTTTCCGTATTGATTTCAGTCAACTAAAATACAATATTTCAATTCCTGGGATTTACGTACTTTTTCCGTGTTTTGATGCACGTGTTTCCACCACTATGTACAATATTTTCTATAGGTTTAAATTATTTATTTTTATGTATTTAAATCTATTTTATAAAACAGAAATTTATTTTCCCCCTATTTTGATTAAAATGCATTTTTCGATTTTCCGCACGTATAATGCACGTGCTTTCTACGTGTTGCGATTTCATCATAAAACACATAAAATTAGTAAATATATTTTTCTTATATTATTTTCTATTATATTTAATAATTTTTCATCAATAAAGTTAATTTTCGCATTTTAATATTTTACGTGCAACGCACGTATTTTAAGCTAACATATTTGAGTGTATTTATTTTCAAAATAAATTTCAGAATATGTGTAACACCCCGTAATTTTCAAAGAGACATATATAGTATAGTAGTATTAACATATGGATTTGTGAATATATAATACGCTGGTTACATATATACATATGTTAAAACTATACTTTGAAAGGTGAAAAAGTAATGTTGGCTGATTGTGCATGCTAATATATTCATGGCTAATATATGATGGTATATATAATGCATGGTGAATGAATGGGGTGGCCCACGGTTTGTATAAAGACAACAAAGAAATGGGCTTTGTTTTGTATTGGGCTTGATGTGGTTTTAGAATTTATAATATGGTGTACTGGTAAATGGGTATGGAATGGTGAAGTATGAAAATTGTGTAATAGAAATTGAAAGATGGAGGCCCATTTGATGAGCCCATGCTGTGTATTAACCAGGTTCAACTTGGGCAAATGGCCGGTTTTGGAAGGAGTGGGAAGAGAGAGAGAGTATGGGAGTTAGAGAATTAGAGAAGTGGGTATATGAAAGGTTGGGAGTTTTTAGGAGTTGAGAAATGAAAAGATGGGTAATTAAAAAGAGAATTAAAATGAGAAGTTATTAGGTGGGAGATTTTGCAATATAGTCCCTAGCATTGTCCTATAAATAGCAACTCATTTCTCATTCTTTTTCACACCAAAAATAAAATAAAAGAAAGAAAGAGAGAAAAGAAAAGAGAAGAAGAAAGAAAGAGAGAAAAATAAAAGAAAAGAGAGTAAGAGAAGTAATGTTCTTGTGCTTGGAGACTATTGCTAGGAGAAGAGCGAGAAGAGCTAGGAGTCCTTGGAGCTAGAAGTAGTGTTCTCCTTCTTTGAGTTCTTTCAATCGTTCAAGCTTTCGAACAAGGTGGGTGTTCTCCTACTTTCTAATTTTTTTTTTTGAAAATACATGCTAATGAAAATGAATGAATAGTAGAGAAATTTTTGATTATGATATATGACTAATTTCTTGCAAATGACCAATTGCAGTTTACTAATCAATAGTTGAAAACTTGATAGTCTTTTGTAGTTGAAACAATTAAACCGGTTATCTATATATGTTACAAAGGTAATATTTATGTATATAATTTATACATAAAATAATTAGGGTAATATATATGTTACATGGTCTTATTATACCAGTAAATGGTATAAATTATTCCTATATGTGAGTTCAGTTCATAGGAATCCGAAAGTTGTTGAGGAAGGGAAGATAATAGTATCACAAAATCCAATTGCATGGACATTCGATGTACTTTGTGACTTGGCACTTTCACAAATTTGTGTTGATATTATAATCTGGCTCATTTTTATACTAATTAAAATTTATTCAAACCATTAGGCTTGGGTTCGAACCCAGTGAGCTCATTTTTATTTTTTGATGTTTTAATAATTTTAAGGGTTTTTAATGTGAATAAAATTTGAGAAAAATATATAATATTCCTATAAAATGATAAGGATTCATTACAAATAGTTTTAGAAATTTTCACGTATATTTTGAGAAATAAAAAGAGGAATTGAGATAGAACATGAGTTATTGTTTATTTGAGTATATGACATTTATTTTAGAAGAAAGGTAAAGTATTCATGTGAAGTAATTTCTCTTGAAGAGTTTATACTCTTATTGTGTTAAAGAATAATTCGTAGCGAATTGAGAGATTGTAAGAGTTTGAAATGGTTAATAATATTTCATTGTGTCCTTGAAGAAAAATTATCCGCTCCAAGATTATGAATGAATAGATCATGAATAATGATGAGACTATGATTACTTGTGATTAAGTTGAAAGGAGAAAGTATTTAAGATTAATACATGATGATGAAAGGGTGTGAATACCCATGTTTCTTGTATATGAAAGATTTATGATTTAGGATTAGTAAGACCTCGGTTACCGGTAATTTTGAAAGAAAGGTTTTTGAGACTTGATTTGGAGATAATGCCGTCGGGCGATCTCGTATTTTGTGAATAAATTCGGTATGAGGTAAAACTAATTCTAGGGTGATAACATATTCATGTCTTGAACTAAAAATAATAAGGCACTTAGGTGAAGATGTAATAGACTTGTGCAAACGTAAATGGGTGCTTCTATATAGTCGGCGGTGGACTCCAAGACTATAGACCCAGTTGGTGGACTGTGGTTGCTCCGTAGGAGATGGACTGTATTTTATCCGGGACTTAGGGTAGTCGGCGGATGTTTACCATACTCCAAAGAATATGTATATATCGGGGCTAGAGGGACATTTACGGGATTATTCTCACGATATAATAGCCAGGGAGGCTGGGATCTATTATTATAGCCAGGGAGGCTGAGATCCGTATCTGTGAAATAACTCTAAAACTTGCTTTATTACTGGGTAGTCTCATGGCGAGGGATCGAACCCTTCAATGTGGAGTACGTAGGCACTTGCCCTCGGACCTATGTAGTATGGGATGCATAGAATCTGAACAAGTGTGCATTAGTGTCATCCTAGTGTAGAATTGTGTGCATTAGGCATTAAGGCATGACATACACTTATATTTAGAATAATCACTCTTGACACTTTTCTTGTTCATTCAATCTTTTTTTGTGATTTGTTAAAGTATGAGATCGTTATACTATTCCCGGCATAGAGAGGATAGCCGTGTATAACATTTTGTCAGTTGTAAGTAACTGACGTGCCCACAGATTGACATGCAGGTAAAGGACCATTCATGGAGTTATAAAGTGGACATGCTGTTGCTGTTTAGAAGTTAAAGATGTTGTAAATGATGTTAAAGTTATACAAGTTGTATTTCATTGTTGTAATCTTTTAGTCTTCCGCTGTGTAAAAACCAAATGTAAAGGAACTCTGATGTTTTGTGAATGAAAAGTTTTAAATTCCTTGTAAAATTGTACGAAGTGAAGTAAAGATCTTGTGAAATCTCGAATTTATCCTTATTTGAAATTCGGGGTGTTACATCGTCAACCCCCTTCCACCGCTTGTTCTCTCGACCACCACTCGACCTTCGAAAACATGGAGAACTGATCTCCATCTCCATCTCCAACTTGGGTAAAGGTAAAATTTCAACTTGGGTAGAGGTAAAGTTGATATCTTTGCTATGGCAGTGATGAAATCACACTATTATGCTTCATTATGAGATTACAATGCGGTGATATTATACTAATGCACCTAATTTGGTTATGACTGTGATGATATTACACTGTTATGCTTCATTCATAATTTAGGGATTGAAGATTTTCTGAATTTGGGCAATAAGCTTCTTAATTTGGGTCTCTTTTAGTTTTGCACTTTGTTTTGTCATGGTGCATTACACTTCTGCTGCTTCTTTGAATACGAGCTGTGTTTCTGAGGCTCTATCCTTCAATAGTCTTTCATTATGATCACTGAGATCACTGAGAAGTCATTATGGCTCTCTGAATATGAGATTGGTTTTGACATGGTATATTTCACTATTGGTGATGCATTCATTATGCTTCCTCAGACAATTTCCTAATCTTCATGAAATGTGATTTATGGGCTAAAATTAGGGATTTTTTTTTCATTGTTTGGGATAGAAATTTGATTGGATTGGATATAGGCTGCATTTGATTATTAGACATTGTTTGATATACGAAAGCAATTTCTCTGAATATGAAATTGGATGTTGATTAATAGATAGTTGGAAGAATGGGGAATGATAAGAAATAGATTTATATGCTTAAACAATGGATATGAACACAAAATGAGTTAGAAGTTTAGAGCTAGTGTTGATATGAATATTGAATAATTATGAGTAAAATCAATTGTGGCTCCAAGAAGCATGGGCACGAACATGCTCATGTAAATGGTATACGATATGTAAAATTGGTTTGTGGAAAAATGCTTAAGAAACTAACTCAAAATAAGCTAGTAATAGTATACATGTGTCCTGCTTATGATGTGTATGTGTCTGAGCATGACATGGTTTCAACATAGAGGTGTTCATGCTGTGAAAATAAACGAAGCACCAAATTAATTTGAACATATGATTGAACAATTAAAATCTGTATTTAACTAATAGTAAACCATGTAGCACCCCAATTTCGAAATAGAAATTAGAGACAGTATTATTGTACTGTACCAAAAATGTAATGTACCAAAAACCTTCTGTACATAGCATGAAGTATGTTCTGAGCTAACAAAATTTGTATACTTCATGCTATGTTTGTGTTAGCTCTGGACCGGCAAAAATTGATACTTCATAATCTGTCTGTGTTTATTCTGGGCTGGTAAAATTTTTATACTTCATGCTCTATTTGTGTTTGATCTGAAATGGCAAAATTTGATACTTCATGTTCTGTTTGTGTTAGCTCTGAGCATACAAATTTTGTCATACTTCATGCTCTGTCTGTGTTGGTTCTAAGTTTACAAATTTTGCATACTTCATGATCTGTCTGTGTCAGTTCTGGGCTGGCAAAATTTTATTAATTTGTGAATTCTTTCACTTGTTAGATAGTTTTGTGAACCATACTGTATTGTTATGCCATGTTGCTATTATTTATGAATACATTGTTATGCCATGTTGCATCTTCTGCTTGCCTGTGCATTGATATAGAACTTTAGGAAATTGTGAGATTTATGATTTAAGTTACTGAGATGTGTTTACTGACTGTAGCTTTAGTCAGTTGTTCTCCTAAATATCTCATTATAAGTAAACTGTTGTCCCAGATTTAATGAATCAGTTAAAAGTGCTTTACTGATTTGCTTGTCTACTTATCTGTTATTTATATTGGTTGACATATTATTTGTTAAGGATTCTGTTCAAAATTTGCAGTCAACATTTCAAGGAATTCTGTTCAAAATCAGACTTATTTTAATCAATGTAGCATATTATTTGTTAGGGATGTGCTAATCACTTAGATGGAAGAGTTTGGGAAGACAAAAAAGAGTATTAGCAGCATAGAAATATCTTATCTTTTATTTTGTTAGTTTGCTTTTGTAACACTGAAATGCTTCTTAGGATATCACAAAATTTGTACATGTACTAATTTTTTTTAATTTATAACTTGCATGCTAGGTTGAGCACTTGGAGCAGTTGGAAATGCAAAAAATTTGAACAAGGTGTTTGCATCTCAAGGATAGTGTGTGGAACAAGATGATCAGCTACAATATGTCAGGGAAGTATTCGATTCCCCAAACAGTCTGTTACATTCATGTGATTGTGAGTTTGCTTCCTCTTTGGATAACTTGGATTCTAGTTTTACAAGTGATGATGAGATGGATTATGTTTTTGAAGTTGCACACTATGAATCATTTATTTAATGATTTGTAGGAGTGACTAGTGATGAATTAATCCTATCTGAGCTTTATTTTTCCTCGTTGGTTATAAGTGATGATGAGATCGATTATGTTTCTAAAGTTGCACACTATGATTTAATGATTAATAGGAGTGACTAGTGATGAAATAATCCTATCTGAGCTTTACGATTGTCACTTCATTGAATGTTGCCAAATTCCCTGACTCATATATAGTTAGTCTATTAAGAGCTGGGAAGCTGAGATCCTTATTGGGAGCTGAAGTTTTCAGTTATTCGATATTCACACCATTATGGCTATGATGATATTCACACTCATTCCGGACTAAAGATGAACTCAAATTGCGAGGTTTTAGTGATTTGAAGAATTTCTAAATCTGAGCAATAATGAACTTGTCTCTTTTAGTTTCGGAGTAGGTTTTGACATCTACAATTATACTTCTGCTGCTTCTCAATATGGCATTGGTTTTCACATTGCTTCTCTGAATATGAAATTGGTTTTGACATGGGTATATTACGCTATTGGTGATGCATTCATTATGTTTCCTCAGATCTGTTTTGTTCAGGGGTAAAATTGATACTTCATGTTCTGTTTGTGTTATTTCTGAGCATACAAATTTTTCATACTTCATGCTCTGTCTGTGTTGGTTCTGATCTTACAAATTTTGCATACTTCATGATCTGTCTGTGTCAGTTCTGGACTGGCAAAATTTTTATACTTCATGCTCTCTTTGTGTTTGCTATGGACTGGCAAAAATTGATACTTCATGTTCTGTTTGTGTTATTTCTGAGCATACAAATTTTTCATACTTCATGCTCTGTCTGTGTTGGTTCTGATCTTACAAATTTTGCATGGAAAGCCGGTAGATATTGGTTTTTTCCTCACTGTTTGAAGCTAATTCTAATAGAGGGGATAGTGAAAGAGCCCTACTTACTACCTATTATATGGTTTATGATGACTGTTTTCCCTTGTTTTTGTTTGCATATTGTTCATGTTCTCTATTGTTGATCTAAAGCTGGATGTATGCTTGCTAAATATTTTTTTTGGTGGGGGGTGGGACACATGGTTAGAACTAGTTGGCATGGCATAATATTGCAGCCATAGACTAATGTTGATGCTTGATTTGAAAAATCTATATATAGAAGTGTGTCCTGAGCCTACTACTAATTCAATTCATGCTTTTCTTGATCTTACTACTTTGTTAATGGCTCAAATGAATCAAATAAATTCTTCATTCATGCAGAAACAATTGAATGCATTGTATTTGGAAAGAAATTGTCTAGAAGGAGCAGCAGCAGAAGCATAAGTCCTAGAAGGAGCAGCAGCAGAAGACCTGTATTTAGTTTGTTGGGTATCTTCAATTTGTATGGTATCTTCAATTTTTTGAATTTTCAGGGTATGTGGTGTTAGAGAAGTACTTCAGTGTGTTGATATTGTGAAGTACTTCAGTGTGTTGATATTATGAATAAATTGGATGACGCTATTTTGGAAGAAATTAGATGTCGTTGTTTTGGGCATTGGGCAATCACTTCCTTGTGTTTTCATTGTTTGAAACTACTAAATTGAAATTAATTATTCCTGAATACAAGAAATATAAATGAATATGAAAGTCATTCTCTTAGTTTGGTATGGATATTATTGCAATGAAAGACTACTTGTGAGAAATCCATTTTACTGAAAAGTTTCAGCATTCTTTGAGTAACTGCTTATGAGTAATATCAAGCTCTGTAAACAGATCCATTTTATGGGAAAGACATCTCAACTTGTTACATAGTCTAAAAACCAAGGCATAATCTAAAAAAGGGAGACATACATAATGTAAAAAACAAGTCATAGAGGTCAAGTTACAAGTTCAATAAGAGGCATAATGTTTTGTTATTTCCAGTTCATGGAAAAGGCAAAGGCCAAGGCTCTAGCAACCAACAAGCTCATCTTCTCCATCCTCCCTCCAGATGCAAGATACCCTTCACACAAGCACACAATAATATACACAACCTGAACTATTGTAAACAAGCTGAACAAACAAAATAACCTAATAGAACACTAATAACTTATAAATTAATACAACTTGCACATCATCCAGTACACGAGATGCTGAACAAGCAAGAAAAAAATTCATACAATTACACAAGACAATATACAACATGAATTATTACTAATAATTGAAGAAACTTTAAAATCTGAATTATTACGAAGAACCTGATAGAATACGAATAACTTACAAACTCATACAATTACAAAACCAACAATATTTCTTACAAATTGCTAAACGCAAAATACCACACACATTCCTGCTCCAATATCAATCAAATTGCATTTCCACCTCCCCAAAATTAAAATACATAAAATATAAAAAAAACCTCTCTACTGGCAGGGAGAGTGAGGAGGTTAGGTTTACGATTTGGGGGAATGAACGACAAGGACATGGAGCGTCGGGGAGTAGTATCAAGGAAGTTATGCTTAGCGGCGAGTAGCGGAGCGTCGGGGTGGATTGGGCGTCGGGGGAGAAACCGGAGCCGCGTCGGGAATGACAAACTGATGCTTAAGAGAATTGGATCGGAACTATACATAATTAGGAAACTTTGCAAATGTAGATCATGTATTATAAGCTTTCGCACTTTAACAGTTTCAACTAAATTAAGCACCAAACCTGAGCATCTTCCCTGACGCGCAGATTTTGTCCAGTGGGATCAAGCAAATCATTTATCACCTGGAGGAAAATTCTGAGATAAGCTCCAGAAATTTGACGGATTGAAATTTGTGTAAAAGAAACTTTTTTGGTGCGACTGTGTGACTCTGGTGGGGCGCAGGGCTGATATTATCTTGATATAATTCAGAGTTCCAGTAATTTTAGTAGATGCTCACCTCATTATAAATTTCAAGATAAGAGACACAAAGCAAAAACTCTCTTCCCGGAGTCTGCAAAAAAATCCAAATAATAAAGCTATGCATATCAATTGCAGCAACATTTAAATAAACCATGAACATTTCAGCAGAGCATCAATACCAAAATCATTAACAAAAAGCTACATACATGAAAACTGTGAGTGTATGAATCACATTGCCAGTGTACTAACCATAATACGATTATCCAGAAACAATCATAAATGTACATAATTTACCTCCTAGCAGCCTATGTTCTCTCTATCTTGCTTTCAAGTTAGTTTAGTGTATAAAGATATGATCAACATAGAGATTTCAAGTATGCAAGGTAAGAACATAGAACAGCTACAAACCCGATAAATTAGTTAGATGTATAGATACTCATCCATAACTGTTAATGCATAGTAATGAGGTCATCTAAATGTTACTGCTTACTGGGTTCAAATTCCAATTACATCTACTGTCCTGGTAAGGGCTTTAGGGAAACCAAGAAAAGAAGAAAACGAAAATAAGGGGCATTAACAACATATGACAGTTAGGAATCGAAATTTATGCCCCAAATCTCATATGACAGCTAGGGTTACGAGATACTCATCCCAAATTAAGAAGCTCATTGCCCAAATTCAGAAAATCTTCAATCCCTAAATTATGAATGAAGCATAACAGTGTAATATCATCACAGTCATAACCAAATTAGGTGCATTAGTGTAATATCACCACATTGTAATCTCATAATGAAGCATAATAGTGTGATTTCATCACTGCCATAGCAAAGATATCAACTTTACCTTTACCCAAGTTGAAATTTTACCTCTACCCAAGTTGGAGATGGAGATGGAGATCAGTTCTCCATGTTTTCGAACGTCGAGTGGTGGTCGAGAGAACAAGCGGTGGAAGGGGGCTGACGAAGGTCGATAGGGGCTTAAGGGGATTTCGAACCCGTCTAGGGTTTCGAAAGTCGAAGGGGGCGAGAGAGAGGCGACGGATTTGGGGTCAGGGGTCTGGAGAGATAGGGAGAGAGATGAGATTGAGAGAGGGAGAGAGATGATGATTGAGAGAGGTAGAGAGATGACGAAAGTTGATGGGTTTCGAAAGTCGAAGGGAGCGAGAGAGGAGGAGCGCCGGGAGGGATCGATTAGCAAGAGATTAGAGAGAGAGCGTCGGATTTGGAGCTAGGGTTTGGGGCGATTTGGGGAGTGGGGGGAGAGAGAGAGCAGAGAACGGGAGAGTGAGCGGGGAGATAGAAGGAGAGGAGAGATTGAGGGAGTAAATGACCATTTAACCCTCAACAGAAAACATGGAGAACGGGATCTGATCTCAGCCGTTCGATCTGAATCAAACCAGATCGGATGGCTGTTAGCTCTAGCTCCCGATAAGGCATTCAGCTTCCCAGCTCTTAATAGACTTACTCTATATATATATATATATATATATATATGATCTAATGATGCTACTTACTACTTACTGTATGAATACATATGGTGCTCAAAAGAAATGCTTGTAATATTAGCAAAACAACCTTCTTCATCCTCAAGAAACTCAATGTTCCCTTTTTTATTATTATTTTTGTTTCCTTCCATGCAAACTTTATCACTTACCTTATGCACATTCTCAGTCTGGTGCGTTTTATTTTATTTTATTTTACTTTAATTTACCGTTATTTTATTTATTGTTATATAATTTATTTTATTATTATATATATATTTGAATTTGACCGTAGCCATTTATAATAAAGCATTAATTCTATGATTTGACACAATATGAAGACCTGCCTATACAAAATTGATTGTTGAATTTGACTATTATGCATTTAAACTATGAGAAATAATAACGGCCTTTTTCCTCTTCAATTACTATATTGCTTCTTTTTTTCTATCTTCATCTTTCTTCCTATTTCCTGCTATAATGATTCGAGAAACAGTTAAAATTATATTTGTTTGATTACATTAGTCATCGATACTTCTGATGCTTATTCACAAGTTGAACTTGAACTTCCTGGTCCACCATATGAAATGTAAAATCCACCTTGAAATCTATTTGAGGGAATTAATAAGAAATTATAACAGATTTTTCAGTCACTCATCATCTCTATTGGATGGTGATATATTTTAACGATACTATTTTCATCAATGGCCCGACATTCGTTGATCATTGCACTCATATTACCTTCCTCTGCAAAGTGGACATTCCCCATTGTCGCCGGAGTTGGCATTTAATCAGCTCGACTATTGGGAATTGATCATCCCATCGAATAGTATCACAATCATAAAAGAAAGTAAATAGCCGAGGTTTGAGATAGCCCAAACGAATATCTTTAAAGATTATTGGGTTTATGTCTTGCATACGAGATTGGATAAGAAGATGATGAGACGATGGAGGAATCAAGAAGATCGGAGACGGAATGGAGGCAAGGAAATAGCCAGCGGCCGTAGTTGCAGAAGAGGCGGTCGACCGGTCATAGGGTGCAGAAGTCCCGAGAGGGGAACGGTCGACCGACCTTGGAGGTGCGGTCGACCGGTCGCGGCGCTGATAGGTTTATTGGGTCGGATCTTGGTAATTCGTGAGAAGCCCAACTTGTTCTTCAAGTTAGATCTAACAGCTCCTTTCGTAGGGTTGTCTTTTCAGGAATATCCAATGGTTATTGTAACAAGATATTAACTTAGGGTTTGTCTCTAGATCTATATAAACAATTGTAACGGCTCATAGATCCATATTATTCTATTGAGTGCCGAAAAGAAGAAGAGAGTACTTCATCTGAGAGGGTGAGAAAGTTCTCCATTGTAAGCAGCATCAAGTTCCATTAGGCTTGAGAGAGTGTTGCGGTGAGAATTGTATTCTTGTATCTTCTCTAGTTGAATAATATCTTGGTTCTTCCTCCCCTGAATTAAGGCGAAAGCCCCAACCGGGAAAACTCTTGTGTGCTTGTGTGTTTGGTGTGATCTCGTCTTGCTTGGTGGTTTTGTGTTGATTGTTTCAAAGACTCAACAAGATCCTCATAATTTCCTATCAAGTGGTATCAGAGCAATCAGGATTCGTGGGTTTGTTCGAGTTCCTAGGAGATGGCAGATCAAAAGACGAAGATCAAGCGGTTTGACGGTAAGATCAACTTTAATCTATGGAAGATGGACATGTATGATGTTTTGGTTCAGAATGACTTGCACCTTGCCCTAGAAGAGAAGAAGCCAACCGACATGCAGCAAGAGAAGTGGGATGAGATTTGTTTGAAGGCCTTGAGTTTAATCTGGTTGCAATTGGCGGACGAAGTCAAGTGTAATATCCTTGAGGAGAAAAGTGCGGCGAGTTTATGGGCGAGACTCAAAACTGACTACTCGGAATCGTAGTTGCTAGATCGGATGTATTGGAAAAGGAAGCTGTTTAGGTTCTCAATGAAAGAAGGTGCCCATCTTCAAGATCATATTGTGGAGTTCAATAAAGTAATATCTGAACTGAAGGCGATTAACGCTGATGATCTTAGCGAAGAAGATAAAGGTTTCAACTTGATATATTCACTGCCAACTTCTTATGATCACTTGATAACTACTATGCTACATGGGAAATCGGCCAAGGAGACACTCACTGTAGCCGGGGTGATTAAGGGTCTGAAGGAAGATGAACTAAGAAAGGAGACTCATAAAGGAGGGTCTACTTCTTTAGGGTGTTTTGCGGTGAATGGTGATACTTCAATTCGAAGGGATACATCACACAAGGGGAAGATTCGTTGCCATTACTGTAAAGGAGTTGGGCATTATAAGAGAAATTGTCACATGTGGTTGAGTCAGAAGAGTGCTACTAAAGAAGAGGAACAAGCCCATATAGTCTGCGCAACTGAGTCAAGTAATAATGTTGATTGTTGTCTTCTTGTTTCAAGTTCTTCAGACGTGGATCAAGTTGGTATCTTGATTCGGGAAGTTCTTTTCACGTTTGCTCTGAGAGGGAGATGTTTTCTAATCACAAGTCATCAATATGCCGTAGTGAGAGAACAGGGAGTGGTGAGGTTTGTGAAGTAGTGGGTGAGGGAACTGTTAAATTGGAGACGCTAGATGGTAAAAGGTTCACATTAGAAGAGGTCATGCATATTCTTTCGATACAGAAGAATCTTATATCCTTGAGTACTCTTGATGCTCGTGGCTGCAGGTACACAACTCGATGTAGAGTTTTGACAGTTTGGGATAGTCGTCGTAAGGTAATGAAGGGTAAGAGGGGGATTGGGCAGGTTCAGCACAACCTCTACCAGCTTTGTGGGAGCAGGAAAACTCAGCGGAGTGTATGGAAGCCCATTATTCCTGTTAGAATTAGGGATAGAAAAAATATTCTTTTATTGATTGATTGAACTGAGTACAATATGTCTCCTATATATAGGAGAGAAGAGAATATTAAACCAATACATTATTCAATATGGGACTAAACTAATCTATCATCTAATACCCCCTCTCAAACTCAAGTTGGTTTAAGCAACAAGAGTTTGGAATACCGATGATGTTGATGTGGAAGGAACGGCAAACTGTGATGCAGAAACGGCGCTTGATGGCGCATGTGACGGAACTGAGAAGTAGACTGATGGGATCTCACCCCTGACTTGAGACATAGTCGATGCTGGGATTTCACCCCTGAACTGAGAAATAGACTGATGGGATCTCACCCCTGACTTGAGACATAGTCGATGCTGGGATCTCACCTCTGAACTGAGAAATAGAGAAATGGACTAATGGGATCTCACCCCTGACTTGAGACATAGTCGATGATGGGATCTCACCCCCTGACTTGAGACATAGTCGATGATAGGATATTATCCCTGAAATGAGAACTGGATGCTGATAACACCCCTTCTCAAACTTACAATCGATCAACCGGAGCGAGTTGAAGATCTGGATGCGGAAGCACAAGAACCTGCAAGTTTTTTTTTTTTTTGTAGATAGCTACAGTGAAATACCAAATAATATTAATAAAAAAATATGATCAAATAAAGTAATATATATATATATATATATATATATATATATATATATATATATATATATATATATATAAAGTAATATATATATATATATATATATATATATATATATATATATATATATATATATATATATATATATATATATATATATATATATATATATATATATATATATATATATATATATATATATATATATATATATATATATTACTTTATATATATATATATATATATAAAGTAATATATATATATATATATATATATATATATATATATATATATATATATATATATATATATATATATATTACTTTATATATATATATATATATAAAGTAATATATATATATATATATATATATATATATATATATATATATATATATATATATATATATATATATATATATATATATATATATTACTTTATATATATATATATATATAAAGTAATATATATATATATATATATATATATATATATATATATATATATATATATATATATATATATATATATATATATATATATATATATATATATATATATATATATATATATATATATATATATATATATATATATATATATATATATATATATATATATATATATATATATATATATATATATATATAAAGTAATATTATATATATATATATATATATATATATATATATATATATATATATATATATATATATATATATATATATATATTACTTTATATATATATATTACTTTATATATATATATATATATATATATATATTACTTTATATATATATATATATATATATATATATATATATATATATATATATATGAGTAGGCAATCATAAATAATAAAAATAATACTTTATTGTAGATAGCTACGGTGAAATACCAAATAATATTAATAAAAAAATTATGATCAAATAAACTGTGAAATACCAAATAATATTAATAAAAAAATGATCAAATAAAGTAATATATATATAAAATGATCAAATAAAGTAATATATATATATATATATATATATATATATATATATATATATATATATATATATATATATATATATATACACACACACACACACACACACACACACACACACACACTCCCTATATGTATATGTACACTCCCTATATGTATATGTATATGTATATGTATATGTATATCTATATATAACTATTATAATGGGAGAGATGGGGTTCCAAACAAATAAACAATTTTTTATTGTTTTTTGTATGTTAGTCAACACGTGCAGCGCACATGTTGGTAGGTTTTTTTTGTCTTTTTCCTTCTTCCTCCACGTGCATCGCACGTGCATGATACTAGTATATATATATAGAGAGAGAGAGAGAGAGATATGAGTTAGTGATGTAATAAAAGTATGTGAACCTTGTTTTCATCCATCTCCATTTCTCAAAAGCATGATCCACACCGTTCAAACTGATAAAATATCATTAAATATAGCAAGATGAAATATTAAAATGTTTGAATATTGTTTGTTCATCCAAGAAGCGGTTGTCAAATAAACGGTTTTTCTGCAATAAAACAATTAAAACTTCTTGATGCAGGAATAAAAAATATTCAAAATTTGTGATAATTATCTTCCTATGTTTCAAGGCATGTAGTCCACTTTGAACGGTGTGGATCATGCATTTGGAAAGTGGAGATGAGCTAAACAAGGTTCACTTATTTTCCACTTATTCAATATATCACTTACTAGATCAGTAAGAGAGAGAGAGAGCAGTGATAATATGAGAGGTGAAGTGATATTTTTTTTGGAGAGATGAGCTATTTGAAACATCTGAATCTGATCAGAGATAGCTCTACATGTCATAAAGTTAGTGTGTACAAATTTTTAAAAAATTTGGAGATCTTTAGCCTATGCTTCAAATCATTTTGCACGTTAACGATGTGAAACATATATTTATATATGTGCTTTCATTCCAACGTCTAGATGCACAGAACAGAGATTTCCAAATCACCTGAACTTTTGTTTGGGGCATATGTGTACAAGTTTTCAGGAAATTTGGAGATCTTTAGCCTATGCTTCAGATCATTCTACTCTTTGTGAAGATGGTGTAAAACATATATATGTGCTTTCATTCCAACGACTTGATGCACATAGAGTAAAGATTTCCAAATCACCTGAAATTTTGTAAACATCATTTACATGAAATACAGAGTTATGTAAATAATGTGATAAGACTCGGATGGTTCAAATTGCTCATATCTGAAAAAAATTCCTTCTCACAATATTATATTATCATTACTCGCGCGCGCACACACACATATAGCCATGATCCAGTGAGAATCACGTGAGAACTTTTGCTTGGGGCATTAGTTGAAAGATCCGAACCGTTAATTTTGATCTACATGACTAAATTAGTCTATGAATGAGAAATCAGGTCATTTGAAATTTGTTTGCTCATGCATTAAAGTGTTACAAATTGTATGACCGACAATCGTTAATTCTTTTAATTACATGATGCAGGGGCAAATAGAATTAAATGACTTGATTTTATATTTCTAGACTATTGTAGTCATGTTAAATAATATGAATGGTTCGAATCATCCAGACGATGGATATGCGTGGAGTTGTTACAAAACTTATCATGAGAACGGTTGTCATATGATCCCTTCTATATTTGTATATACTAGTATTATACACGTACGTTGCACGTGGAAAAAATGGGGAGGGGGAATGAAAAGGACAAAAAAAAATCTAGTATTATACACGTGCGTTGCACGTGGGGAAAATAGGGAGGGGAATGTAAAGGTCAAAAAAAAAAAAATCTACCAACACGTGCGCTGCACGTGTTGACAAAATGACAAATATTTACAAATGACACTAAGCCCTTCTCCCATTATAATATTACTAGTATTATACACGTGCGTTGCACGTGGGGAAAATGGGGAGGGGGAATGAGAAGCAAAAAAAAAAATCTACCAACACGTGCGCTGCAGGGGTTGACAAAATGACACAATGACAAATGACACTAAGCCCTTCTCCCATTATAATATTAGAGATTATTAGAGAATTAGAGATTAGAGATATACTTCACCAGTTCACCTTTCCTTTTGGGATTTTATTCTCTGGGCTTTATTCCTTTCGGCTCGGTCCATTATTCCTTTGGTCCACTGGAAAGGGGCCAACCCGGGAGCCCAGTAAAAATACCACCATCATCAAACATAGAAGGAATACGACCCAGATTTTAGCGGCCCACTATTATTGACCCTCTTCGACCCGGCCCACCCGCCGTCTGCCAAGGCACTGCCACTTCCAATTCCTTAACGGAGGAAAAATCATCAGTAATGATCTCATTTTTGAAACAATTACATTACATTTGTTTCATACTTTTATACGACTTTTTGTAGTTATGAGAAGGGGTTTTAAAGAGCGAAAGAGGAATGGATTTGAGAGGTAAGGAAGAAGGTTACAAACCTAAGTGATGCACACAAGGTGTCTGATGGAATTCCTAAGAGAGAAACACGGAGCGACAACATAAACTTGGTACCTTCTATATCATCTGTTCTTTTGATACTCATGATTTGCATAGTAAATTAGCAGGGTGATTTGTTAGCGTCTACGAATATGAAGTATATTGAATGGTGTGATTTCTTGTATGCATGTCTATGATATGGAGTATGGAATGGTTATTTTTATGCATGATCTTGATGAAAGAAAGCCTAGAACCCTAGCTCCCATTCCATGTTTGGATTTGTGGAAATGGTCAATTCTACTGAATGAGTCAATTGCCTTATATTATACTAGTATCATGCACGTGCGATGCACGTGGAGGAAGAAGGAAAAAGACAAAAAAAAATCCTACCAACACGTGCGCTGCACGTGTTTTTTTTCGTACGTGTGGAAAATGGGGAGGGGAACGAAGGGATAATGAAAAGGATGAAAAGAAAATAATTTCCAAACTGATCCACTGTCAAAAATAATTACCAAACTGGTCCACTTTCGAAAACATTTACCAATGTGAGTGCACTGCACGTGTTGACAAAATGACAACAACGACAGATGACACTAAGCCCTTCTCCCATTGTAATATTAGAGATATATACAACTCATATACAACAAGACCCACAATATGAACTCACACATAAACCTATATACACTCAATGGATGCTCGTTTAACAGGTAAGATCTTTCTTTACATTTCTACTGACCCGTTCGGGTAATTTCCTGTGCTTTAAAAAATAGCTTTCTACTCGTCTCTTATTGTAATAAGTATATTCTTCATTAGGCTGATCAGGATACCAGATTTGAGTATTAACAGTTTGGTGAAGAATTGTAGGCACACATCAGATTTGAACTTGAGCGGTTGTAAGGTGAGATTCCAGATGAAGCTAGATTAAGACAGTAAGAGCATCCACAATGGTGTTTCTCATTTTTTAGAAAATGGCAGATACAGTAATAAAAAATAGAGAAATTGTCTATAGTGTTTGTTTGCTAAAATTTGATAAATACGAGACATGTTGTTTCGTTTGGTTGGTTTTTTTAGAATTAATTAATTAGTGATTAGATATTAAAATAGGTTAATTAAATAATATAATATAACCTAAAACCTAATTAATTCCCCACTAAACCTACTTTACACCTAACTAAACCCCCCTCTCCTTGCTGGACATGTCTCGTTTCAGTATTTTTTTGATTTTTTGATTTTTTTTTCCAGACGGAACATGTTGTACCGTCCGATCAATTTTAAAAAATATGTCAGACGAAACAACATGTCTCGTCTGATCCCATTAAACAAATGAAAAATAATTGGAACGAAACATGTTGTCTCGTCTCTTATAATTTGAAAATCGCAATCTGGTTTTTCATAAATGAGAAACAACTGTAGCTATTTTGTCATTTTATAGCAAAATAGCAAACCACTGCGGCACCAACTTTCTCAAAAAATGAGAAATTGGCAAATATAGCAAACCATTGTGGATGCTCTAATAACCAGTTAATCTGATGCTACCAGTGTTGATGGTTACTTTCTTTTTCCTGATCCTTCTTATGTTATTATTTGAACCTTTAAAGCTGCATTTTGATGTGCTTGAGCGATAGTTATTATTGATCTTCTTGAAGAGGTATTCCCGAGTTGAGGCCTGCTATATTGCTAATTACCTGTTGACATCCTCCAAATTCTCTTACATATAGGTAACATGTCTAGACCAAAGGGACCCCGATGATAGTTTTTGCACAGAGATTGATAGTTTCTATGTATTATTTGATATTTTATAACCAAACAGTACTCAATGGTTTAAATGATATGTGGCATGCATATATTAGGTGGTGGAGATTGGCCGTACACCAAATGCACTTGACTTGGTATGCATACTACGTACTCGATAATATATTTCCCATTTTCATTTTTATGAAATAATATTAATTCAAACGAACAACGAGCAATTGATATTATAAATGACACAAATAAATAAAAAGTTTATTAAAAACTATAAGTATAAATCTCTAATCTCTAATATTATAATGGGAGAAGGGCTTAATGTCATTTGTCATTGTGTCATTTTGTCAACACGTGCAGCGCGCGTGTTGGTAGATTTTGTTTTTGTCCTTTTCATTCCCCCTCCCCATTTTCCCCATGTGCAACGCACGTGTATAATACTGGATTTTTTTTTGTCATTTTCATTCCCCCTCTCCATTTTCCTCACGTGCAACGCACGTGTATAATACTAGTATATATAAGTTCTTTTCAAAACTCAAACTCAAAATTGATTACAAATTGAAAAAAATTACATGAATTATATGCAATAAATAAAAAGATAAACTAACATCTAGGCTTTGTATATAACTAACGCCCCAGAGCGAATCCCAACCTGTCATTTGTTTGACCGATCAAATTGATTAATTGTTTAAATTAAATGACTTAAAGTAAACATATATTTGCCAGTGCAATAGATAATGTGTATTAATAATCTCAAAACAAAACAAATTAATCGATAATATATATCTTTAAAAAGTAATTTAGGTTTTATTTAAACAATAGTTACATGTTCCGTTATTTATCTTCTTAATTTTGAGTACATTAAGTTATTTAAGTTTTAAATTAATGTTTCGTTTTGTTTCCTATAAAAAGGTCGTTAGTCATTTAGGTAGCCTAGGTGTTAGTTCTTTTTTTATATTTGAATAAGTTTTGATAGAGATAAAACTTCTTTTAGTGTAAATAAAGATAGAACTTTTAATTGTTTAATTTTTTGAATAATCTAGATTTTCAATTTATCTTTCTATTTAGAGTTCTTTGCGTAGACACTATCCACAAATTTTAATGTAGTAATTTTCCCACCTTTAATTTTGTATATTTTTTTGAACAACCACTCTGATGTAAATTTAACCCTAAATAGAGAATTTCAAAGAATATTAAAAGATTAAGTTTACCAACATGTAATGTTGATCAAGTTAGAAATTAAAACAGTTAATCGGTTCAATGGATTTTCAAAAATTGAATTAAGTTTAACCAGCCCAATTAACATTCAGTTCTAATAATCAATAATTAAATACCTAAGCATTCTTAACAAGTAAAAGATGCAATAATGATTTGTATATTCTAATTGACAAGCAGAAGTACATACTCTCAATATTTGTGAACGACAGATAAATCACATAATATTATAGAGACGATAGGTAGTATCACAAATAAATGAAGAGAGGAAAGAGATTATCGGTTCGTAGTCAGTGTTACGATGTTGCAGGATTTGGATCTGGATCTGGTCCAAACAACGTTGATCTACGGTAGAGGAGGGTAGTGGAGATGAGGGGAGTAGCCCACGACAACAGGGGTAAGGCTCAGCGGTGATGAGGCGGGTGAGGCAGCACACGACGACGATGGAATTTTGGGTGGCGAAAGCAACGGGGAAGGAGGTGGGGCTGAGGTCGGAAACAGAAGGCAGTGGCGATAAGGGGCTTGGTCGATGGGGTTCAGAGCAGGGAGATGAAGGTGGAGGAGGAGTCGGGATCGATGACGAGGAGGCGATGATTGACGGAGGTTTCGAGAAGGAGTCGACGACAAGGAGGAAAGGAAGAAGAAGAGTCGGGGTGTTGGGTTTAGGGGCTCGACGGAGAGGAAGAAGTGGAGTGGTGGCTAGGGTTTCGGGGCGTTTAGGTTGGAGGTGGTGGTTGGGTTTCGGGACCGAAAGAAGAGGCGGAAGAAGAAGTAGGAGAAGAGAGAAGGTGGAGATTTGGGTTTAATTAATTTTGAGGATTTTTGTGTAGTTTTAGAGTTTATCACAAATCATATTACTTTATTAGGATTTCGCACAAACCATAATAATTCTCTCAATTGTCTCACACAAAAAGAGGGATGAAGAGCAATAACTCAACACAATAATTTCTTTAATCAATAATAGCATATCTTCTCATTATTCTCAAGACCTATATATAGGCTCAAAACAAATTCATAACAAATCTCAAATAAATCTCTCAAATCTAAAACAAATCTCTCAAACAAATCTCTCAAATAAACTATATATGGCTAAATCTAAAAATAAAAATAAAACAGAACTGATGTCCTCATCATTCTCTCTGGATGGGAGAGAGCTCGACCCAGTCAAGCCAAAACTAGTGATCCTGTTATGGTTCTCCAAAAGATCTGGATTCAAGTGCTGGAGCTCCTCACGATCACTCCACGTGTCATCCGACTTTGGCTTGTTCTTTCACCTTACCAAATACCTATGAATACCACCATCTCTAGTAGATATTATCTGATCATTTAAAATATTATCCATTTTGTCTGTCGGTGGGTAAGTAGTATTAGGTAAAGGGAAAATTATGGAAATCTCACCATTAGGCTGCAGGGTAGGCTCATCTATAAGAGAATTTCTAGGGTTAAATTTTAGACCTTCATAGAGTACTAAATCCTCAATATTGGAAGTCTTACTTATGCCAAAAACCTTCGAGAAGGTCAACGACTTAGACATTATCATTGACTTTATGCAGAATTTTAAATGGGCCTACAACACCTATGTTCAATTTCTTAACGGATCCTGCTGGAAACCATTCCCGATGAATCCGAACAACTACATCATGAATGCATGATGCAAATGTGGATGCAAACTCTGAGACTTTATGATGTTCTAACACATGGATAAAATATATAGGTTGTCAAGTGACTTGAGAATGAATGAGTGACTCAGGTACATTCAATGGAGGTGATAGGATCGACCGAATACAGTGGAGAGGCTGGTCATCATCTTCTTCACCGAAGTCATCACTTACATGGGGTTCATAGGTAAACTCATTGTCGGACTCATCAGCAATGACAGCGGTACCTTCTACAATATTGATCCTACTGGAGCTGGGACATTTGCCAGCAACATGGTCGTATCTCTTGCATTTATAGCACTTAGTGAGAAGATCAATCTTCGAATAGTCTCTTTCAGTGTTCTTACCTGTGTTCATTTCTATGTGAATATGGATTTGAAGTAGGCTTGCTTGGGTAAGACTTGTTGGAGTACTAAGGAGAGGAGTACTCAAGTCTAGAGGGATCAGGAGGGGTCTTTCTAGAGGAATGATCCATCGAATCACTGAAGTTATAATGGGAACTTGCTTTAAGGGAATCTATATCGAGGACAGGGGCATAAACTGCTGCTAAAGAGTCCACGTTTCTATGAATTAGCTCGTTCCTAAGATCGGCTCGTAATCCAGCTCTGAACCTAGATAGAGTTTGTTCTTCGCTTTCTTTACCTAAGGCATTGCACCGAATGAGGAAGTCGTCAAACTTATTAACATACTCTTGGGTGGATTTGCTTTCTTGATCGAGTTGGTTCCACGAATCTAGCAATCGGGTGTGGAACGATAACGACACATATCTCTCAGTGAGCTTCTCTTTCATGGCTTCCCAAGTAGCTATGGGTGACAGGCCTCGGCCTCTATGGATATGTTCAAGATTGGTCCAATGTTGTTGAGCTTTACCAATCAATTTCAGAGTGAAAATTTTAACCTTCAAGCCTTCTCTCATGTCAAACCACACGAAGTAGTGATCCATGACACGGATCCAATCGAGATAAGCTTGAGGTTCCATACGGCCTTCAAAGTGGGGAACGCCAGCCTTAACATTCTTCTTGTATTGTTCGTCAGGGTTACAATCTTGACGTCGGTCGTCACGATCATTTCCTTGAGGGATCTGAAGATGAAGCTCAGGGGCAACATTTTGATTCAATTCCACTTTCTTAAGCATTTGATTGATATTGACAAGCATTGCTTGAATGGCAGTGAAGGTAGTGGAAATATCAGAGTTGTCCATTTCAGTGCAAGGAGGGATTTGCTGAATTGTAGGATTCCTGATTGGGTGGTTTGGGAGAGATAAGAAATATTCTTCGGGATTCGTAATGGTGCTGCGAAGACACATTCACCAACGGTAGAAAACTAGGGGTCGTGGGGACGTGTGTTTGCTAAAATTTGGGGAAACGTAACCTAAATGCACCTAAGTTTTTTTTAATTTTTTTAATTTTTATTTTTATATAAATAAATCTGAAATAATATAAAAGAAAGGAAGAAAAGAAAAGACTCTAAAACGATCCTAAATGAATGCAAAAATTATGACTAACTGATGCAAGAACTAGGGTTTTAAAAATATTCGCTATGTACCAAAATGATGTAAACTTAATCCTAAATAGGGAATTTTCAAGAATATTAAAAGATTAAGTTTACCAACATGTAATACAGATCAAGTTAGAAATTAAAATAGTTAATCGATTCAATGGATTTTCAAGAATTAAATGAAGTTTAACCAGCCCAATTAACGATTCAGTTCTAACAATTAATAATTAAATACCTAAGCGTTCTTAGCAAGTAAAAGATGCAATAATGTTTTGTACTCTAATTGGTAAGTAGAAGCACACACTCTCAATATTTGTGGACGACATATAAATCAAATAATATTATAAAGACGATAGGTAGTATAACAAATAAATGAAGAGAGGATAAAGATTACCGAGTTCTTGCAGGATTTGGATCTGGATCTGGTCCAAACACCGTTGATCTATGGTGGAGGAGGGCAGTGGAGATGAGGGGAGCGGTGGGGCGCAGTCGCGGCAACAGGGGTGAGGCAGCAAGCGACGACGATGGAATCTTGAGTGGCGACAACAACGGGGAAGGAGGTGGGGCTGAGGTCGGAAACAGAAGGTAGTGGTGACAGGGGCATGATCGATGGGATTCGGAGCAGGGAGATGAAGGTGAAGGGGGAGTCAGGATCGGTGGCGAGGAGGCGGCGATTGATGGGGGTTTCGGGAAAGGAGTCGACGACGAGGAGGAAAGGAAGAAGAAGAGTCGGGGTGTTGGGTTTAGGGGCTCGACGGAGAGGAAGAAGTGGAGTGGTGGCTAGGGTTTCGGGGTGTTAAGGTTGGAGGTGGTGGTTGGGTTTTGGGACCGAAAGAAAAGGCGGAAGAAGATGTAGGAGAAGAGAGAAGGTGGAGATTTTGGTTTAATTAATTTTGAGGATTTTTGTGTAGTTTTAGAGTTTATCACAAATCCTAATACTTTATTAGGATTTCTCACAAACCCTAATAATTGTCTCAATTGTCTCACACAAAAAAAGAGATGAAGAGCAATAACTCGACACAGTAATTTTTTAATCAATAATAACATATCTTCTCATTATTCTCAAGGTTTATATATAGGCTCATAAAAAACCCAAAATAAATCTCTCAAATAAACTACATATGGCTAAATCTCAAAATAAAAATAAAACAGAACCGATGTCCTCATCACACTCATTGTGTATTTGTTTAAACACCCCACAATTTTATATTTGTCTGAACATCGATTCTGTAAGTCGTGGTTAGAATCCTATATATATATATGGCAGGTGGAGATAATTTAGGGGTTTGTTGGGCCACTCTCTCAAAATTTAAATTTTAAATTTAATCTTGCCTTTATTTTCAGATGAATGTTGTACATTCATTCACCAATTGCTTGTATGATTTTAATTATAGGAGGCGACCTGAATCCTAACCAAATCTATAAACAACTAATCTCTTCTACAATCATGGAAAATAATCATTATAACAAAATATTTAATCCTAAAAAATATGAAGTCCATCAAATTATCCGTTCAATTATTTGATCCGAAGATAATTAAATCCATTGCTCCAAATAAACAACAAAACCCTAGCCTACAACATCCAAGGACTTTAAATCACAAATTTCATGCTATCTAAACACTAATCTTAAAAAAAAATATGGGATCATCAAGAAAAAAACCATAAAGCTGAACTAAATCATGCTCTAGATCTCCAATTCAAGCCATCAAGAAATTAAGGTTGAAGAGAAAATAAACAAATGACATTAGCTACCAAGCAAGAACATACAAAACAATCCTAAAAACATTTGACTAAGCTCAAAAGATCTCAATAAACTAAAAATTTGAAAATAAACTTCAAAAGGAAAATAGAGGACTTGTTGATGCGCATAGATCAGAAGAAGAAGTTTATGTTGAGATATTTATATATTTATTTATTTGGTATTTTGTAATTATCTATACGATTGAGATATAGATCTATCAATTAATAAGATTTTTTTATAATTGATTTATCTATTGCACGTGTGAAGCTCATGCACTTTAAGTCCTTTAATTCTGACCATTAATCAACTAAATCAATCAAGAAATTGAATGATCAAGATTCGCTCTCGACGGAAACAAAACTTTATTCGTGCTTTTATAACAGTACAGATATATATAACATTCGACTTTTAAAATGACCACTAAAGTGTTCTTGAGGTATATTATTTGCTGTAAATGTATTATCTCTAATATTATAATGGAATAGTTGGAGTTGTCATTTGTAAACATCTTGTAATTTGTAGACAACCATTCAACCAACCATCTAATCTCAACCATTTATTTTTAAGTGAGAGTCATATTAGCCATTACTTAACTGCTATTAGTTACCATAATATCCTCAAAGTATAAATTTATTTACGACATAATTATTTACAAAAGTGTCACTCATATAAAATAAAAGTTTGTGCCACTAAGGGTAATTTGTAAAGAGTGTGTGATGAGTAAGGGGATGTCTCAGGTTCAAGGCCAGATTATATCTTATTATTTACTAGATATATAAAAAATTAATTAGAATGTGCATCACACGTGCATATTACTAGTTTAATTAGTTATCTGGTGAAATATCTTTTTTTCTTTAAGGGGGGATTAGTGATTTAGTGTTAAAATATGGCGAAATATAAAAAAACATCACTCAACTATTGTGCTTTTTAAAAAAATCACACCGAACTTTTTTTTTTAAAAAAAAACCTCACCCAACTATGTTTTTCAGGAATGGGTGAGTGATGTTTTTTTGAAAAATAATTGTGTTAAAAACATATTTCGGTGAGTTTTTTATTAAAAAACAGTTGAGTGTGTTTTTAAAAAAATGCACAATAGTTGGGTGAGGTTTTTTTTAAATATTTAACCTTAAAATGTACTAAGAAATTTTTGTCTTCTCGCTAATGTAGAATTTTATGCAAAAAAAGCATTAGATACTGCAATACTAAATTATGAAATGCATCATTAATCACATTATATTTGTAGATGACCAGGTGATAAAATCATAAAATAATCACTGGTTTTTTTTGACTGGCAAAAGGTAGGAATAACCTACCTCACAAAACAGTATATTAGATTGTTAATAGAACCAAGAGTTTACAAAATGAAGTTGGTCGGATGGCAACAAAAGAATGTTATGTGTACAACTAGAATCAGGATGGCATTGGACTGGGACGTAGAGAGGGCAGCAGACGTCTGTCTTACACCTCAACTAGCCCAATTCTATGATCCTATCTCCTAGTTGTATATTACAACAATCACAACCAAAATAGCCAGACCAACAATAACAAAATCAGAGTATCGGATCAAAACAAAGGCAAACATAGCCTCAAAAAACATCCATCATAATTTACAATAACAGAGCGAAGAGTCATGCTCGGGAATCACCATCACTGGGCTGGGAGTAAGCTGCTGCCGGCCTCATTAGATCACTGTCTCCTGTGGCTTGGAGTTCCTGCATGATCTTGGTCTTCCTCTTTGAATCCCCACTTGCATCTAGCCAATGAAATAGCCAAAATTTAGTGTTAGCAATGAGCTTCTCTACTGTAATAGATGTGTTATGAAAAACAGATTCATTGCGAGCCTTCCAAATACTCCAACAAGAAGCAATAGTAAGCAAATGCCATGAAACGGTGAACTTGTGCTTATGGTGATCAAAGCACCATTGTGAGAAGCAATCAGTGATAGAAGTGGGGAGGAGTAGGATGTCAAAACGTTGCATGAAGTAATGCCATGTTTGGGTAGCCATAGGGCATTCAAAGAAAATGTGGTAGGTGGTTTCCATGGGACATGCGCAAGATGTGCATATCGGATCACCAGCCCAATCCTTGGAAACTAAGACGAGCTTTGGAGTTGAGTGCCTCTGAACTCAACAACCAAATAAAGATTTTGCACTTTAGTGGCGCCATGTTTTCCCAACACGCTTTGTAGAAGGGGGTAATCAGCCCAGAGATGCTGAAAAACTGGTAAGCAGACTGGACAGAGAAGGCTCCAGTTGCTGAGGGTCGCCAGTAGATGGTGTCAGTACCAGAACTAGGCTGAGTGTCTTGGAGAAGCTGAAGGAGACATCTTTTTTCTTGGATGATATTAGTAAAGGTGGAAGAGTGCAAGCCCGGTTTCCAAATCCATCGTCCCTGCTGCATGAAGCCTTGGGTAATCAGGTTTGCATTCGTATTCCAAGCTGCATCAAACAGGGCAGGGAATAAGGTGGCTATATTGTTGCCTTCTATCCATTTTGAGGTCCAAAACTTGATAAGCTGGCCATTACCAAGTTTCCAGGAGATGCTAAGATCGAACTGCTCCTTGAGCTTGAAGATACTCTTCCAAAAATTAGAGGCTTTGGCTGTACAGGTGAAAGAATTAGTTGCTGGCCGAAAGTAGAGAGATTTGATGACTTGAGTGCTAAGTGATTGCTCAGAATAAAATTTCCACCACCACTTCATGAGGAGGGCGTTGTTAAACTGATTCAGGTTAAGAATCCCTAATCCGCCCTGTCTTTTGGGCTGACACATGCGCTTCCAATTAGCACAACAAGCGCCGGAAGACTTTGAGTCTCCTCCAACCCAAAAAAATTTGCTCCTAATCTGATCGATCCTAGCAATGACCCATTGAGGGTGTTTGAAGGAGGCAAAGTATGTAGGAAGCGCACTAAGAACCGAGTTAATGAGAATAAGTCTCCCTCCCCTGGATAGGAGTTGTCCCTTCCATGTTGATAGTCGTCTCTCTATCTTGAGGATCAGGGGTTGCCAATCACGTCTCTTAAGTTTACCTTTGGACAGTGGCTTGCCTAGATACTTAGTAGGGAGGGTATCTTTGCCTGCATCCAAGAATCTGAGCGAAAGCTTGCAGTTTCGCTTTGGAGTGACCGAAGTAGACTAAAGATGATTTAGAGAGATTGATGTGAAGGCCAGAGACGTTAGCAAAGATATGGAGAAGTAGTTTAAGATGGAGGACATCCTGTTCATCTCCTTTGCAAAATAGAAGTGTGTCATCAGCAAATTGGAGGATAGATAACTCCGCTAGTGAACCCCTGAGATTGAGATTGGAAAATGGAAAAAGTGCCATATTCTCTACCCAGTCTCAACATTTGAGCGAGAACATCAACTCCCAAAATAAAGAGCATGGGGGAGAAGGGGTCCCCTTGCTTCAAACCCCTCTTGGAACGAATAGTCTTTCCATCCACACCGTTAAGGAGAACGGATGAATTGGTAGAATAGAGGATGCCTTTAATCTAGCAACACCATCTGGGACCAAAGCCTCTAGCAACAAGCATTTCCTCAATAAAATTCCAACTCAGGGTATCGAAAGCCATTCGGAAGTCGATTTTAAGCATGATAGTGTCGGATTTTTTTGAGCAACAAATGTTGATAGCTTCATGTGCTGTGAGGAAGCAGTCTACCGTAGACTTTCCTTTGAGAAAAGCGCTTTGAGACGAAGATACAAGAGTGTGAAGGATAAGGCTGAGACGATTTGCCAGGATTTTGGTGAAGATTTTAACTGAGCAGTTAAGCAAGCTTATGGGGCGGAATTCGGAGACAGTACCAGCGCCTTCACACTTAGGAATGAGAACTATATCAGAATAGTTAATCCTGTTGATGTCCTCGCGCCCTTCCTGTATATCAAGGAGCATGCGACATAAGTCGTCTTGGATAACCTCCCAATGTTGCTGATAGAAGTGCATTGAAAAACCACCGGGACCAGGGGTCTTGTCTCCATTCATACAGAAGACGGCTTTGTGAATCTCCTCTTAGTGAACGGCGCATTAAGCTCGGAGAGACTAGGGGCAGGGGAGGGGTATAAGGCAGTCCAGTCCACTTTGAAATCAGGGCGGGAGGCAGAGCCACATATTTCACTGAAATGTTTCTCAAAACATGAATGAATGGAGGATTGGTCTGTGATAATATCCCCATTGTGGACAATAGAGTAAATAAAGTTTCTCCGTCTTCTGCCATTTGCAATAGCGTGAAAAAATTTAGTGTTAGCGTCCCCTTCTTTGATCCAAGACACTCTAGCGCGTTGCCTCCAATAGGTTGCCTCAGCCTTAATCAGAGAATGATACTCCCTGTGTGTTGTAGAGAGTTCAGCAGCTTGTAAATCATCGAGGGGTTGAGTATCAGCTAAGATGTCCAAACTGTGGATACGATCTAGAAGATTCTTCTTGCGAATAGGGATATGGCCAAAAACTTCATTGTGCCAACGTTTGATCCTCCTCTTAAGCAGAGTAAGTTTGGAAGCGAAGATGTCAACTGAAGAGCCAGAGCAAGTGAATGAAGACCACCAAGATGTGATATTCGACAAGAAATTTGGGTGTGTAGTCCATGCCTTCTCGAATTTGAAGTAGTGAGTTCTAGGGGCAATTTCTTGAGAATCAAGTATGAGGGGGCAATGGTCTGAGGCAATGCAGGGGAGGGAAAGCTGCAGACAGTTAGGGAACAATTGGTCGAAATGGCTGGAAATAAGAAAGCGATCCAGTCGAGCAAGTGCTGGCTTGGCTCTTAGATTGGACCAAGTGAACTTTCTGCCAGCAAGGGGGAGATCAATCAGTTGAAGATGTTGGATCCAGCTCCTGAAATCTTTCATATCTCTGGTCGAACTAGAACCTCCGTTCCTTTTAGAGTTTGATATGGTGACATTGAAATCTCTACAGATTACCCAGGCATCACACAAGAAGCTTCTACGCTGAGTAATTTCTTGGAAGCAGAGCACTCTGTCATCTAATTCAAAAGGGGCGTATACGGAGGTAAGGGACCACTCAATTCCCGTAGCTCGAGTGCGGAATGAGAGGGAGAGGGAGAAAATATCAAATGCACAATAGAAACACTCTAGAATGTTGTCGTTCCATCCAATGAGAACGTCGCTACAGCTGTCAATGGCGTCAAGAGACTTCCATTTAGAGAGGACAGAACCTCCAATTGAAGCAAGTTTACGGTCGGAGAGCTTAGACTATTTAGATTCTTGGAGGCATACTACCGAAATCTTGGCGCTAAGAATACCATCTTTAATAAGAGCACATTTGTTGGGGTTACCTAACCCCCTAATGTTCCAGCTACCGATCTTCATTGTAATACAAAAATCACACAGCAAAGAGAAAAAAAACAGAGCAAGGAACAAGATAAAGAGGAAGCATTCAAATGGCCTGTTGTTGTTGATCTGGTGGATCAACATTAGCTGCTGCAACCTGCTTAATCTTGTCTACCGAGTGTGGCCCTAAGGCCTCCACTCCAATGGTATCCGCAACCTCAATGATGTCTTCGCACGAAAGTAGAGCAAATGGATTATTGCATGCATTATTGACAGAATTAGACGAAGAGGATGTACCTTCGTTGGAGTGGTGAGAAGCAGATTTAGCAAAAGCGCAGAGGTGGTGCATGAAAGGTCTGGTGGAGGGGATCTTTGAAGCAAATCGACTCCGCTTGCGCCTTTTGCTGCAAGTATCATCAAATCCTGGAGGAGCAGAGCCAGAGGCAGAAGAAGCTAGAAGACGGCGGTACCTGGGGATAAGAGACTTTGTGCGGAAACTGGAGATGGCCTTGCCCTTTGTACCAGCACTAAATAGCATATTGGTGGATGCTTCGGCTTTACCTGCTTGCTTAGCAACACAGCTCTCAAGAGCATTCTCCACAGCAGGCTTGATCTCATTATACAGAGACAGGGGGAAGGTCACTAACTTACCTTTCCAAATCATTTGGCGAGTTTCTTCATCTTGATGGATGTCATGTGAGTTTGATGAGCTATCGGGGTCAATATGGGATGCACCAGAAGCAATTCCCAAGTTGCCCTTGGGGGGATCAGAGGGAACCTCAATAACAGAAATGTTGATCATTTTGACCCCGATCATTTTAGAACCTTCCGTTGGATCAAAGGCAATCTGTTGGGGGATCATTTTGGAACCTTCCGCTGATGAATCGGCCATACCAGAAATGTTGAGGAATTTTGCATTGGGGTTTCCAACATTGGGGGGGGGGGGGATATTCGAAACCGAAATATTGCCAGAGGGATTTGATTCCGAGATTTTCTCTTTGCCAACTGAGCCTCTACCAGATTCTGGGATTTGCGGCTGGACGTTGTGCGCTTGATGCTCCGCCTGAGAATTCCTTCGTCGCTAGAACGATGCTGTGGAGCTGGAACTGGTGGTGAAGAGCTGTACCTTTCCCTGAGTCACATCTTCGGATGGAATGGGGCTGCCCAGAATGAGGACTGGGACGTCATGCATTTGAATTTCTTGATTCCATGGTACTTTGTACTTGACGAGAATGTTCTTTGGTATGAGACTCACATCCTGAACCTCAATGAAAACAAGAGCTTGGTCTCTGGTCGTGGTGTTCTTCATTGCCGAGCTCATAGTAATGAAAGTACCGAATGGGAGGATCAGTTGCTCAAGGGATGCTTGATTCCAAAGATGGAACGGCAGTAGCGGCATGTTGATCCAAACGAAGCATGGTTGAGGCTTGAGCTTTGCCCCATAGTCCATCGACCATGGAGAGAAGGTAGCGTTGAACCCTGAGAATTGGAAAACACCGTCTGAAATAGCCTGTTTGGCTTCCTCCTCAGAAGGAAACTGGACGTGGAAGACTGCTTCACTAACCCTTTTCACGACCCACCATCCTCCTTGCCTTCGCCAAGCAAAGTTGAGGGCACTCTCTATGGTCGCAGCATCTGGCCGGCTTCTAGGGTTGATGAGATGAAGGAAGGCACTCGCATGGAGCCCTGGAAGAGCCGATGCGATATCGGAGTTGTGGGGCACTTCTATAGTTAAGGAGTCCCTGCGGTTGTGAAGAGGGCATTCTCGGGCTCGATGACCGAACTTCTTGCAGTTAAAGCAGTGAAATCCACTCCTTCGGCACTCAGCAGCCAGGTGGTCAGAATCACCGCACTTCATGCATCTTCTTTCCATCTTCTGATGTCGATATTTTTTAGGGATAGGGAGGCGGCGGTGAGAGTAGGGATTGGGAGGGAAGATGGGTTTTGGTGGGTAAGGGGGATTTTTGAGGATAGGGGGAAGTTTGGAGGATGGGGGAGTAAAGGCGTACTGGGGATCTCGATGATGGCATGGGATTCGAGGGGTTTTATGAGGGGGGAAATGATGAGGAGCAGGGCGGGATGACATGAGGACTTGAGCAAAAGATTTGCTCTTGTTTCAAGGAAGCCATGCACGCACAGTTCCTCTCCGCTCTCTCTCCTCTCTCTCTCCCATTTCTCCGTTAAAATAATCACTAGTCAAATGCATTACATATTACTTAATCATGTTATTTGAAATCTATTAATGTAAGGGATATTACAACTCATGCACTCATTGATAGTGGAATCAAATAATTTGGACCAACTACTAGAGCTAAATGTTTTTATGATTTTAGAAATGAACTCATTGTGAAACTGAAGTGCTTGTGTTGGCTTCTTAGTTTGTGAGGGACGTAGGAGGCAATGCTACATTTGCATGTTTAGCAATTTAAATAAATAAACTGTTTTAATTTAAAATTTTGGGGCTTATTTAACCATGCACCTCAGACTATGTTTAGTGGTTTAAGAATTCTTATCCTGAATGATAGTAGCACTCTTAAAATAAACCATGGCCTAACATGTAAAAAACTACTAAACTCAAACAAACCTTTTGAACTTAAGTTGAGATACCAAATAAAAATTTTAGTTTCATAGTTAAGTTTAACGTAATATGCTGAGTTGGCTAAAGCTCCTTACTTGATAATATACAAAACAAAGGGAAAAAATAAATTTTAACATTAAGCATTTAATTAATGATAAATAATAATGACATTTTTCTTCTTCATTTACTCTATTGCTTCTTTCTTTCTTTCTTTATCATTCTTCTACTTCCTGCTCCAATGCATCGAGAAACATTTGACGATTACATTTGTTTCATTACATTAGCCATCGATACTTTTAATTTTCTAACACTGACAAAAAATGATGACATGCTTATTCACAAGTTGAACTTGAACTTCCAGGCCCACCATATGAAATATAAAATCCATCTTGAAATCTGTTTGAAGGAATTAATAAGGAATTATAACAACTTTTTCGGTCACTTATCATCTCTGTTGGATGCTGATATACTTTAATGGCACCATTTTCATCAATGGCCTGGCATTCGTTGATCATTGCACTCATATTACCTTCCTCTGCAAAGTGGCCATTCCCCATTGTCGTTGGAGTTGGCATTTGATCAGCTCGACTATTGAGAATTGATCCTCCCCATCGAATAGCATCACAATCATAAAAGAAAGTAAACAACCGAGGTTCGAGATAGCCCACACGAATATCTTCAAAGATTACATACCATCTTTCCTCTACAGCAACCTGAAAATAAAATAAATTATGCATACCAAATAGTTTATTTCTATAATTTATTAATTTAGAAGACGTCGATTCCGAGAACATTTTCTTTAAAACCATTCTAAGATAATTAAGCTAGTATTCTATGTGTAACCGATGAAGATAGAAAGTTATAAATTTTTTGTAATAATGTTTTTGGTTTCTTATTTTAGCATATTATAACTTATCATCTTCAAAAAAGATTTAATTTATACTCTAGTTTTTCTTGTTACACAATTAGTCATGCATGAATTAAAACTTACATATTCGATTGCGAATTGTTTTAGAACTGTTTTCCCACCATATACAGAAGTTTCTAATTCAGCACCCACAGCTATTGTGTTGCTGATGGGAACAAATCCTGGACAGTCAAGATTGAAGCATCCAGTGGCTACACCCACGTCTTTCTGAAAAATGAAACATGAAATATTAATTCTTCATAAAGATTGTAATATTGTCAGTTCTAAAAATTGTAAGATTGAAACTTACACTCCAAAAAACGAAAAGTCTAGTCTTACTGTCCTTGAACAAGCCAGGGAACACCTGCAACATCCGAGGAAGAAAAAAGGATCAGTGATCAAATTATTCACACATTCTCTTTAGAATGGACTAAGAATCTAATTTAAAGAAATTAGATACAAAGTGCATATAAATATATACTCATATTCATCTCTGTTACTTTATTTTGACTATGAAAATTTGGTCAAGAAATTCATTAGCATATTTGGTAGAAACGTCAATGAATATAAACTAAGCATCTATAAGTGATGTACGTATTCATCGAATAAACTGAATAAGGACATTTATGTATTTAATGAAAACATGAGATACAAATTAATATGAATTGTAAACTGAATTAGGACATTTATGTATTTAATGAAAACATGAGATACAAATTAATATGAATTGTAAGACTTACCGCCCATCCTATACTTATCATATTTTTTAATGTTGTCGGACGCATGCCAGATTCATAATTGGGGTCGCCGGTACCCAATATAGTGATGTGTCCGAAGCTAAACTCCTCCGGCATTACGTTTGGATTCCAGATGGACATTGTGCCTTTGGCTCCACGGTATGGACCTTCATACATATATGCTCCAGCATGCTACAGTAATTAAGATTAAAATTTTGAGAACTTAGACACATTCACATAGTATATATGAAGAAATATGCAAGCACAAATTAACATAGATGATTTGCGTGCATGTTAGTCATTGCATGGGCAGCTGGAAAGGATATGTATGTGGGCATTGAGATGTTGTCAACAACCCACAAGGAGATGTGCTAAACTCTCTATTTAATTACAGTATTAATAAAAAAAATTAAAATTCTTACATAAACTCTGCCATGAAGTTGTATCTTAAGATCTCCACTTCCATGTACATGTCCGGGAAATAGAGAATTAGTATATGACTTATGTTGTGTTGTCCTTAGAATAGCCACGGTCCCTAAAGGACATCTTCCAGATTTGTGCCATATTTGGTGAATAACTTGAGATGCTGCATCCTCTTCTTCAAGCTAAACAAAGATAAAACAATTATGACAAGTATATGTTTTAAAAAGGGAAAAAAGAGAAAATTATTGTGACATAAAAAATGTGAAACACATTCAAAACCTCTATAGTGTGATTTTGTGCTCGATATTCATTGAATAAATTGGTACAGTCGATAATGTCACCATTTTTTGCCTGCACGCACCATAGTGAAAAGTTATTGTAAATACAAGAAAAAGAATTATATGGATCTATAATGAAATCAAATAATAATATAATTCAAGATACCTTGATGGTCTTCACTATAGGGGAGTCTTGGAACTGCCTGCAACTTACCAATTGAATACATTTGTTGCTCAAAAGAAATAATTGTAATATCAACAAAACAATCTTCTTCATCCTTAAGAACCTCAATGTTCTTTTTTTTTTGGTATTTGGTTGTTGTTTTTGCTTTCTTCTGGTTTCTTTTACTATTAAAGAAAGCCAATCTTGGTATTTATAAAATTTGTTAGTAGTTTCTTATTAGTGTTACCCCATGTGCAATAATTCACATGCCTATTTTGTGTAAACCCTTACATGAAAAATATAAGAAAAAAGAATAGAAACAATAAATACAATTAATTCATAATACTTTATGAGCCTAAAAAATAATAAGCTCATTTAATTCATAATACTTATCTTAATATTTAAAAATTTGATATAAATCTAAAAAGCTAATAAATATAGAAATAAGTAAACTCTCAATAATAAACACTAACAATTATAGTAATAAATAAAATCTCATTAGCATAAACTATTAAATATAGAAATAAACATAACTCAATCTCACCCTTTCTTTCTCTTTTCTCTTCTCACAAATTTGCACGAATGAATATAAAAATAAATAAACCCCTCATTAATATTAGTGTCTATTAGGAGTATTAGTTGAGGGTGTTTTCATCTTTTTAGGGATATGTGGTCCGGGTGGACACACTAAATATCTATTATATAACTAGTTCACCCCCATGTGCAATAATGCACATGCCTTTCTTTGGGGGCCGTATAAGAAAAAATAACAGAATCAATAAGCACATTTAAATTATAATACCCTATCTAAATATTTAACAATTCAAAATTATATATGCAGGAGTCTACACTAACAACTATAAAATTAAATAAACCCCCAATAGTATACACTAATAATTATATAATAAATATAATCTTATAAATATACACTAATAAACATGGAAATAAATATAATCTCAATAATGTTAGTATTCTTTAGGAGATTAGTTGAGGGTGTTTCCGTCTTTTTAGGGGTACACGATCAGTGTGAATACATTAAAAATCTTTTTACTTAGTTATATAGTAGATAATAAATAGATAATAGATATGTATTTGCCCTTGAGGCATACACGCAAAGATAAGAAAGGAAATTAAATATATTTAATTGTTTAAGAAGGAAACTAAAAATCAAATACTAACAGTAACACTCATAAAAAAGGAGTGAAAAAACCAATCAATTATCCATTCATCAATAATGCATGCACTAGAATATAAAATGGAAAAGAAAATAAATCAATTATTCACTCATTAATAAATCATACACTAGAATCTACAAAAAGTAAATAAATACTGGCCGAGAAGAATATAAAATTTAAACTATCATCCTTCAACTGAATCAATTGTCGAGAAAATGTTTTAAGTGGAATGATTTTATTCTCTTAAAATAGTCCTACTTTTGCGATGTTATTTTTTTCTATAACTTTCTACTTAAAACTTTTTACCAAAAAATAGTTCAATAAAGAAATAGCGATTTGTTGGTGAGTTATATGAAATTAGAATGTTATTAGTGAGTGATGCACAAAATAAACCTGATTTTATTCTCTTAAAATAGTGCTACTTTTGCGATGTTATTCTTTTCTATAACTTTCTACTTAAAAACTTTTTACCAAAAAATAGTTCAATGAGGAAATAGCGATTGGCCGCCTTACTTGCCTCAAGGTGAGGGCCGGTCTTGTATATCTCTACTATTTTAATGAGAGAGTTGGGGTTTGTAACTATATAAATATATATAATACACGTTCAAACTATACCCAAAAAATATAAATGTGCACCGCACGTGTAGCACAAATCAAAACATTCAAATATAATTTTTTTTTTCTTATTCGATATATATTCATTTAATTTGATGACTATACTTTTTGTAGACGTGCATCACACGTACATTATACTAATATATATATATATAAGGATCTTTCATTTTGCATATTTGGTATGAGTGCTCTGGTTTGTCATCGCTTCTTCTAAAAAAAAAGGGTAAACCTCTAACTATCTTGTTACTACTTTAAGTTACAATGGAGGTGTACAATCTTTTCATGGTGGGTAAGCTAGCCATGTAATGGAATATTGTTCTTAGGCTATAACTATTTATGTTACGCTTAGTGTCAACCTTTCTTTCTCTTGTCTCTTCTCACAATTCACAAACTTGCCCGAACAAATATGGAAATAAATAAACTCTCAATATTATTAGTATACTTTAGGAGATTTGTTGAGGGTGTTTCCGTTTTTTCAAAGATACACGGTGTGTGTGGACACATTAAAAACCTATTTGCTTAATTATATAGTAAACAATAAATAAATAATAGATGGATAGATAGATATGTGCATTTGCCCATGAGGCATACACGCAAACATAAGAAAGGAAGTTAAATATTAGAAAGGAAGTTAAATATATTTAATTGTTTAAGAAGGAAACTAAAAATCAAATACTAGCACTCATAAAAAAGGAAAGAAAAAACCAATCAATTATCCTCTCATCAATAATGCATGCACTAGAATATAAAATAAATCAACTATTCACTGATTAATAAATCATACACTAGAATATACCAACAAAAAAAAAAAAAAATATGGGCCGAGAAGAATATAAAATATAAACTATCACCTTTCATCTGAATCGATTGTCGAGAAAATGTTTTAAGTGGAATGATTTTATTCTCTTAAAATAGTCCTACTTTTGCGTTGTTATTCTTTTCTATAACATTCTACTTAAAACTTTTTACCAAAAATTAGTTCAGTGATCAAAATTTGTCTAGTGCTCCTCTTGCTGCTTATTTTAGTGTGGGAGCAAACAGATAGTGAGTTAATAATTGATGGAAACTACTAATAGTCTGACCTTTGACCTTACATGTTAATAGTGGTTAGAGTTCCTGATATTGAATCTGGATCGTCGATTGACCACCGTGATCTGAATCCGACGGTTGCTGATGCGGCCGATGGACCTTCAAAAAGCCTGAAACACCGGGAGGTGATCCCGGCGACAGACCATCCGACACTTAAGTCAGAACCCGAAAAAGAGAGAGAGTGTGAGAGAGAAAACTGGCAAATTGTTGATTACCTTCTGGCTGTAAAGGGGGAGGGGTATTTATAGGCCTGACAGATCAAAAGATTGATTTGTATCTGTTTGATCGATTTGAATTTCTTATCTCTTTCACGTCTCTCCCCTCAAAAAAAAAGATCTTCTTGTTAGGGGATAAGAGATTTGACTCCTAGCATTCATGGGCTGAGTGTCTCTCCTAGTGGGCTTAGTATGTCATTTTTATGGGCTTGAAAGAAGCCCATGTCTTGGAGGAGGCCTAAAACTGTTAAAGAGGCCTGTGATGGTTAATCTTCCTGTGAAAGGTTTGAGATCTATGCAGGAATTGTACGGCCCTGATTTGCTACGATTTTTACCATTATCATAAGCCCCCCACTCCCGGAAGGTAATTTTCTTGGCTTTCGGGGAGTAATACGTCTTACTTTTCGACTTTAGAGTATAATCTTAGCAGTCAGGGTGTTCGGAGATACCTGAAACTGACCTGTGGCTTCTAAAGGCAGTGAATATTTCCCTGGATTTTTCCATATTTCTTCGGATTTTTTCAAATTTTCTGAAATTATTTCCAAATTTAAAATCACTTTTTCGAGTTTTATAATTAATAATCCAATTTTAATTATTTTTCAGAAAATTTTAAAGATTTTCTGAATTTAAATAATTATTTTTGGATTTTTAATGATTTTTTGGATTTTTTTAGAATAATCAGACATTTGCGCGAATTTTGATCCGATCTGAGGCATTGATCAAGGAAATATCTTGCGCTGAGGGAGATCTGACGATGGAGGTCTGATCGCTGCACTGAGGGGCTACGTGGCTCAATCTTCAGCGTTGATCAGTTGTCGACTCGCCCGCTGAGTGAGATCAGACGGCGGAGATCTAATCGTTGTGATGAGTGGCTACGTGACTCAATCAAGAGTGTTGAATCAGTTGTCGACTCGCCCACTGAGTGAGATCAAGCGGTGGAAAAGCGAGGATCTTCAGGGGAGGCGATGTGATGGCATCAGGGACGTCCATCACACTCCGGCTCGTCCACTGAGTGGGATCATACGACCGAGGAGAGAGCGGAGCGTTGGGGCCAAAGGTGGGGCGACGTGGCCCAATCTCGTACGTCCATCACACGCGAGCTCGAACCTCTGAGCGATCGAACGGCTGAAGAGCGACACGAGCGACCCCGTAGCTCGACCGACCATTTCGTCGAGCTATGGCCAACTTCTTCGATTTTTGAGGATCTCGTCGTGCTGCGGAGCTATAGAGCTGTCGTTAAGCAATGGTGAAGGGTCGCCATCGAGCTATTTTAGCTACTTGGTTGAGTACTCTGTTTCTCGCCGACCTACTCCTTACTGAACTTTCGCCGAGCTATCAGATTGCCAAACTATGGAATTTTGGAGCTTCGTCAAGCTATGGGGCTCCTCAAATTCGGTCGAGCTATGAGCTCTGACTTTTGGTCGAGCTATGGCGACGTCGAGCTATAGTTTCTACCATCGAGCTACGAAGTTTCGATTTAGTCGATCTGTGGACAATTTCCCTCGTCGAGCTATGAGTGGCCTGTTGATTGAGCTATAAGGGCTCTCTTGTCGTCGAGCTGTGAAGACGAGGATTCGATCGAGCTATGGTCAAGCTATGGAGTTGGGAACCCATCGTTGAGGTATAGCTCTGTTGTTGTCTCATCGAGCTATGATGAGGGGTTGTTGTATCGTCGATCTATTAGCTATGAGCCCCTCATCTCTCACTGAGCTATGGAATTGGCCGAGCTATAGACTTAGGATTTTCTTTGAGTTTTCTCTCTCATACTTTCTTTCTCTTTCTAGTTCTGACTTGAGCGTTGGAGGGTCTGTCGCTGGGGCCACCCCCCGTGTTTCAGACTTTTTGCAGATCCAACAGCCGCATCTGCAACTGTCGGATTCAGATCACGGTGGTCAATCAACGATCTAGATTCAATCTCAGGAGCTCTAACCGCTTTTAACGCCCAAGGTCAAAGGTCAGACTTTTAGTAGTTTCCATCAATTATTAACTTACTATCTGTTTGCTCCCACAACAAAATAAGCAGTAATAGCTTCAATTGAGCTTCTAACTGATCATGTTTGAAGTTGATTGAATGACTAATGTGGAAATAGCTATTTGTTAGTAAGTTATATGGAATTAGAACGTTACTAGTGATTGATGCACAAAATAAACCCCCATTATATATATCTAACCGCTTTTAACGGCCAAGGTCAAAGATCAGATTTTTAGTAGTTTTCATCAATTATTAACTCACTATCTGTTTGTTCCCACACCAAAATAAGCAGACCAAAATAAGCAGCAACAGCTCCAATTGAGCTTCTAACTGATCAGCATATTTGGTATGAGAGCCCCCTGCTTTTGCTAATTATCATCACTTCAAATCTTTCAGGGTGGGTAAGCTAGCCATGTAATGGACTATTGTAGTATTCTTAGGCTATAACTATTTGTGTTACGCTCTTAGGCAGAAAATGAAATAGAGCTCTGCTCTTTATTATATATCTTAAGCAAATAGACCTATCCTCTCTCTCCTTTCTCCATTTTAAAATAGAGAAAGGAGAGCAAAAGTGGTAATTAACACGTGCAGCCCACATCAAATATCAAAACAGAATTAATTTAACAAACACAAAAAAGAAACTTTCTTCTACCAAATCTCTCCCAAACCCACAAACCCTAACCCTCCCTACCCCCAAAACCCACCAAAATCTCCTCATCCGCCCGTCTTTACCCACCGCCCATTGCTGCCTCCGCCCCTCCCTACCCGCTGCCCCCCACTGCTCTCCATAGACACCCATCCCCCCCCCCCCCCCCCCCCCCCCCCCCCCCCGACCCCGAAGACTATAGTGAGGATAGTAGGAAAGAGGAACTTGCTGGAGTTGGTTGGGGAAGATCATAAGAGGGTTAAAGGGGCTGTCACCCAGTTTTTGAAGCCGGAGATGTTGAAGAAGTATGTGGGGAGGATTGATGCAGAGGTCAGGGATCATCTTCACACCCAAAAACCACCCAAGAATTGGAGTGGTCGACACACTGTCACAGTATGCGTAGTATGATGCATGTTCTTCTCTGTTTAATTTACTATTAACCAACTAACATTCTTCTTCTTCTTCATTAATTTTATTTGTTTTAAGGGTGTTAAAAGATTATTTGCATTGGCTTGGAAATAGAGATTGAATCATTTAGAAATTCAAGCAATAAAGAACATTTTTGTTGGGTAGTTGGTTGAGATGTAATGAATGAAATTTTAAATGGATTTAAAATGACAGATTTGTTGAGTTTCACAATCCATGTGGAGATTCCTCCACCATCTTTTTAAAAGACAATTTTAAGCCTTTTGACTTCTAAAATATCCCCAGTCCCCTCCCCTCCCTCAATTTAAGGTTCAAGATTATCTCTAGTCATATTATACAATCGTCCATTAGTGTAACAATATTTGTGCTCCTTTATTAACACTATTAGTGTTTACGTGCACAGTCAAAAATAATTTTAACAGACTCGTAAAATTCTATATAATTCCAAAAAAACGTGAGAAAATTATGAAAAACTAATGTATATCATCTCTACCATAATTACTGAAATCTTCATTATCATCCTCATATAAGCAAATGGCTGTCAAACCATAATGTCATTCAATTGAATAATACTAAAGCTAAAAAATACATGCAATGAAAAGATTTTGCAAATTCAACCAATTTGTGTTAACATGTAAATTTTATAATATCATTAACATTTGGTTATACATTATAAATCATGTATTATAGCACATCATGTATTATAGCACATGTTAGAATAAATATGATAGAGTAAGAAAATTATATATAAATAATTTGATGAATTGTGTTTGCTTAAAAATCTAATTCTAAGTTAGGGGAAGAGGATGGGTTTGGGAAGAGACATAAGATTTTGTGAGATTGAGAAAGTATGAGAGAAGAGACTAAATTGAGGAATTGAAGTTTTTATTTTATTTTATATTTTTTAATAAAATTATGAGTAGTGCATGTGTTAGTTAAATATGAATTTCTATTTTTTTCTTTTATTTCTCTATTTTAAAACAGAGAGAGGATAGAAGTGGTAGACTATCTTCACATTTCAAATATTAAAATACTTGGAATGAGAGGTTTAATTGAATGAGTTTTGAAATGAGAGGTTTAATTGAACCTCTCATTGAATGAGTTTTGAAATGAGAGTCTACTTGGGTTTAATTAAACCTCTCATTTCAAGTTAGATAGGATTTATTTTTTGTGGTTGAATTAAATGAGTTTTTGAGATGTGGTGATTAGGTACGTGAATCAGAAGTTCGGCCATCAGTATAAGGCGACGATCGGGCCGAATTTCTTGACCAAAGAAGTGCAGTTTGTAGACAGACTCTTTACATTGCAGGTGAAAAACTTAGTACTTAATTGATGTTGTTTATCTCAATTACATCTTTTACTTTTGTTAAGGGATAGAGATGTTAGCATGTGTAACTTGAAAAATTGCAGGGAATGAGTTCTTGGGTTAGCATGTATTTTAAATTGATTGTATACTCATATAATTTTATGAGTATGTTAGCATGTATTTTAAAATTATGAGGCTATTTTAAAATTCAGAAAATACAATGTAGTCTGTGCTTTGAAATGTCAATACACTAATGTCAATATTTCAGGTTAAGAAGAAATTGAGAATTTTTATTTTAGATATTAAAAGTCGATTTCAGGTTATATTTACCGAATTTTATTAATTTTTGGGATGATAATTTTATTTTAATTATGATATTTTCGATGATCGCTTTATCTAATTCTACAATTTGTCATAATTAAAATAAATGATCAACTTCTTATTTTAATTTGAAATCAACTTTACTTTGATTCTGCAAATAAATGCACATGTCTCAAACCTCATTGTACGATCCAGTTTATCTAAACTTTAATTATAAAATTTACTCTACCTACTTATATTTATAGTTGACTTTTATATTTCTGTTAATTTACTTTACCCTTCTTCTTTAAACCGCCTGCTTATATGAAGATAATAATGAAGATTTCATGTAATTACGATAAGGATGATATTCATAAGTTTCTCCCCCAATCCTCTTACACTTTTTTGAATTTCTATATAATTTTATGAGTCCCTCAAAATTTTTGTAGGCTGTACAATTTGCACAGGATAATACTAGTTATCTATGAAGCAATTATACAGGATTGTGGTATGGTCTTAGTTCGAGGCCGCTATAAATATGCACTAAAAGATTTTTTTTTGTTTTTTTTGTTTTGTTTTTGCCTTCCACACTTTCTAAAATTAGATTTCCTAACGAATGTGAAATGTACATTTAATCAAGATTAGTCATTAGTCACAGATTCCAAGTGCTTCATTACTATAAATGTAGTATAAATCAAGTTAGAATGAAATAGCATCACACCAAAATTTATCGAAAGTCATTCAACCCATAACAAATGAGCTTCTAACTGATCACAGTTGAAGTTAGCCAAGAGACTAATGTGGAAATAGCAATTTGTGAGTGAGTTATTTGAAATTAGCACATCTATTTATACTATTATTAAGCAAAGTCCTATTTTAACGGCTTTTTACTATCATGCCCTCATATATATAACAACCCTAAAAAATAATGTAGGGTTAAATCTGTCAAATTTTACCCCTAATACCTATACAAAAGAAGGTCACAATCATAATTTTCACTCAAAAGAAACTCTCCTTCTAAAAAAAAACAACCCCCCCTCCCGTCCATTCTTCTCCCTCTCTCCCAAAATCCCCACCGCCTCTCTCTCTCCTCATCCCCCCTCGATTCGTCTTCCTCCTGCTCCGCCCTCGAACTCTCCTCCCTTGCGTAGTGCCATCATCGCGATCCCCTCTCCCCCCCGACCTCGCCAACACCTGCTCCGCCCTCCAAGCCTCCTCCATCGCGTCGCGCGATCACCGCGACCCCCCCGGACTTCGCCATCCGTCAACAGCTGCTCCGCTCTCCAGGCCTCCTGCCTCGCATCGCGCGACCCCCCCGACTTCGCCAAACATCGATCCGCCCTTGAACCCTCCTCCCTCTCCTCTCGCGACCAACGCGACCCCCCTGACTTCGCCAACAGTCGCTCCGCCCACCCTCGAAACCTCCTTCCTCGCGTCGCGCGACCACCGCGATCCCCCATCAATTTCGTCAGCAGCCACGACCGCCCAGTAAGTATTTGGTTTTTTGTTTTACTATAATTTTCTACACAATTAATGATGTGTTATACAATATTAAATGTCAAAACATTTACAAAACATTTATTTGTGATTAGTAATAAAATCATTTATTTCTCCATTTCTTCATGATCTAATTTGATCTCTTCACTTTTCTTGAAAGTAATCGTTCGAATTGGATAGCATACAGATGTTAAATAAATATCCAGATCATTCAAATAGTGTACTGCACAAGGACACTCATTTATCATTTGTCAAGTTGTATGTTTATTGATCTATTTTGTCAGGTATATATACCAAGAAAATCAATATGCATGGATTTAGATATTGTAGTAGGAAATGAAGAGCCTTCACATTTTCGAATCAGAAGGCTGTTAACGTGGAAATACCAGTCTCCAACAGCCATGTCCCTCTGCCATATATATGCTGAAACAAAAGTGTAAGGTGAGACTCTAAAGCACTTCTCTACTGTTTAAAACAGAATTTTCCTCTTATTATAAGGTTTATGACTAAAGTGATCTATTTTGTCAGGTATATATACAATGAAAATCAATATGCATAGATTTAGATATTGTAGTAGGAAACGAAGAGCCTACACATTTTCGTTGTTAACGTGGAAATACCAGTCCCCAACAGCCATGTCCCTCTGCCATATATATGCTGAAACAAAAGTGTAAGACTCTAAAACACTTCTCTACTGTTTAAAACAGAATTTTCCTCTTATAATAAGGTTTATGACTAAAGAAAGAAATGTCTTGAATTAGTGAATTTTCTGTTATATATTAAGTCTTCCAAAAATCACATTTACTGTTGGAGACCTGGAGTTAGCTAGGTTGATGTTCAATTGAATTTATTTACAGGTGTTTTTACTTGATTTTCTTTCAGTCAATTTTTAACTATTGGATATATAAATTACTAAATCTTTGATATTTGCTTGCAAATGTGCAAAATATGTGTTTAATTTACATCTAAAGACCGGGCATTACAGACAAGGAAACGAGGCTGCCTTCACATTCTTAAAAGGATAAATATCAAGAAATGGTAATGGCCATAGTTTTAGCTATTTACTTCCCTTAAAACAAACACCAAAAAACAAATTGAAGAAGTGGTGCCTTGATGTTTTCAGGCTTAACTAGCCATATTACTCATAAATGTGCATCTTTATCCAATATCAACCATGAGGAGAGAAGTAAAGACCTTAATCTCTAATATTATACTGGGATAGTTGGAGTTGTCATTTGTAGAAAATCTGTAATTTGTAGACATTCATTCAACCATCTAATCTTAATCATTCATTTTTAAGTTAGAGTTATATTAACCATTTATTTACTCAATTGTTGTTAGTTACCATAAAACCCTCAAAATTCAAATTTATTTGAGACATGATTATTTACAAAAGTCACTCATATAAAATAAAAGTTTGTACCACTATGGATAATTTGTAAAGAGTTTGTAATAAGTAAAGGGATGTCTAAAGTTTAAAGCCAAATTACGTCTTATTATTCACTGTTGATGCTGTTTATTTCTGAGAAACGTGTGGAAGCACCAGGTGTGAGTTCGGACTCAATTTGTATTGAAGGAGATTGCCGCTCGTCTGCCGACCTTCAGTTGACCTTCTGGGACCTACGATGAGCTCGGAAAGATGTTGGAGGTTGGGCTCGGATCGGAAGGGTCGGATCCGAGGTCTTGTGTACCTGCAGACGGTCCTGAAACACCGGGGTTTGTCCCGGTGGCGGACCCTCCGACGCTCTAGTCAGTCTCTGTGAGAGAGTAGCAATAACTAGGTATATTTAAGTGGCAAAAGATTGATTACCTCAAAAGGTGGGTGTGGGTCTAGTATTTATAGAGAATCCCAACCGGGTTTGGTTCCACTTGGGGGCCGGGTTTGGATCCGAAAGCCCATGGGCCTGACGTGGCAGAAGGCCCAGGGGGTTTAGGGCGGACGTGGCGATACCAGGAGTGGTATAGGGCTGACGTGGCGAAACCCTTGGCGGTATTTGGAGCTGACGTGGCCCATCGTGAGCCTCCTGTGCCTCTGGGGGGAATCGGAGGGCCTAGGCTGCGCCAGGTCATCCTTCTGCCCCGCCAGAGAGGGGGGACGGCCTGTGGGACTGCCCCGGATCGGACTCCGAGGGATACTGAGGCTCGTCGGTACGAGGAGGCCAGTACCGTGAGGGCAAACACGAGGTTCGGCACCGACCCAGAAGTGGTCCGGAGCCGAACCAGGTTGTTATTTTTACTTTTCTGAGTAGGAATAGTATTGGGCCCTGGTTGGGCCTCAGGCCATTTTTACACTGTCACACAAGCCCCCCACTCCTGCAGGGGGTGCGGGAGCTAGCCGTGGAGGAGTGCTCGTGGTTGTAGAAATGGGATGGTGAGTCACTGGGTCTTCGTGAGAAGACTACCCTGGTGCCAGACCCGACCTCGAGCCGGTCGAGGGATTATGGGCCAACAAGGGGGGTGGCGAGCCGTTGGCCTTCCTGAGAAGACCGCCCTGGTGCCAGACCTGACCTCGAGCTTGGCGAGGGTTTACGGGAAGGCAAGGGCGATGGCGGGCCGTGAAGCCTTCCTGAGAAGACTCCCCTGGTGCCGGACCCGACCTCGAGCTGGTCGAGGGATTATGGGCCAACAAGGGGGGTGGCGAGCCGTTGGCCTTCCTGAGAAGACCACCCTGGTGCCAGACCTGACCTCGAGCTTGGCGAGGGATTACGGGAAGGCAAGGGTGATGGCGGGCCGTGAAGCCTTCCTGAGAAGACTCCCCTGGTGCCGGACCCGACCTCGAGCTGGTCGAGGGATTATGGGCCAACAAGGGGGGTGGCGAGCCGTTGGCCTTCCTGAGAAGACCACCCTGGTGCCAGACCTGACCTCGAGCTTGGCGAGGGATTACTGAAAGGCAAGGGCGATGGCGAGCCGTGAAGCCTTCCTGAGAAGACTCCCCTGGTGCCGGACCCGACCTCGAGCTGATCGAGGGATTATGGGCCAACAAGGGGGGTGGCGAGCCGTTGGCCTTCCTGAGAAGACCACCCTGGTGCCAGACCTGACCTCGAGCTTGGCGAGGGATTACTGGAAGGCAAGGGCGATGGCGAGCCGTGAAGCCTTCCTGAGAAGACTCCCCTGGTGCCGGACCCGACCTCGAGCTGATCGAGGGATTATGGGCCAACAAGGGGGGTGGCGAGCCGTTGGCCTTCCTGAAAAGACCTCCCTGGTGCCAGACCTGACCTCGAGCTTGGCGAGGGATTACTGGAAGGCAAGGGCGATGGCGGGCCGTGAAGCCTTCCTGAGAAGACTACCCTGGTGCTAGACCTCACCTCGAGCTAGTCGAGGGATTACGGGCCAACAAGGGGGGTGGCGAGCCGTTGGCCTTCCTGAGAAGACCACCCTGGTGCCAGACCTGACCTCGAGCTTGGCGAGGGATTACTGGAAGGCAAGGGCGATGGCGAGCCGTGAAGCCTTCCTGAGAAGACTACCCTGGTGCTAGACCTGACCTCGAGCTGGTCGAGGGATTTCGGGCTAACAAGGGGGATGGCGATCGGTTGGCGCCCCAGAGTGATTGAGCGGGGATATCCCACCATTCCTGTGGAGCATTGAAGGCTCTCCGAGAATGGTGTGATGGTCCAATTTCCTAGGGGCATTTAATGGCGTCGCCTAATAAATGTAGATGGTGCATGGTTTTCCGTTGATTGACCTTCCCTGTGCCTCAACGATTAGTCCCTGGGGGAGGTTATAAATACCTCTCCCCTCCATTGTAGGTATGATCAAAACAGGGGTGGCCCATTGGCCCTCAGAGGTGTCTGCTTCGGCGGACGCCTGTCTTTTGCTAATATTTTCGACCCTAGCAGCGTCGGAGAGGTGGTTACTCTGCCGCCCGGATCTTCTCTTGGATCTGATGGACCTTGATATGGCAGCCAGATCTATGGGAGATCAGGGCGAGAGGGGTGGCGGCCGAGATCCGTGCTGTTGGAAGAGGAGCTTCGGATTGGTGGTGGTTTTGCCGTCTGGATCCCTTTTCGGGTCAGACTACCCTGTCATGGATGTTTGGCCCGGGAGAGATCCAAACGAAAAGATGCACCAACCGTATACCGGTCTTGGGGCTGAAGGGCCTCGGATGGGGGGACCACCTCCCATCGGGGGTCGGTCAGTCCGTCTTGATAGGGCTGCAGGCGATGGCGGTTTCTGTCCCACCCTCGAACTGTTCGGGGTTTCGGCTGCCGAAGCTATAAGTCCCGGGCTGTTCGAGGGTGAGAGGGGAACTGGTCGAACGCTGGAGCCCGGGGCGCCTGTCATATGATGGCGCCTTAAACCTTAAGTAAAAAATGTTTTCTCCATCGCGTATCCCTCCCGAACCGACCCCAGAGTTAGGTCGTCAGTCTGGCGTCTGATGACGTCCTCCGCACAGGTTTCGAGGACGCGGCGCGATTTTCCAGGCGGCAGTTGTGCGTCAATCAGTGAACAGTAATCGCGGAAGTCGAGGAGCCGTTCTTCCCTTATATAAGTATTCCCCTCTTTTTCCCTTTTGCCCACTTCAATCTTGCTGCTTTCTTCTTCAAAAAATCTCCCAACCCTTCAGCGATTGTTCCTGCAGTTTGCCGTACTTGGCTCGCCTTCCCGAAGCGGTCCCAGGTTAGTTTGGTAAGTTTGTTTTATCTTTAGGCACAGATGGATAGGGCTCAGTCCGGTTCGTCGGCGTCGTCGTCCAGGGGGGAGGCAAAGCCTGACTCTCCGTCGACGTCGTGGGAAGAGCCCGTGTTCGAGGAGGGGTCGGCGCCCGTTGTGGGCCCTACTGGTTCGGTTTCTCTGGAGGACTCAGTGGGTGAGGGGGAAGCGGTACACAAGACGGGGCCATCGCGTTCCCGACGTCCCTTTGTGGTGGAGAGTAGCGGGTCGGAGGGAGCCGGCGAGGGTTCGGACGGCATTCGCGTGTTGGAGCTGTCTTCCGATGAGGAGAGGGGCGAGGGTAATATAGCGAGGAAATCCACCGCTCAGGGTCGAGGACCGTCGGAGCGAGTCAAGAAGGAGAAGAGGGCCCCAGGAAAACCAGGGTCGGGGACCGGCGGTTCGAGCAAGGCGCCTGTTTTCCGTAATCTGATGACGGGTTCGCCCGTTCAGCCGAAGCATTTCCGTCAGTATCCCGACGACCTTTCTGACCAGGAGCTCTTCGGAGTGCAACCCTCTTCGCCGAGCCGGAGGAGGGTGATGATGGACGCGATCTCGACCGTTTTGGAGGACGGGGATTTGGAGGTTCTGCAGCTGGCGTATCATATAGGGCCTGGTTACGAACTGCTGATGCCGAGCCATACTCTGCGTCCCACCGATCCCTTATCAGCTTGGTACTGTGTCTTCCCAGTGGACGCTTTTATCTCTGGCCTGAGGTTGCCAATCCACCCGTTTATTAGGGACGTGTTGAACTGGGCCTCCTTGGCGCCCATGCAGTACGGGCCGAACTCTTGGAAGCAGATTATCTGCTTTATGCTGATGTGCGAGGAACAGCAAGTACCCCTGCGGCTGAATGTGTTCCGTGCGATGTTGATGGTCAATCCGTCGGCCGAGGGTGTATACTATATCTCTCCTCGGAGTGGGGGGAAGGTCGTTCGCCACCACCCGGATTCCATCAAGGGATGGAAGGAGAAGTATTTGGTGATCCGGAGTGAAGAGCCATGGGACAATCCCACTCGATGGAACCACTCCAAGCCGAACCACCCACCGCCGAGGCAGGGGGATCTGTCGGCAGATGAATGGGGGTTTGTCGAGCGCCTCCGCCAGTCACCTAGTATTGATTGGACGGAGGTGACGGAGACCACTCTGGCGAGCGCTGGACTGAGCCCAGCTGTTATGTGTATGTAGTTGTTCCTTTCCTCTGGGTCCTTTCTTGCTTTCTTGCTCATTGCTCTTAATAGTTTTTTCTGCAGATATGGATGAGGCATCGATCCAAGCAAGGCGGCTCGCCATGAAGAAGGAAAATGCTGAGAAGAAGAAGGCGGAGGCGGCGAAGAGGCCGAGGGAGCTGCCCCTTGTTATCTCGGAAGTCCAACTCGAGCCGAGGACCAAGAGGGGTCGCTCCGAGACGAGCAAGGGCGTGGCTTCTTCGAAGGGTCGGGGCCTAGCGGGGGCCCCTGTTCTCGACAAGGGGAAAGGTCCCTGGGTCGAGGCCGAGGAAGAGGATCCGGTGGTGGAGCTGTTGCGGCAGCGGTGGGCTCCTGACTGGTCGGTTCTGATGGGGGACCGCCTGACAGAGGAGGCCCAAGCCGTTGAAGTGGTGGAAAAGCTGGCGACCCCTCGCGATCGCAAGGTGATGGAGGGTGAGCCCGTAGAGGTGGCGTTCGCCCGCCTGGCGCAGGCCACTGTGCAGGTAAGTCTGTCGACTCTGTCCCTCCTTGTTGATTTTGGTGCCGAGGCCTGATCTTTGTCTGCCGTTGGTTGTAGGCTTGTATACAGGGGGCCAACATTAAGAACCTGTACGAGGCGTCCCTGGCTCAAGAGCGAGCTCGAGCGGAGAAGAGCGAGCTGGAGATGAAGGAGATGCGAATCGAACTCGAGGGTTCGCATAAGAGAGAGCAGCAGCTGGAGCTCCAGCTCAAGGCCAAGGATGTAGAGTGGGAGAAGAAGATGGCCTCCCTGAAGACGAAGTTCACCAAGGAGGCGAAGGAGGTGCTGCATACGGGCCAGCAGATGGTGATCGCGGCCCAGGACAAAAGCTATGAGAGGGCCCTCAGCCACGTGAGGCACTTCTTCCCGGCCCTCGATTTGTCCAAGTTTGAGTATGATATGGAGATCGAGGGGACGTCGAAGACTCCTGGCGAAGAAGGGCCCGCCGTCGACCCATCGGCCGACGCTCCCGTGGATCCGTCCGTCGGCGCGGAGGTGGGTCAATGAGTTGTGTAATTTTTGTCTTTCTTTTTCTCTCCCTCGATTGTGTTTGCCTCCCGCGGACTGGCCACCGCATTTTTTGTAAGAAATACCTGGATTTATAGTGGCAAGAAAAGTTTTTTGACCGGCCGGTTGTTTTCACCTCGGACATTTCTGAATCTTCTTGAGAATGTGTGTTGAGTTGGTTGGTTATCTTGTAGGTCGCGGCTCTCCTCCCTGAGGAGGACTCCCGTAGTTTCTATGTGGCGCGACTCCGGAGTAAGGTTAAGGTCCTGGAGGCCGCGCTGGCTCGTCATCGAAGGGGGGCTCGGGACACTGATGAGGCTTGTAACTTTTATCGGAATAAGTCTGCCGTCTTAAGTGCGGAGGCGCGCCGGTTGAGAAGAGCGATGTGGGATCGGGAGCTCGGCGGTGCGGACCTTAGACAGGCCGGGCTTAGTACCTTGGTGCCGAGGTCCTCTCCTGGGGGGTTACCTCGCGACGTCTTTGTGGAGGAGGAGATGGAGATGCCTCGTCACAAGGCGATGTTGGGTGCCTCGTTCTCTTCCTCCTTGGGTCGACAGGCGGAGGGGGTTCCCTCTGCGTTGCTGCTGTTGCAGTGGGCGCGACCGGATGACGCCCAGAGTTCTGTGGCTGGACTGTCGATTGTGGCTGAGGCTAAGGAATATCACAACGAGGGGAGGGGCCCCTAGTTGCTTGGTCGAAGTACTCTTTGTCCCTCGTTGGGCCCGAGGGGCCCCGATCTTCCTGATTTGAGATGAGTGGAGCGGTCTTGTAACGGTCTTTGTTTTTCTTTCGTTTTATTTTTTCTCTTTGGAACGAAAAATAAAGGGGTATGAAAGAAGAATCCTTTTCCTTCCTCGCTCCGGCCAGTAATGTGGTACGAAATGTCGGAGGCAAGGTCTGGCTCCATCGTTCCGCGAGGGATCGAAGTGGGGCTTTAGGAAGGACTTTCGGTCCGGACTCGTTGAGATTATCGAGACATTTGGGTTCGGACAAAAAGGGATATTTTTAGTATAAGGTAGGGAGGGCCGCTAAGGCAGCCCTTTACAAACGAGGGTTTACACAAAAACAGATTTACATTTAGCCGGGCCATAATCTATGCTCGTTCGGCGTCGAGGGGGAACACACCTCCCCCGACGGTGGTCATGTAGCATGATCGCGCTGCTTCTTGGCTGCCTCGGACGATGCCGACTCCTTGAGGGGTGGGGAACTTGAGCTTCAGATGGTAAGCCGAAGGCACTGCTTGTAGGGAGCATAGTCCAGGCCGGCCAAGTATGGCGTTGTAAGCCGCCTTGACGTTGACCACCATGAAGTCCATGGATTCGGTCCTCTTGACAGGAGTCGACCCGGCGGTAACGTCGAGGGTAACAATCCCTTCTATTACGACAGGGACGCCTGAGAACCCGTGCAGGGTGTACCCAGCTGGCTTGAGTTTGCCTCGGGGTAACCTGAGATTTTCGAAGGCTTCGAGGAAAAGAATATTCACCGAGCTACCGTTGTCGACGAGGATCCTGCGGACCTCACAATTAGCCATGTGGAGGTTGATGACGAGGGCATCGCAGTGGGGCAAGCGAACACCTTCAAGGTCTTCCCCTGAGAAGGAGACCGGCCTTGATTGTAGTTTGGGCGAGGGGTTGTCTCTGACAGCGTTCACCTCTCGGAGGAAGGCTTTTTTGGAAGTGTTTGATTCGCCTCCCATCGGCCCTCCGTGGACACAGTGCAAGATGAAAGGGATATCCGCGGCTCCCTCGGAATCGGGGTCCCGACCCTGGGTCTGGTTTGGGGGAGGGTTCGGAGGCGATTGCCTCCGGTTCCTAGCGTCTCGCCGATCTCGTGGGCCTTCTCGGGTAAACTCTCGGAGGTATCCTCTGGAAATGATTTCTTCAATTTCGTCTTTCAGGGCTCGGCATTGGTCGGTTTCGTGCCCGTGATCTCTGTGGAAGCGACAGTAAAAGCGCTGGTCTCGATTCTTGTTGTTATTAGATCGGGGGGTAGTCGGACAATGCCCTTGTCTTCGATTTCCAAGAGGATGGCGGAGATGTTATGCGTCAGGGGAGTGTACCTCTCGAAGCGGGGGACTGGCGGGACCTTCTTCATGGCCCCCGGGTCCCTTGGAGCTTTCTTTGGTGGTTCGACTTCCTCGGTCTTCCGCTTTCCTTTCCCGGTGGCATCCCTGGGATCTTCGGGATTAAGGGCCTCTTCTGCCCTAATGTATTTCTCGACCCTATTAAGGAGGTCGGGAAAGTCGACGGGGGGTCTCTTGGCCAGAGAAGCCTTCAGCTGTCCGGGGCGGACGTTGTGTCGGAATGCCGCTGAAGCGACGCCTGGGTCGAGGGAGGAGACCGACCTTGCCTCAGCGGTAAATCTCCGGACGAACACTCTGAGTGATTCCCCCTCTATCTGCTTGAGCCCAAGTAATGAGGCGCTGGTCCTTTCGGCCTTCCGGCTAGTGACAAAATGGGCAAGAAAATTGCCCTCGAGTTGGTCGAAGGAGTAAATGGAGCCGGGGGCGAGTTTCGAGAACCACTCGCGAGCTGGACCCCGAAGGGTGGCGGGGAAGGCTCGGCAGAGCAGGGGATCCAAGGCGCTGTGAATCATCATGAGGGTTTTGAAACCCTCCATGTGATCAGCAGGATCTCCCTCGCCATCGTAGGTCTCGAATTGAGGGGGTCGGAAATTCCGGGGTATTTCCGCTTGGAGGATGGGGGCGGAGAAGGGTGGACGGACAGGTCTGTACCCCTGAGCCCTTCTTTGGCCGCCGTCCCCTATGTGATCGAGGCGGTCCTCCATTTCTTGTAGGCATCTTAGGAGTACGTCATCGTCTTCCGGCTGGATCGTTGAAGGGCGGGACGCGCTGGCTTCGGCGTCCGACCCCGTTTGGGAATGGAGGGTTTCTTCCCTGGGGGCCCGTCGGAGGGCTCCCAGCATTTCTCTTCGGAAGTCTTGGAATTCCTTATGAGTGACGGGGGCTCCTTCGGCCCGGTTTGGTCTGTCCGAGGGTTGTCTTCCGACTCGGCTGAGCGCGGGTCTGCGCGCCTCGGGCGGTGGCCTCGGGCGGTTCGGGACCGGGTTGGAAGCGGCCCTTCCCCTGCTGCGGGTAATCTTGCGGTTGAGGATTATTCCCCGGAGGTCGGGCTGGGCTGGCCGGCCGACGCTCCTTTGGGACTCCCGAGAGGGAGCCTTGTGTTTCGACGTGCGTGGCCTGGCTTTATCGGTGGGTGGGGGCGAGTCCCGTTGGTTGACGGAGGAAGCAGCCCCCTTGCCTTTGGAGGCCATGAGGATTCGGCTGTCGATGGCCTTTGAGGGTCTGGATCGGATCGGCTTCTGGAGCAGCTGTTCCCACAGACGGCGCCAACCTGATGCTGTTTATTTCTGAGAAACGTGTGGAAGCACCAGGTGTGAGTTCGGACTCAATTTGTACTGAAGGAGATTGCCGCTCGTCTGCCGACCTTCAGTTGACCTTCTGGGACCTACGATGAGCTCGGAAAGATGTTGGAGGTTGGGCTCGGATCGGAAGGGTCGGATCCGAGGTCTTGTGTACCTGCAGACGGTCCTGAAACACCGGGGTTTGTCCCGGTGGCGGACCCTCCGACGCTCTAGTCAGTCTCTGTGAGAGAGTAGCAATAACTAGGTATATTTAAGTGGCAAAAGATTGATTACCTCAAAAGGTGGGTGTGGGTCTAGTATTTATAGAGAATCCCAACCGGGTTTGGTTCCACTTGGGGGCCGGGTTTGGATCCGAAAGCCCATGGGCCTGACGTGGCAGAAGGCCCAGGGGGTTTAGGGCGGACGTGGCGATACCAGGAGTGGTATAGGGCTGACGTGGCGAAACCCTTGGCGGTATTTGGAGCTGACGTGGCCCATCGTGAGCCTCCTGTGCCTCTGGGGGGAATCGGAGGGCCTAGGCTGCGCCAGGTCATCCTTCTGCCCCGCCAGAGAGGGGGGACGGCCTGTGGGACTGCCCCGGATCGGACTCCGAGGGATACTGAGGCTCGTCGGTACGAGGAGGCCAGTACCGTGAGGGCAAACACGAGGTTCGGCACCGACCCAGAAGTGGTCCGGAGCCGAACCAGGTTGTTATTTTTACTTTTCTGAGTAGGAATAGTATTGGGCCCTGGTTGGGCCTCTGGCCATTTTTACACTGTCACAACTGTATATATATATTTTAAAAATTAGAACGTGCAAAGCACGTGCAAATTACTATTAAATAGAATTATATCACCTATTATGGGCTTCGCTTCATGCATGTTCTCTTCAAATACCACATACATTAAATGCTTTATTATTTCTTTCCTTATTCGATATACAAATACATTTAATTTAATTTCTAAACTTTTTTATAGGCGTGCATTACACGTGGATTATACTACCGCTTTAGTTAAAGCCTCCTCTTTTGCTGCAATCCCAGGTAATGAAATTCTGCTTCTAAATCTACTGTTCCCAATCACTCTACTATTTTCAATCCTTTTAGTTTAATTGTTGAGTAGGGTATTGTGTTTTTTGCTTTTTAATTGAAGATTTTGAGTTAGGTATTTATTATATTTTTAAGTGAGAACTTCCATAAAATTTAATTGGATGTGATTTGATTCTGAATTTTGGGAATTGGGTATTTGTCAAATCTCATAGCCATCTGCTTCTTATAAAACTAGCATGTTTAAGGTTTTTGAATTTGTGAGTTTTTGTGAGTGTTGGGTGATTTTGGACTAAAATGTTGGTGTTTGGAGTGAAAAAAGGAGATATCTTTTGTCATCTTCTCACCTCATCTGGTGCCTTCAGCAGCTGATCTGAACTCAGTAAACAAACTGCATGTTAGTTTAAGTGAGGATGTTGAGGTGGAAATATAAGAAAATGGGTGCATTGTAAGGAATTTAGGGTAAACTCAAATTGGTCCAAAAAAATAAAAATAAAAGTCATAGCTACTTAAATCGGGATAAGTAAAGGAAGAAAAAGAGGGGGATAAAGGTGTTTTCGGGTGTGAATTTGTTTTTCAATAAACCTTAAGGAGATGTTTTGTAATCAACCTTTAGTCATTTGATGTTAGATTAGCTATGTCTGCACCAAGTATATGTATTTTGTTGAATTTTACATGCAGCTATTTCAAGTTGAACTTTGGGGATCTAACCAATACTTGAAATCGGATATTAGTGTTGAAAGTAATGAATCATTCCTTTTTGTAATTTTAAGGTCTCATTAACTCAATTCAGTGTAAGAATTTTTTCTTTAACAAGTATGATTTGGTCATCATAGCAAATTGAAGGACGGAGAAGATCACGTCTGGGCTGTTGCATTCTTTCCTTACACATTTGAAGGCTGCTAAAGATCAGATTGCGAAAGGGGTATATTCTGTTAGGCTTGAGCCAAAGCCCGGAACTGATACAAATTGGTTTACCAAAGCCACTGTGGAAAGGTTTCTTTGAAATTTCAAGCTTTTTGTAATGCATGTTCATAATTTTCTTTAAAAAGAAATAATCTTTGCATGTAAATGAGTTAAGAAAATCATTGTTTTTAAAATATATATTTATTTTCAAAAAAGTTATATTTATTAAGACGTGCTTCGCCCATGTACATCCCAGTTTTTCTTTAATTTAAAAAAAACTAATACGTGCATCGCACGTGCATTATACTAGTACTATTATTAAGCAAAGCCCTATTTTAACGGCTTTTTACTATCATGCCCTCATATACATAACACACCTAAAAAATAATGTAGGGTTAAATCTGTCAAATTTTACCCCTGAACCATACACAAAAAGAAGGTCACAACCGTAATTCTCACCCAAATCAAACTTACTCTATCAAAAAAAAAAAAAAACCCTCCCGTCGATTCCTCTCCCTCTCTCTCAAAATCCCCATCGCATCTCTCTCCCCTCACCCCCCCCCTCGATTCGTCCGCTCCGCAGTCCCCCGGCGTCGATTCCTCTGCTCCGCACTGCGAAGCGAGAACGTTCATTCTAGGGTTTTCTAGGGTTTCACTTAAAACCCCTACCCTCCCCAAATAGACGACGAAGACGAAGACGAAGGTCATCCCTTGATCTCCATCGATTCCCTTCATCGCTTAGTGTGAAGCTCAACTCCCGCTCCGCTAATGGCGGTAAAGATCCACCCTCTCTTTCTTCATCTTTTTTTTTTTCATTTTCAAATGATAACTTTTAGATCTGAACTTTTCCCGTTTTGCTGATCGGTGAATGGTTTTGTGTGCAGAGGTTTTTCAAAGATGAAGCGACCGAGGAGAAGGGAGAGCGAGCCCGAATGGTAAAAACCCGATCTTTTTTACTGCTACGGATAACCAGGGTTTATATATTTTTGTGGAGTTTGAATGAGAATTTTATAGATCTATATTTGCGGTCATTGTTCCTTATATGATGAATTAAACAAAAATGAACCTGTTGCCTTCTTTATATGTAATTATTCTAAATCTAAATTCATGAGATAGTCCCTTTGCACGTGTTATATAGCCTTTGAGCCATTTTAAGCATACTAGAATTATTGATCAAGATTGTTGTGCTAACTGTACCCTCCTCTTTTTGATACAGGTATGTGCTTAGTGATAAAAAAAGATATGGCTAAAAAGGTGAGGACTTCTATTTGTACTGCTAGCTCGCTGTTAATTTCTGCATTCCCAACCACACATATGTAGTAATTATTAGATAAAGTTGGCTTAAAATTTATATTTTAATGAAAAATTGATCGACTCCAGCGTCTTCTTTGTCGCTATCTTTATCCCGTTTCTTATATTTTCTAACTCGCATGTTGATCATGCAGTAGGAATATTAATGAAATAAAATAAAATATTTCCCCCTTCAAATTTGAGTCAGATATCCTGACTCAAGAAAAAATGCTGAGACGATCAAACCCATGTTACATCTCTAATTCAAGATAATACCCATGTTTCTTTTTTATGTTTATAAGGTTTTTCCTTTAAAATTGCAATTTTTCCCAGTTAAGGGAACATTTGGTAGATGAAATATTTTCTCAGCCCGTTACCTGCATTTCATATTTAAAAGGTGAGCTTAACTATAGCGATGAATAGTAAAAAAAATTGTTGTTTATGAGCTGATCCACAACTCATTTATGAAATATCATTGCAGATGTGTGAGGCAGTTGATAATCCTGCTACAGGCAATGATACATTTGCAAAACTGTATGGAGCGATGAACGTATGCTATTATTTTAGGGGAACTTCCAAATGCTGTGATCCTACTCTAGACACTAATGGTGATATTGGCGTTGAAGCTTGGTCTTGGCAAGTAAGAAGAAATAAAGCATAGTAATGCTCATATTTGGAAGAATTAGCAGAACATGTAGCATAACTTTTTCTTTCATGAATTAGGATCACACGAGAAAATATTAATGTTACTTAAATTGATGCAGAGTTGTACCGAATTGCTTCTTCCGACTGGGGCAAGCGGCAAGGATAGCATATTTTCGGCAGCCAACTACTATGACCCAGATGAGGATTGTCATGATACAATCATACAACAGTGTGATTTCTTCTGAATTGAAGGTGATACAATAGTGTGGTTTCTTCTCAGAATTGACGATGGGGCTATTTTATACTTGGGATTCAACGAGTGAACTAAATGTAGGACAGTTACCCTTTCCATCACGGATTTTGGCAAAAGAAGTTTGAATTTTGAACTAAATTCAATTCAGGATTGGAGTTAAAATAGACCCAAACAATCCACCAGCCTTGAAATGCTTCGTACCTCAAAAAACTCTACTGCATGCATTGTGTAACACAATGGCTTAGTGTGCTTTGCCATAGTGCAAACACACCATAGATGACATTTTTTCTTTATAGCCTATGTTAGTAACACTGTATTATGCTATGTCCTATTTAACAACTTCGTTGTATCTGGGCATAGTGCATTAATGATGTTTTTATATCATTTTCATTTGTTGTTATACACTTATACATGGTATATCGATTTATTTTTCTTTGTAAAATTTAATATATTGAAATGATTCTGGATAGTTTCATGATTTTTGAAAGAAAAAGTACCAAAACAGAACTGTATAGATGACAATGAAATTTTATTTTGGCTGTGTTTATTCAGGCTGCTGTTCTGTTCACCACTTGGGGTCTATCATGGAAATAGGCCAGCCAGCGTGCTGTGGTCGGAAATATACCTGGAAAGAAATTAGGATATGAGCTTAATGCAAATTAAATAAGAAACAAGGATATATATATATGCATGTTTTCAGTCAGTCGTAATTAAAGATTACCTATTTCGACAGTTTTATTATTAATTGTTATAATAGATCATTTTCTATAAATGAGTTAAGGAGGACATCCACTCAGGAAGGAAGTGAGGAAATTTCAGTAACCATTGCACACAATTTCAGAAACTGCATGTTTAGTTCGTATATGATATATATCATTCATTAGTAGTGTTCAGTTCAAAGACATTAGTTAATTGATATATACTCTTATCTATTTGTAACTCAGATCTTTGTTCAAGAAACTAACAGCTGGTGAGTGCCTTTCATTTTCTCACATATTATTCATACATCAAACACCAACATTATAATGACATATCTAAATTCTGACACAATACCCACTGTGAATTATGTGCAGGCTGTCTATGGAGTCCAATGTATGAAACAGTTTCTTTATCCAGTCAAAGCAAAATCTTTACATCGGTCAGAATGCAGCCAGTTCCAATGCATTTCCGAGTTTCTTGCGCTGTATGTTTCTTTGTTACCCCACCTGTTAGGATATTTTAGGCAACACAATAGATAGTTTATAAATACAATTCACAGATTATTACATGGAGCAAGCAATCTCTAAGTTATGATAGATTTTTCCACAAACTAGCAAGTATTTTGCAGGCATGACAACAACACTGCAATATAAAGATCCTCTAATTGTAAAAGTTCTGAATGTACATCAAATTTTAAGTCAGTTTAAAACTTATTTAGAAATTTTTTTTGAGATAGTTTGATATTTTGGTGGTTAAATGCTTTACAATTGCTGCATCCACTACCAATTTCACTACATTTTTCTTCACTACCTTAGGTGGCACACTCTAATAGGTAGGGGAAGATAGAGTAGGTGGGGAAACTCTCCAATAGGAGTATGCCACCTAAGGTAGTGAAGAGAATGGTAGTGAAATTGGTAGTGACTGAAGCATTACTCTTTATTTTATTTTACACAATTCATTTAATTTGATGGCTAAACCTTTTTGGAGGCGTGCATCGCACGTGCATTATACTAATGTTAAATTTTATTTGATAGTAGTAATAAATGATTGCTCAGCCTGAAAATAAGATCCAATTGTCATTAGTACTACAATTCATTTAATTTTTAGGCGTGCATCGCACGTGCATTATACTAGTTATTAGTAAGTGATGCTGGAAATTAGCCCCAATCTATGATCATATGAGAACTTATTTGGTGAGAACCATGTAATAACATTATCACTACTATAAATCTCTACTATTTTAATGGGAGAGTTGGGGTTGTAAACAAACAAACCCTAATTTTGTAACTGAGCAAATCCGTGTAATATACGTCCAAATTAAATTCAATTAATAGAAATATTTGTAGACAAACAAATCCGTGTATTGCCCGTGCATATCTAATCTAATATAAAAGAAGTATTAGATTTAAGACTAGACTACATTAAAGTTATTAATATTAATAAAAATATATTTATTAAGGCGCATCGCACGTGAAAATTACTAGTATAGTATAAACCAAGTCAGAATGAAATGGCATCACACCAATATATATGAAAAACATTTTAACCATGCTAACTATCTTTCAATTTTAGCCCACATTGCTTATATAGAAATAAAAATATGCTCCAACAGAACTAGTCAAATCACTAGCCAAAATAGATTTCTAATCTTCACTTGCCAGATCTGGCCAGATCTGATACCGCTAAACTTCTTCTCAAAACCAAAAGACAAATCGCAATCGAAATCGCGAACGAAATCAAAATCACGAACGAAATTGCGATAAAAAGGTGAAATGAAAATTGCGATCGAAATAAAAAATAATAAAAATAAAAATAATAAAAAAATAAAAATCGATATCAAAAATCGAAATCGCGATCGAAAAGTGAAATCAAAATCGCAGTCGAAATCAAAATCGCGATCGAAATCACGAGCAAAAAGAAAATCAAAATCACGATGGAAATCGGCAATTGAGAAAGGAAGAATACGGAGTTTCAGTGGTGAAGAAGTTAGTTTAGAGGATGCTATTATCATCTTATGCTGTGAAAGCTTAATTTGATTCCAGAACTAGGGCTTGCTCTCCAACAGTCAAGCCGAAGTTGGAGTTTGGCGAAAAGAATAAGGTTCAAGAAGATGACGAAAAGATGGAGTCTTCTGTTTGCTTTGATTTGAATCTTTGTGTTTCTGACGCAGAAGACGAAGATGAGAGGGATTGTTCTGTTGGTGAAGTGGGGCTAGTTGAATCAGTTCGATAGATCTTTCTTCTTTAAGCTGCCAGGTGATTTGTAGTTTGCTGTTTGATTATATTCGTTCTTAATTTTATAATTTTATTTTATTTAATTTTGGACGGTTAATTATTAATGGTTATTCAAAATAGATAACATGATTGGAGTGGAGATTTTTTTTCGCTAGCCAAATTATTCGTTTGTTATCCATTTTGATTATTTTAGTTAGCCAAAATAGCTAGCGTGGTTGGAGATGCTCTTAATAAGCTTCTAACTGATCATAGTTGAAGTTAGCCAAGAGACTAATGTGAAAATAAAGATTTGTAAGTGATACAGAATATATATATATAGGGCTATGATTATGTGAGAACTCCTTCGGTGAGAACCACATGAGAATATTTTGTTGGGATATAAATTAAAAAATATGAACCGTTCATTTTGTGCGACATGTGTAAATTTATTTACGGATGAGAAATCAAGTCTTCTGAGATTTTTTTATTCATGCATTCCAATGTCAACTCATTTCCACAAATCGCCTAAAAAATCACTATTTCCACACCAAAATACACGAAAGACATTCCACCTGGAATGAATGAGCTTCTATCTGATCTTGGTTGAAGTTAGCCAAGTGACTAATGTGGAAGCATCAATTCATATTTATGAATGAGTTATATGGAATTAGAAAATAAACCCCTAATATATATTTTTGACACGCTTTTTTGTCAATTTCGGTGATAGTTAATATTACGCTAACATGGAATTTTCCCCAAATCGCATTTCCCATAACATTTTATTTTCCGTATATATCTCATTTTCCGCACTTGCATATTTAAAATATTTTTCCTCGCTATTATTATCCCCGAATAAATACAAGCTTCGGATTTCTTTGGACTTTTCATTATATTTTCTGAAAACAAATGCTTGGGCTTAAAAGAGAAATTAATTTGGCCCATAAAAAACCCACCGTAGTTCTTAATAAAAGTGCAAATCCATCACATCAGTATTGGTGAAAGCTTGGTGATTAAACTATGGGATTACACTTAATTAATACAAATATTAGGGCTAATTATGAGATAACTTGGAGTTGGTTAGCTAAGATTCCCTAGTCCCTTCTCATTTTGGTCGGTTGTCATGGAAAATATGGGCAAAAATTCCCAAAATACCCATATTATCACTCCCCGTTTCAAATTCAAAACAAGAAAGTGGTCAATTTTTTGTCACACATGCTACTTGGAATCTCCAAGTAGGGCTGTAATCGGGCCGACCCGAGCCGAACTTCAGGCTCGAGCACGGCTCGTTTACTAAACGAGCTCAATTTTTAGCTCGAGCTCGGCTCGAGCTCGTTTCGAGCTGAGCTTTGACCGAGTTTTGACCGAGCTTTGACCATATTCGAGTCGAATAGCTCGCGAGCTTAGCCTAAAAAAAAAAAAAATCAAACTCGAGCTCGGCTCGTTTACGAAACGAGCTTGGTTTTGAGCTCGAACTCGGCTCGAGCTCAGAGCTGAGCTTTGACCGAGCACGAGCCAAATAGCTCGCGAATAGCTCGATTCGTTTGCAGCCCTATCTCCAAGTGACAAATGGCCAAGCATTCTTTCTCTCTTGCTTAATCTCATACCTAGAAAAGAAGGAGAAGAGAGAATGAGTGGATTTTTTGCACATAGGACCCCAACCATTAACCAGGGCCGGCCCTACCCTAGAGGCGGGTAAGGCGGCCGCCTTGGACCCCGGAGATTTCGTGATTTTAGGGGTCCCAAATTTGAACTTCCTTTATAAATATATGCACGTATTTTGCGCGTAAAAAATGCTATTAGGAGCCTCATTTCGAAAGTTCGCCTAGGACCCCCGGGAACTCAGGCCGCCCTGAGTTCCCGGAACTTTTACTCCCGCACTTGGGGTTGGGGTTGGGGTTAGTTTAGGTTGAGATTGATTATTGATTAGCTTTGCTAGGTGTTTCACCGGTTCCTCTTCGCGCTTGCCACCATGTCCACACCCTTGGGGCCAATTACAGCTAGGTTTTGGTTTTTCGAGGGTTGGTAGTGCGTGTGAAGAAACCGATGTGTGCTTGGCTGTGCCGTGTTGTGAGACGGCAGTGTATTTTGTGGTTTGAGGGGTTGGTGGAGCTGTTTGGGTTGGGTAAGTCTAGTTGTGATGTTTGCGGTATAGGTCGGTTGTGGGGCTAGGGCCCGAAGACGGGGTCCCCCCATGATATCGCTTATTACATACTAGTATTTTACCACCACGAGACCGATTGTGGAGCTTGGCCCCAAAACGGGGTCCCTCCGTGATGAGCGCTCATTTGTCGCAGCTTCCGGGGTGTCGGTCTCAACTGTCGTGAAGCATCCGGGATATGAAGAAGGAGGTGGAGGAAGATTTGATTCGGTTTGAAGATAGAGGTGTATAGTTGTGGGGCTAGGGCCCGAAGACGGGGTCCCCCCATGATCGTTACTGCACAGGGTGGGGCTTGGGCCCGCAGAAGGGGTCACACACTGAACTCGACCTTGCTTAATCCACTGCCACAGACTTACAACAACACCGCCACTACGCCCTCATCATTGACCCTGAAATCTACAACGTCCACCGCCCGCAGGGGCGAGAGGTGTGAAGGTGATTCTTCAAATTGGTTGTGATTTGGTTGGGTTTTACGTGAGAGAGAGAGTGAGAGAGTGAGTGAGTGAAGACGTTGCTTCTCACTACTCTATGCAGGTGTTTGTTGGTATTTGTTATTCATTGCTCTCTTAGACTGTGTCCGTGATTAGGGTTAGTGAGAGTTTTTTGCGACGACTCTCCTTTTGGGTGCAACTCCGATTGGGCCATGTTTGATGTGACGTTGATGAGGTAGAAGGAGGGAAGCGGCAAATTTTCAAACCCCACAGGATTCGCTTCAGGTGGGTGGGCGCGTGCCGTGGAGGTGGGTGCTCGAAGCTTGTCTGACGGACATACAATTAGTTGGTCCTCGTAGGTTAGAGTGAGAGCTGATTATATGTACTGGTCATGTCGCTTCATGTTTTTTTTCTGTCTGTAGGTTGTAACTTGCTCCAGCATGCTGGGGTTGTTCTGTTAATTTCTTATTAATGAAACAGGGTGGCCTTATTCCACCTTTTTCCTCAAAAAAAAACTTTTACTCAGTGGACTATATCCTTACCTTGTGTCCAAGCAACCCATTGCTTTGTTTTGGCCCCCCTTTTGGAATGAAACTGGGAGACAGTGAGAGAGATGTGAGGTTATTTTGCATGTTCCATCTATCCATCACTTCCTAGCCAAATACTTCCCAAAATTTGCTCTCTTTACCAGCACCACGGTCATTTAATCCCCCGTGATTTAAGGAGAGGCCTTCTTGAGTGTAGTTTTTACACCGAGCCCCTTTCAACTTTCAATTTTCCACCAACTTTGGCAACACTTGTCAACACAAAAGGATTTCTTGCATAACTCCACTACTAGCTAGCCTAGGCTTTCCCCTTGTCTCCCCTTGCCTTCCTGCTGGCTTCCTCTTAAGAAGAGCTTGCCACAATTTGATCTTGCTCCTCCTTTGTTCGTGATATCATTTTCCATTTTTGCAAACCTTAAAAACTTCATACACTTACATTTCTCCCTTAGACTTGAAACTTCCTTCCATCCTCCAAGTGTCATGAATTGGCTAAAGTAAGTTTTCTTGGGCACCAAATAGCATAGTATAGCCTCCCCCATGACAAAGCCTCCCTTAGGTGAGACCTCCCCATGCATGGAAGACTTGCCCCCAAAGTTTTCTTAATCTAGAATTTCAGCAATGTGTCAAGGAAGGGTAAAATATGGTCATATTATGATAAATATAGAAGAAAATGACAGTTATATGCTACAATACCGTATCTGTGTATTTATACCAGTTCAGCCCTAATTCCTCTATAAATAGCGACATACTCCTACCTAAAGAAGAGACTTTTGGACCTTGGGAGAGCTTCTCGGGAAAGCATAATAGAGAGACTTGTTGAGATAAAAAAGAAAGGAGAAATAGATATAGACATATTGGAGTAAGAATACCCTTCCCTAGGTGAAAAAGAGAAATTTGAGAGCCTTCCCTAGAGCAAGAATACTTTTAGGACCTAACTAGAGAGGAGTGTGAAAACTCATGAAATCGTGGATCCACTCATGGACACCTTGAAAAATCTTCCAGAGCCTGATAAGTCTAGCCTTTTCTCAGTGCCCCCTTCAGTTCCAAGCATTTATACTATAATATCTATACACACCTGAAGTTATTCATAATGACCAATTGGTACCCAAAGTTACTCATAATACCCTATACACACATGAAGTTATGTTAATATCCTAATGACACCCAAAATTATCAAAAATGGACCTATAGGCACCCGCCGTTCAAATATATGTTAAGTTAGTGGAATATTCGTGTTATATTCCTCTTAACGGGTTCATACCCGTTAAGAAGAATGTGAAAAGACGAAAAAGCCCTCGCTCTCTTCATCTTCTTTCTTCCTGGTTATATCTCCTTCCCCTTTTTAAACCCTAATTCAAAGAATCCGAAAATTTGGAAATCCCAATTCGAAACCCTAAGTACTGTATATCTGTCATCTCTAATCATCGACGCCTCGTACATCCTCAATCTTTGCCTCATTTTTTGTGAGCACCGATGTCGATTACCCACCTGCATCCAATGTCGAAATCACATCTGAATTTGAGGGTTGGAGTTGGGTTTTTGAAGTAGCGTATGGCATTTGACATTACGATATGAGAGGGAAGTGTTTGATTCTGATTTGCAATTTTATCATACAATATTGTTTAATTAGTTGCAAATTATTTTGGATTCTTAGTAGGCAATGATGAGTCACACAAAATAGTCTTATTTTTTATTTTGTTGATACTTAGTTGCTTGTTCTTGATTGTGGACTGTAATCATACAATATTGATGATCCATAATATGGGTTGGGAATTTTAGAGGATTCTTTGTAGGCATCGGTGAACTGATCATATACTTCATCTTAGGCTTTTGCCTCAGCTGCTTCTCATATTTGTTGTTGCTCTTAGTTGCATTTGATTTTGTTGTTGTTGCTTGTGATTGCTGTTGTTGCTGCTGAACTAGTTGGCAGAAGCATTAGGATAAAATAGTTGGGAATTCCAATCTTGGATTCTTTGATATTCTTGGGTGAATTGATGCTTTTGTTTAATCTGAGAGTTTTGTTGCTGCTGCTTCTGATATTAGCTGCTGCTCTTGGTTACTTTTGAACTGATATATTGTTGGTGTTACTGTTGAACTAGTTGGCATGGCATTAGAATGCAAAAAATAGTGAAACCATTTTTTGATTCATCTACTTTCTTGCCTGATGTTGATTGTGGATGGAAATCATACAATGTTGAGTTGAAAAATAATTGCTGCTTTTGATTGTGTTGCTGTTTCTGATTTTTTGCTGTTGTTGCTTCTGATTTTTGGTGTTGCTGAACGAGTTGGCATGGCATTAGAATGCAGCCCTACTGAAACCATTTTTTATATATTTGATGAATTGATGCTACTTTCATACACATATTTGATCTATCCGTGCTGATAATTGTGTTCTGAGCCTGCTAGTAATTGTTTAATTTACTGTTCAGCATCATGCACATACAGATAGATGAATATAGTTGCTGAACTCCTGTTTTTTTTTTGGTTGGTAGGAGAAGAAGAAAGGTTGGGTTTATTTTTGCTGTGGTTGGCAGAAGACGAAGAAAAAGAAGAAGCAGCAGTACCAGGTGAAGAATACTGAAATTGAAGAAGTAGAATAGGGAAAACTAATGTGTAATGTAATTTGATTTTTTTTTATATATTCAATTTTGGTTTATTAACAGAGAAATTGGAAGTTATTCATAATGTAATTGTTCTTTACAATTCAATAAAAAAAGAAGTTTTGGAAATGTATCAAGTATTGTTGTCTTTTTTGTCGAATCATTTTTTTTTCCCGAACTTGTTCATACATCAATTAAGTGTTTCTAGCAAAGGAATACTATTATAGATTTTTTCATACATAATGAAAAAAAATTCTCAACTTATAAAATATACACAGTTCACATCATAATAAAAAGTCAGTTCAACTAATGATAGACATACACTAGTACATTTCTTCTGATCAAACACATAAATGTGCAAGTAATTTTTTCTACACATTTCAACTGATACATACATAGTGAAAAATATACGTTTCAACTGATCATATACAGATATTTCATACACATAATAAACATACATAGATCATATAGATAGACATTTCACATCATACATAGAAATGTGATCATATAGTTAAAAGTGTGACATACACTAGAATTTTTTTGTACATATTTCAACTGATACATACATAGTCAAAAAAATACATTTGAATTGATCATACATACACATTTCATATACATCATACAGATAGACATTTGACATAAAACACATTCAAATTTCATACACATCATATACATACACTTTACTGCTGCTGCTGGTGCTTCTCATATTTGTTACCACTGATTAGCTAGTGGGGACAATGATTTGTTGTTGCTTCTGATTTAGCTATTGCTGTTGGTGCTGTTGCTTCTTGGATTCTATGATATTACTCCTTTTGATGAATTGATACTACCATTGTTGTTCCTACTGGTTTCTTCTGATTTAGCTATTGCTGTTGCTGCTGCTATTTCTTAGAAATGAATGATATTACTCCTTTTCATTAAAGTTCCTACTATTGTAGTTGCTGCTGGTTGCTTCTAATATTATTGCTAATGCTGCTGCTGCTTCTATGATTATTTTTTGCTGTTTTTGTTTGTTTACTCTTGAATCTTTTTGCATTTTGAGAAGTGTATCACTGCTTTTGATTGTTAGAATTGTGTGTCAAAAGTAAGTAGCTATTATTGATGGGAAAGATGCAGTAATGAAGACTCCCAAATTCATCAAGAAGTGTCTTCTTCATCTCCCTATAAATACCCAGCTCGGGAAGCATCTTCTACATCATGTTTTCATTGAACATGATAGGAAAAAAGAAAAGACGAAAGATGAAGAAAAGAAAGAAAAAGGGAGGTGAAATTCATGTTTTTGTGAGAATATACCCAATTTCAATTCAATGAGTGTCTCTTTGCTTCTATAAATACCCAATTCAAAGAGTGTCTTCTTCATCATTCTTCGTAATGTTTTTTTGGAGAATATGAAGGAAAAAAATGTATTAGAAAGAAGATCAAGATGCAGGAAAAAATAAGAAAGAAGACGAAGACTCCCAAACAAGAAGATAAGACAAAAGATGTTCACTACTTGGAGTTTAAGTAGAGAGACAGATGAATATCTATGTTAGCATACAAGTACATGCTGGGTTTCCCTCAATGGGTAGGGAATAGTACTGACTCTGCCTCTTTTCTTTTTAAGTTCTTTTTTGGGGTTTTTTTATGAATGCAGAAGTAGCTATTTTCCTTCCTTCATACACATTTGTTCACCACCGTTACACAGAGTGCAGTAATTCTCTTGTTTCATAGGACGGAGTAGTGGTGAGTGTCACAATTTATTCATGGTACTTTTCAACTTCTTGGCATGCACACCTCACAATCATGCAACAAATGGCATGAATATGAGAGTGCGTGTCAAGAAGTTGTTAAGTAATTTGAATATACGGTTACACCCACTACTTCTCCATCCCACGAACCAGAGAATTACTGCCTCTGTGTAACGGTAGTGAACAAAAGTGTATGCAGGGAGGATAGCTGCAACTTATGCATTGAAAAAGTGACAGAATCAGTAGTCATTTCTACCCGTTGAGGAGAAACCCAACATGTACTTGTATACTAAATTAATTGCAAAATTTACTCAAGTCTAGTGGAAGTGTCAAAAAAATGAGTTTGTAATAGCAATTAACTTTAGTTATGTATGCATTGTATGTATGTTCAATTTACATGTATTTGCCAGTTTCTATTTTATGAAGTACAAATCTATTATAATGTGTTCAATATATAATTCTTCGTGAATCCCAAATTCCAATCTGAAAGTTAATTGCCAAAATTTCAAACCCAATTTCCAATCCCTAATTCAGAACCCATCAAAAAAATCACAAATTCTTCATTCGAAATCGGAAATAAAATCCCAAATCCCTATTTGCAACAATTCGAAACCCTAACTCAACCATAATAACGTTCCCGAATTCAATCCTAAATTGAAGGAAAGAATAATCAACAATCAGGGGGTAGTTCTACAATTAAAAGCAAAATTAATCTACAAATAATACATAAATTCTACGAGACAAGTTTATCAAATGCAAAGATGAGAGATTCCCCACCTTTTGATGGATCTGCTGGTTGTGCGCCACCGCCTACCACCTGCGGCGCAGCCTACCACCTATAGCGCCACCAACGTCTGTAGCATCGCTCGCCGCTGGCCCCGTCCGACGCCATCACCGCCGAATTCCTTCATTTTGAAATACAAGAGAAGAAGAGAGTAAACATAACATAGACAAGAGAGCAGAAGACAAGGGTAAAAACGTAAATTCACGCTGAATCTGTTAATAACTTAACAGATTTGAACGACGGGTACCTATAGGTCCAATTTTGATAACTTTAGGTGTCATTGAGGTATTAACGTAACTTCAGGTGTGTATAGGGTATTATGAGTAACTTTGGGTGCCAATTGGTCATTCTCCCTTTCTATTATTACCACTATGCTTTTTTCTTTATTTAATTTTCTTTTATGCTTGTTATCATTCATAATTATGATTTGTGCAATTTACTTTTCTAGTTGTTTTCTTTTGTTTTCTTTTCCTCGGTCATTTTTACTACTTTAGCTTATTGATTTTGATAAATATATCTATCAAATTCCATAAGCACCTGAAAACCCAAAATCCATAAATAGCCCATCCTAAGCCTAGCTTCATATTATTATAATCTCATTGTTTTTTTTTTCGCTTATCACTTTGCATATTGTCCCACACGTACAGACGTACTTACACACCCCACACCAAATACAAAAACCCACTTCTATAGGGGTAGGGGAAAGAATTATCTTCCCCCGGCCGCCAGGCTGGTTAGTACCTGTCAAATTATAAGCGAGATTTCTATATTTGTTGAATAAATACTACACTACCTGTAGTCCAAGGGTTTGCGGTTATTTAGTTGCTGGAAGAACATTTAGCTAGAATAAACAAGCATCTGACATATCCGCGTTGCCAGGCCTGACGTGCATTAACATGACAGAAGAATTCTCATTCTACCCCACTACAGGTGACTAGCAGCCTACATACAACTGTAGTGGCGATCATGATTCAAAAGAAAAGAAATCGCATATTAGCGCCTTCTTGCCCCCCACACGTGGAGTGCACCACCTGAGGACTTCCACAGAGACGCGCGGGGGGGGGGGGGGGGGGGGGGTGGGGGGGGGGACTCTTTTCTGTATCTAAGAGAGAGCATGGTATGAGAGACCGGAACTTGTAGTACCTCATGACGCTTGATACCTCCTCCATAAGCGACTTGCAATAATGAAGAACATTGCTTTAAATAAAGGGTTGTAAAGAGACAGAGTGCCTAACTAAGCGTACCTACTTTGCAAACAGAAATGATGCAATACACATTTCCTTAGTCAAAACATCAATTGCTATCAGGATAACCTTATTCAGGTAACTCCTCATAACACGAGTCTTCTAAAACTCTCTCCCAGACCGGTGATACACTAAGTAGCAACTCAAAGAGAGCAACCATGGCTTCACGTAAAAGTAAGCTTCCTATTTAGCCGTAAGCTTCCTAAAATGAGTGATCCAATGAAACATTCTTATTGACAGTTAGATTTAAGTAACTCTTAATAAATGTTTCTAATTAAAACACTAATAACCTTAAAAAAAACAATGAGAAACATTTTTATTAACCGTTAGATCTAAGTAACTCTTAATCAATTCTAATTAAAACACAAATAACCTTAAAAAAAGTTTTTGAAAGCTTTGGTTCAGTTTTATCATCAAACTGAGAATTAGCGACCCATTCAAATTTAAACCATACATAGGTCTCAAGCAAAAAAAAAATGATCACATTAACGTCTGACATCTCACATGCTCCCTAATCACAACCATAACTTATAATACAATTATTTCCCACAATTTTCACATGTCTCAGGAGTTCATTCGATGAAAGACTTTCGGGAACCATTGAAGTCATTACCAGTAATTACCACATTTTCATTAAGCCACGTAGCACGTTTCTTGATTTTTGCTTGCATCCAATGTTAACCACTGTTCCACATCATTTTGGGCCAAGATACAATTTGCATTCAGATAAATCGAGCAAATATGTTATAGTTGATTTATACAAACCTTCTGCTTTATGGAGCTCAATCTTACAAAATTGGAGCTATTGGAGATAAACATACATCATGAAGATGAAGACTAAAAGTATTGTTAAGTTTTCCCTGCGGAATAACTCACCAACGAAATATAAAAATAATAAAATCAAAAGTAAGAGAACAAAGAACAGCCAAAAGCACCACACAAGACTACACGAGATTTTTTCGAGGTTCACCCAATAAAATGGTTACTTCCTCGCGCAGAGGCACTCCTGCGATTTCCACTATAAATATGAAGAACAAATTTACAAATCTCTCAAGAACTCACCACCAAGGTGTATGGTTTCTCTCTATCTTCCTCTCTCTCTCTCTCTCGACGGCTGATAGAACTCTCTTTTCTTCTCTCTTTCTTTTCCATAACCTTAAAATCGTACACAATATATATAGGTTTTCACAACTTCTAATCTCAGCCGCTCATCAATCAGCGCCGCACTGGTCGACCGCAACTCATGGACGGTCGATCGGTTCATGCATTTGACTGTACAGGATCTAACAGAGAGTGGGTCGGTCGACCGCACGGTCGACCGGTCTTTCCTTCAAGTGTACATGGTTGCAACAGAGGGCGAGACGGTCAACCGCGCGGTCGACCGTGCACTGCCTGTACATAGTCGGTCGGGGGTGCGGTCGACTGTGCGGTCGACTGCAACTCTGCATGTAGCTTCAGATTGCTTTTGACCTGTTTGTTCCCACTTCGACTCTCCTCGTCTGTCTTCTTTAACCAGTTATCATGTATTTGGATCCACAAACCCCAACAATCACCCACTTGGAGACATATACACGAAGTCTCTAACCTGTTCTTCATTCTTCCATTGGCCTAGTCAAGGCATGTGCCTCTGCGAGTCTCCTCATCAATTAACCTGGAGATAATCCAATAGCAGTACAACAGAACTGATGTTTCCTGCTATCCACTACCTTTATGAGCATGTCCGCCAGATTCTTAGTGTCAAAAATCTTAGATAACTTCAACCATTTCTTCTCAACTGCCATTCTAATAAAATGATACCTTTGAGTGTGTCGAGTCCTAGAGTGATATGCCGAATTTTTTGCCAAGAAAACTGTACTTTGACTGTCACACCACAGCTCACTTATGGGTTTCTCTCTGTCCAACTGTTTTATAAGCTCCGAAATTCACAACATGTCTTTCGTTGCTTCTGTAAGTGCCATATACTCTGACTCCGTGGTTAACTGTGCTACAACCTTTTGTAACTGCGAATCCCAACTGACAATTGTTCCTCCAACTATAAATACATACCTGTAGTACTTCTACAACCGTCACGATCGCCCGAGAAATCTGCATCCACATAACCATGTATATGTAAGGAATCTCCCCCAAAACAAAAAGAAAAATCTAAAGTACCTACTAGATATCTAACAATCCACTTTACTGCATCCCAGTGCTGTTTACCTGGATTCTTCATGTAATGTCTGACAACTCCCACTGCTTATACGATGTCTGGTCTTGTAGACACCATCGCATACATCAAAATTCCAATAGCTGAGGCATAAGGAGTAACAACCATTTCCTCCATCTCTGCCTCTATCTTATGACACAAGTCCATTGATAACTTGAAGTGAGCGGCCAAGAGACAAGTGACTGGTGATGAACACAAGAATATTCACGTTTAGGAGCAATAATCTTATTATAAATGCACATGTAAAAGCTCTATATGTGGTATTTAACTCTTATCTTCTCTTTTCAATAGGAAATAACCAAAAGCAGCAAAACGAAGCAGATTCCAGACAAATACAGACTGAGAAATAATATACAGGGAACTGCAGAGTCGACTGGCTCTTCAGCAGTCGACCAGACAGAGAGTTTGCTAAGCCTCGGCATAGTCGACTTCCCCAAATACCAGTCGACTTGACCGAGAAATCGTGAAGCCACAGATGTCTCAGTACCAGTCGACTTACATCCAATGCAGTCGACTGGTCTGCAGCGGAGTTAACAGATAAGATATTCAAAGATACATCTGCATCTAATTCCAAATCTATTTGAATCCAGATTTTATGCGAATTCTCCAACAAACCAAATCTAGAGACTGGGAATTAGCAAACGGCGTGGTTAACAGATAAGGAAAGGAAGAAGAATCGAGAAAGAAATAAATCATCAAATCAATTAAAGAAGGACTTTCCTGAAGAAGAAAAAACCCTAATTCTTTGGCCGTATTCTATAAATATCAGAAAAGAAGCAGTACTCGAGGGCCTCCTCTCTCTCGGCTCTCGTCATCTCCCCATCATCCACCACCGAATCACAGAGTTGCAAAACCATCAAGTTATCAACCAGTGCATCATTCTATCAGCATCGAAGAAGGAGAAAAGAGATCCAGTACTTGAAGGCAGTCTACCGTGTGACAGACAGTCGACTTATTGCCGGACTTCATTAGTTTATTTCTCTTCTTTCTATTCTTTTATGTTGATCATGTATTTGAACTTGTTAAGCAATAAAAGTATTATTATGTGGAACTAATTTCATAGTTGGGTAGATTGAAGCCGTAGTTATGTAGTGCTATATTCTTCTGAAATCTTCTAGTTTACTTAATGATTGAATCTGATTGAATTGATATAGACCTATGATAATCAAACTGGTTCTCGAAGCTCTGAGAGCAGTCGACTGAGGTGAGAGCCAGTCGACTGACATACAGAGCTTGAGAATATCAAGTTTGCATTACCATTTATCTGAATCTGTTATATGAGCATATTGAGACGACCCGTATCTCGTGCCCGTAATTATAACAAAGGAATCTTTAGGGGTTCCTGGTTCAATCAACTTAAGGGATCTAGATCTGATACCAATTTCTAGAACCTTGAGTGTTTGTTCGTTTCCACTGATCTTATGTTTTCTTTAAGCACAACTTAGTAGATACCATGCTAAACACTTAATGAAAGAAATGAATTAGAGTAGATACCATGCCTAATTCTTGGCCCAGGGAAACAATACTTTAAGGAGTAGATACCATGCCCTTGAAGTGAACAAACATGAGTAATAAGAATAAGCTCAGAAGGTGACTTGGCATTACTGACTATTGGTGGAGATCTAAACCCAACTACTTCATAAATATCTGTGATTCAACATTCCTTAATTTAGTTTAAATCTTTTTATTTCTTTTAGACTTTTAAACCAACCCTTTATGATTCTTAGTCTTTTTATTGATTAGTAAGTTAAAGTCTACAATCTCTGTGGGATCGACCCTTGCTATTGCTACGCTTTGTCAAACGATTCGTGCACTTGCGAGGTTTATAATTTGTGTCTAGTTTTATCTATTTATTTAGGTAGCTAGATTTTACACAACAACTGGCCTCGCGTCATCCATATTGAATATCTTCAACACCTTCTTCACATAGTCCGCTTGAGATAACCAAAGCGTCCTGCTTTTCCTATCTCTACTAATCTTCATGCCGAGGATTTGCTTTGCTTCACTCAAGTCCTTCATAGAAAACTCTAAAGCTAGCATCTTCTTTACTTCCTTGATCTTCTCCATACATGAACCTGCTAACAACATGTTGTCCATATACAATGCTAAAGTTACTATATCATTATCCTCATATCTATGAACATACACACAATGATCTATTTCGCATCTATTGAAACCTTTTCATCTCATAAAGTAATCAAACTTCAAGTACCATTGCCACGGTGCTTGTTTTAGCCCATAAAGATTATTCTTTAGTCGACACACCATGTCTTCTTTCCCTTTAGCTTCAAAACCTGTGGGTTGTTTCATATACAACTCTTCTTCGACATCACCATGGAGTAATGCTGTTTTCACATCCAACTGCTCTAAGTATAAGTCTTTAACTGTCACAATACTAAGCAAAACCTTGACTGAAGATATCTTCACAACTGGTGCAAAGATCTTACTGTAATCAACATCTTCTCTTTGAGATAATCCTTTTAAACAAGTCTCGCCTTGTACCTCTTACTGCCATCTGCCTCATCCTTGACTCTGAAAATCCATTTGTTCATAAGAGCCCATTTCCCTGCAGGTAACTTGGTCAACTCCCAAGTTTTGTTCTGTTCCAAGGAGTTCATCTCGTCCCTCATGGCTAACTCCTACTGAATTCGAGCCTCATCCTTGAAAGCCTCCTCATGAGTCTCTGGCTCTCTTGAATCTGTGTACAGAACATGTTCGTGAACAATAGTAGCTAATGGATCAAATATCTTGGTTGGCATTCTCTCTCGTGTCGATCTCCTTAATGTGGGTACCGGTTCACTGACCGGTTCAGGTTCCCTGAACTGCTCTAGCTGTACCTGTTCATTTTGGATAACCTGCTCATTTCCAATAGGCTCACCATGAGCCTCTTGTTCTTCCTGTGGTACCTGTACCCACTGCTGCACTATAGGCCCCCCACCACTAGGACCACCTTCAGAATCTGAATCTGAATCTGAATCTGAGTCTGAACCACAATCTGACTTTGAATTGGTTGTACTGTCTTGTCCTGCGTGTCTGTCCTTGTACAAAACCTCTTCTGTAACTCCTATTTCCCGTATCTGTATTTTTCTACTGTATTTCCATTCCTTGTACTCTAACCATCTATTTGAGATCCGTATTTTTGTTCCAGTTCTAATAAAATCATTTCGTTGTTTCGACTCAATTTTTGTGCCAATATTTATTGCACATTTCTTTGTTCTTATCAGCTTTGATCGTTGTTCTTCATGGAGAATTGATTGTTTCACCTCATTTATTTCATTTTTCCTAATTATGGTGAATTTGGACTCAATCTTCTGTTGGATCCCACTCAAACCCGCTATCCAATAACCCAGAAACCCAAACCCTATTCTATGTAAACCTAAACCTATTTAACCCTAACCCTAACCTAATACCCACTGTGTAAACCTATCTCCCCAACCGCCTACCACCTACCTATCGTTTCATCTTCCCTTCCTCTTTCATCCCGTCGACCCATTACTCTGTGATCCTTCCTACCACCTTCTCCCGTCCTCTACCTTGTGCTTGGACCGCCCTCGCGACCCTAGTCGCGTCGCCCAGCCCCTGTCGCCCTACCCTCCTCCCTGCCGCACCTCCGCAGTGACAGCCTCGGCACGCCCTGCTTCTAGTCGATGCAACACCCCCTCATCCCCGTCCTCCCATCCTCGACAGCCTAAGCCAACAACACCACACTCCTCTTCCACCATCCCTCTCCTCTCCAAACTCTGGCAGCACCAGCAGCAATAGACTGCAGCCGCAACAGCACCGCGCCGCCTGTCTTCTGCTGCCGTCCTGCCTGCCGTCCATCCAGTCGCCGACCGCAGTCACGGAGCCGCCACCGCAGTTCTCTCTCCCCCTGTCTGTCACTGAGAAAAAGGAAGAGAAGGAAGGAGGAGAAGTGGTTTGAATCTGGGCCGTTATATCTCATCAAGATTGTGGCTGATCTAACCAGATCTAATCACCATCAACATCAGCCAGATCTGATCTCAACCATCGGTTCTTCTTCGATCTTGATTGACATCAAGATCCGTGTCGGGATCCATCTCTGTTGTTCCTTCGTCGGATTCGTCATCTACACCCTAAGGCAAGTATCTCTTATACATTTCATTTTCTAGTACAAGCTTTTTCTTAAAAATACTGCAAATAGTTTGTGAATGTGATGCCTCCTTTGTTTATCGTTGATAATCTCATGTTCGCCTTATCTATTACATGATCTAAGAGTCACAACCCTTCGTCGATATATTTGTTCACAACTAATATAATTATGATACATTTCATACAAAAAGGTGTATTACTTGTTTGCTGTCCTGTATTGTCTTGCTGTTTCGACCACTATAAAACCAAAGTCTGAACTTGAGTCCTGAATGTGAAATGTAACCCTAAGTGTCTAGTTTTCAATAACATCCAGAATTTTCGAATTCGGAGTTACGGTCTAGGAGATATTGCAGTTGTACTGCTGCTGTGTCGGTAATCACAGATTCACAAAAACTGCTGCACCATCTTTGGTTTACTATTATTTTAACTATGCTACCAGTAAGTAAATGACTTGAAATTTTGCATTGTGATACTGGACACCCTAGAGAACATTTCCTAAATTTCTTAGAATTAATTAATGATGTTTCAACCCTATTTCATATGTATAAACTCAGATTCATAAATTCTGGCCGAGCACAAATGCTGTATAGTTTGCTGTTTTGACATATGTTACCACAACTTTTATGTACCTTAATTATATGCGTTGGAACCGGGTAGGAGTCTAGTTTCTAGACCTTCTGACGGATCCAAATTTGCTATCTTGTAACAACGGGAATCACAGTTTTGGTGCAGCAACGTCATGCTGTCCAGATTTTGAATTCTCGTTGTTCTTGATATTTTGATTCGTTTTGACCCTCGAACATGTATCCTACCTAGGCTATACTTGTTCCATGTTCTTGATTATGTTTACTTGACCTGTTTCACATACTTTCATGCTTACTTGATGATAATAATAAATAACAAGTCAGGGTATAAGGGTAAGGATCATAGTAGTGGACAATATAGGTAAGTGTACTCGGAAGGGGGCTCGTATTTTCCAGTACATGGTTCATGAACTTGTTTTATCTTGATGTATTCATGAAGCCATTACTTGGCTAATGAACTTGTGGTATTCATGAACCCACTGTGTGGTTCTTGAACTTGTTAGTATCCACGAACTTGCTTCGTGAACTTGTTACTTTATTTTCGTATTCATGAACCATGCTTGCTTGATACTTGATGCCTGAGTACACCGCCCTGTAAATTCCACCACTGGGCCTAAACGTAATTGCATTGAATGTAGCAACCATGTGATAAAAGAATGGCACATGAAGTGCTACCCAGATAGAAATAACCACAAGACTTCATACATGATAATTGAACATGATACATACTTACTTGATACTTGATGACATAATACATGAGACTTGATACTTGAGCATAATACTTGACACTTGCTACTTGATACTTGTACTTGACAACTTGACACTTGAGACTTGTTACTTGTTACTCGACACTTGTACGTGATACTTGTTAGTTGATCCTTGATACCATTACATGTTTACTTGTCACTTGTTTCACTACTTGTATTTGTTACCTAATCTTGTCACTTGAGTTGTCCTTCTTGTTAACTAGTTTCTTGAATCTCACTACTTAATGCATCTCTATTATATTATGTTATACATTCTTGATTCTAAATCTTGTTCCATACTTCTTGCACTTGTTTTCATACCCTTGCTTGTACTTTTTGCGGCCCTAACTTGCACTAAGGACGTTTGTCTTGTTTTCTATATTTTTTTTCCTTTTTATATTTTTTATATATAGACTTTGGAGACGAATTGCCTGCTGGAATTGGTGAGCAGACATTCTAGGCCTTGCTTGGGAAAAACTTTCTTTAATCATTTCATTTTGTATTTGAGTTATTTCATTTGATGTCACTTGAAACTTGTAACGGGCTTATGTTCCCGAGTTTCATCTTTTGATCCAGATTTGAAAACTATTTGGGATATTATTATTTGTTTCAATTGTTTTCTGTTGCTTAATTAATTATTCATGCATGCGTGGTTGTGTATATCTTTTTATATTCTTGTTATGATGCTGAGTCGATCCTACAGCTTATGGATGATGTTAAAATCATTCGCTAGGCTTCGTCACGCGCTCGTATTCCGTATTTTTGGGAAGCGGGGCGTGACATCTTCATTGAACACTATATTCCTGCTACGAAGACCTTGTCATCCACAAAGTCCTAAAGTCTGTAACCTAACTGATCGCTAGCATAGACAATGAATACACACTTTCTGGATTTAGAATCCAATTTCTTCATTTCTTCCCTGTCAAAAAGTGAAAATGCAATACAACCAAAAATTTTCAAATGCAAATAATTGATAGTTTTACCTGACCAGAGTTCTTTCGGAATGGCCCCATCAATGGCACTAGACGGGCAACGGTTAATCAATAACACTGCTGTATCCACTATAACAGCCCAAAGATGGACCGAAAGACCCGCATGAAGTCTCATGCATCTCGCCCTTTCGTGTATCATGCGGTTCATTCTTTCTGTTACACCATTCTCCTTGTAGCACCCCGAATTTCTAATATAATATCTTAGAAAATACGTGGCACAATTTCTAGCATCAACTTCAATGTAATAGTACATGTTGCCGCTAAATTCGGTGTGGGGGCAAACAGATGAATTTGTGGGTTCGAGGAAAACCTGAATAACAAAACCAAACCTGATCCGTCGGAGATTGATCGTTGACTCCCGCCGTTAACCTGCAAAAAGTGCGAGACACCGGGGGGGATCCCGGCGACGCACCCTCCGACGCTCAAGTCAGTAATCAGAAATGATTAAGAAAGAGCGTAAATTGAGAAAATACTGATTACCTCTCAATGGAGATGGATGGGGGGTATTTATAGGCGTCTTAGGGACTGGTTTTAGGAATGTAATCCCCGTGATTAGATAAGGAATATTCCTCGTAATCAGATAAGGCATGTAATCTGATAAGGTATATTCCCTGCAATCAGTTAAGAAATTTAATCCCTAATCCCCAGTGAAAAGATAGATGTGAATCATGGCCGTTGATTTAGATCTAATCAGGGACCTTGATTGTATCTTGCTGGATCGAGCATGCAGCGGGTTGGAACCCGTACCCGGTTGACGTGGATCCGTTCATGAGTTATTGGGCTTTGAATAAAGACCCAGTTCCCATTTTAGACCCGTTTGTAGGCGAAATTACCGTTTTACCCCTGAGCTTTAAGATTCGTGTCCGATGTGAACGGTCCCGATTTAATCCTATTTTTAGCCATATCACGAGCCCTCCACTCCTAGAGACTGAGTTTGATCAGCCTTTGAGGAGTAGTTTTACTGTTCTAATGGCGTACGGGATTTTATCGGTGTTCTTTAAGGGACTTAGGATCTCGCTCGGGGGTGTAACGGTGTCATTCTGGGCTTGTAAGATGCCCAAAAGTATCCTCTGAATTTTCTGGATTTTTGGTGATTTTTCCAGATTTTTCTGAATTTTTCCTCATTTTTTTGAATTTTTTATTCATTTTCCGAATTAAATAATTAATTATCGAAAATATTAATTAATTATTCTAATTTAATAATTATTTTTCCAGAATTTTAAAATAATTTTTCTGAATTAATAATTATTTTTAGAATTTTTAATTAATTTTTTCCGATTTTTAAACATTTTTTCGGATTTTTTGAATAATTAAAACAAATAAATAAATAAATAAATAAATTTAATATTACCTGGACACGTGGCGCGATCGTGTGCGTTGATCACGATCAAGCGAGCGAGCATCGGGAGGAGAAAGGGGGAGACCATTTTTTGGTGTAACATGATCGGTGGCACGGGTGTTCGGCAAAGTGGCCGAAGTTTACGTGGGTGCCACGTGGCGAAGTCAACAGTTGACCCCCCCCCCCCTTTTTTTTTTTTTTCGATGTTGTGTTCTTTTTCCCTTCTTCTTCTTTGTTGCTCGTCCCCTGTTCTTCTTCGTCTTCGAATTCCCGCCTCGCCCCCTTCCCCTTTCCGACTTCACGTGGCGAGAAGCTCGGCGACGAATGAGGGGAGCTCGACGGCGGTGGAGAGCTTCGGAATGGAACTCGGAGCTCGGAGTTGGGGAGAGCTCGAGCTCGCAAAGTCGGTGAGGGTGGAATTGTCTGGAGCTCGGAGGTGGGCTCGGAGCGTTGGAGGGGAGCTCGGCGCGAAGTCGTTCGGAGCTCGTTGACGAGAGCTCGACGACGGAAGGTGTGAGGTCAACGAGGGCGGTGACGAGCTTGGTCGAGGCTCAGCGCTGGAGCTCGTCGGAGCGTGATTTCAGCGGAGGCGAATGGGACGGAGCTCGTCAATGGAGCTCGTCTGAGATGATGGAGGAGTCCGACCATGGTGGAGCTTGGTCGTGAGTATGAGCTCGGAGCTCGTTAATGGCGGTGGTGAGCTTGCTGAGTTGATGATGGAGACGGAGCGTCGAGCTCGGCGAGGGGAGCTCGACAGCGGGCTCGACGACTGAGGGTGCTTGGCGAGAGTGGACACTTGGTTTTGGAGGAGGTCGCTCAACAGTAGGAGGAGCTCGGGGTGACGGTGATGGCGAGCTCGCTGAGTTGATGATGGAGACGGAGCGTCGAGCTCGGCGAGGGGAGCTCGCGGTGGTTTGGCGAGCTCGACAGCGGGCTCGACGACGGAGCTATGGTGCTCGGAGCCCAGAGCTCCGGAGTGTGAGCTTGGCATGGCGAGGAGTTGGAGTAGAGTTCGAGTTTGGGACGAAGCTTTTGGAGTTGGGTCTCTTCTTCGTTGGTTTTGCTTTTGGTTTTGGCGCCAGTATGCTGAAGAAGAAGGTGACGCGGGGGAGTTCGGGTTTGGATCCTAACGGGTCCGAACCCGGCCCCTTGTACTTTCTCTCTCCTTCTTTTTTTTTTTTTTTTTTTTTGTTCGTGGGTCTTGTACTGAGAGTGTTCCGAACTCAATTGTGCCGAACTCAAATGTGCCGAACTCAAGCCCGTAAAACGGTCGGTGGCAAGAACGCTTGGCACCGGGTGCCGAACTCAACTGGTGCCGAACTCAAATGTGCCGAACTCAAATGTGCCGAACTCAAGCCCGTAAAACGGTCGGTGGCAAGAACGCTCGGCACCGGGTGCCAAACTCAACTGGTGCCGAACTCAAATGTGCCGAACTCAAATGTGCCGAACTCAAGCCCGTAAAACGGTCGGTGGCAAGAACGCTCGGCAGCGGGTGCCGAACTCAAATGTGCCGAACTCAAGCCCGTAAAATGGTCGGTGGCAAGAACGCTCGGAAAAGGCGGCCGAAGTCCACGCGGGCGACACGTGGCGAAGTCAACTTTGGGCGTTGACTTTTTTATTATTATTATTATTATTATTATTATTTTTAATTTTTGGTTCGCTGCTTCTTCTTTTTCGCTGTCCTTTCTTCCTTCTTCCTCTTCGTTTAATTCGACCCAACGGCGTCTCCGACCCAGCTCCGCCTGCGACCCCGATTGTGAGCGTCACTGGAGCTCGGGGGTTCATCGAGGGGGTCGAGCTCGGCTGCGGTGACGGAGGAGGTGTCGCTCGGCTCGAAGGGTTCGGCGTAGAGCTTGGAGCTCGTCCATGTAGCTCGGCGAGGTAGGAGCTCGAAGCGGCGGAGAGGAGCTTTTAGGCGACGGAGCTCGACGACGGAGTGGGTGAAGTCGATGAGGGCGGCGACGAGCTTCGGTCGAGGCTCAGCGCTGGAGCTCGTTGGTGAGCGATCTCAGCGGAGGCGAAGGAAACGGAGCTCGGCAATGGAGCTCGTACAGCGGAACTTGATGAAGGTGCGGCCATGGCGGAGAGCTCGAGGGAAGGAGCTCGGCGTTGAGGAGGGCTCGACAGCGGAGCGATGGGTTCGAAGCTTCGGAGCTTTGTGATGACGGAGCTCGACGACGGAGTGAGCTCGTCGGAAGTGGAGGTGGTCTTTAGCTCGACGAGGACTCGTCGAGGGTGAGGGAGAAGAAGCTCGGTTGGAGCGTGGCGAGGGTGGCGAACCCATGGCGGTGAAGGAGAGCTCAAAGAAGAGGAGCTCGAGATGGGTTCGGAGCTTGTGAGCTCGGCGAGGGAGCTCGCGAGAAGTTTGGAAGATGGCGAACCCATGGCAGCTCGAAGCAGATGAGCTTCAGATGGGTTCAGAGCTTATGAGCTCGACGAACGAGGCGAGGGATGTTCAGCGAAGGAGCTCTTTGATGTGGGAGCTTGACGAAGATGGCTCGAGCTTTCGAGCTCGAGACAGTGGAGATGTTGGGTTCCATGAAACTCAGGGGTGGAGCTCGGCGAGGAGCGTGCTCGGCAGTGGAGACGAGAGTCTGCTTTCGGCAGAGCTTGAGGAGGTTGGTGCTCGCGTTGTGGAGGTGGAGCGTCGAGCTTTTCGACAGCTTGGCAGGGATCGAGCTCAAGCTCAGTTGCGGAGTCATGGTGATGGAGCTCTATAATGGAGTTGGAGGCGAGCTCGTGAAGGTGACTGGGAGTTCAAAGCTTCGGTGAAAGGGGGGTTTGCAACGCTGAAGCTCAGCGAGAACGGGGGTGAGGTTGACGTTGGAGACTTTGAGCTTTGGAAGATGGCGAGCTTGACTATGGAGCTAGATGGCAGAGGGGGTGCGTTCGACATGGAGCTAGGCCGTGGTTAAGCTCGAGACAATGGAGGAGCTAGGAGTTTGGAGCTCTCTGTTGGGTTCACTTCGCCTGGATGCTTGGTGAAGAAAAGGAGCTGGTTTCTTCTTCTTCTTCCCTCTTTTTTTTTTCTTGGTTTTTGGTTTTTTGCTTGGGATTTGCGCCAAGATGGCTGAAGAGGAAGGGGAGGAGAGATAACGGGTTTTGGGTTCGGATCCTTAATGGGCCTGAACCCGACCCTATGGCCCCCTTTTTCTTTTTTGTGTTGTTTGTATGAGCCGTCGATCGCCTTTGAGCGCGGGTTCCGAGGTAGAGACTTCCCTTTTTATTTTGAGCTCCGATGGCCAGTTGCTTTGGCGACGTTGCCGACCCTCTTCAAATATGTGTTAAGGAGGAGGCCGAAGTCATGGGGGGTTCGGGGTCTCCTACCGAGGTGTAGGGATTCTTCGGCGTGACGACACATGTAGAAAAGGGGTTTGGCGAGTCTTTGCTGAAGTGCGGAGTAAGTTTTTTCCATGTTTGAGGGTCGGTACCAAGAAGGCTCGGTAGTGGGCGCCGAACTCAACTGGTGCCGAGGCTTGAGACTTAGAAGTTTTTTGGAGATCTTGACTGCCGAACTCAAGCCCGTAATACGGTCGGTGGCAAGAACGCTCGGGGCGGGTGCCGAACTCAAGCCCGTAATACGGTCGGTGCCAAGAACGCTCAGCAGCTGGTGCCGAGGCTTGAGACTTAGAAATTTTTGGAAGATCTTGACTGCCGAACTCAAGCCCGTAATACGGTCGGTGGCAAGAATGCTCGGGGCGGGTGCCGAACTCAAGCCCGTAATACGGTCGGTGCCAAGAATGCTCGGCAGCTGGTGCCGAGGCTTAAGACTTAGAAATTTTTGGGAGATCTTGACTGCCGAACTCAAGCCCGTAATACGGTCGGTGGCAAGAACGCTCGGAGCGGGTGCCGAACTCAAGCCCGTAAAACGGTCGGTGGCACGGGTGCTCGGCGGATGATGCCGATCTGAATTGGTGCCGAACTCAAGCCCGTAAAACGGTCGGTGGCACGGATGCTCGGCGGATGATGCCGAGCTGAATTGATACCGAACTCAAGCCCGTAAAACGGTCGGTGGCACGGGTGCTCGGCGGATGGTGCCGAGCTAGAATGGTGCCGAACTCAAGCCCGTAAAACGGTCGGTGGCACGGATGCTCGGCGGATGATGCCGAGCTGAATTGATGCCGAACTCAAGCCCGTAAAACGGTCGGTGGCACGGGTGCTCGGCGGATGGTGCCGAGCTAGAATGGTGCCGACCTCAAGCCCGTGAAACGGTCGGTGGCAAGAACGCTCGGCAGCGGGTGCCGGACCCCAGATTTTGCCTGCAGAGTTCTTCTTGATGTTCCCGGTGCTACGGAGGTCGGCTCGGGCCGTGCGACCCCTTGTTTCGAAGCTAATCCGAAGACCTACAACTTCTCTTCAGGAGTGAGATGAAGATTCACCCTCCTTCATGGTGAAAATAGCCGGAGAATGTCCTTGTACACATGAGGTTGAGGAGTGTTTTGGTCGTGGGGATTCTGGAAGAGGAGTTCCACTCCTAGGGGCGGAGAAGCTGTGCTGGGAAAACCCTCGGGCCAGGAAGACCCTTGTAAGAGCCGTGGGAAGACCCATCCTGTTCGGGGAGAGGTCCGTCTGGGAGGCAAGCGGAAGAGCTCGACTCTGGGAGAGAGCCATTTGTGAGACGAGTGTAAGGAGCAACTCTAGGAGAGAGTGGTGAGCTCCGAACTCGCTGAGAAGAGGTCCGCTTTTGGAGAAAGTTGTGGGCTCCGAACTCGTTATTTAGGCGAGGGAATCAACGGTTGTGGGAGCAATTCCGAATGGTGAACTACTTCTAGCTCGCTTGGGAGCGAACTTGCGAAGTAGAATCGAGCCAGGTGTTGGACTCCGGAACCATTGTCAGTTTAAGGGGCGTGGGAGCAATTTCGAATGGCGAACTACCCCTAGCTCGCTTAGGAGCGAACTTGCGGAGTAGAGTCGAACCAAGTGTTGGACTCCGTACCATTCAACGGCTGTGGGAGCAATTACGAATGGCGAACTACCTCTAGATCGCTTGGAAGTGAACTTGCGAAGTAGAATCGAACCAAGTGTTGGACTCCGGAACCATCGTAAGATTAAGGGCGTGGGAGCAATTCCGAATGGCGAACTACCCCTAGCTCGCTTAGGAGCGAACTTGCGGAGTAGAGTCGAACCAAGTGTTGGACTCCGTACCATTCAACGGCTGTGGGAGCAGTTCCGAATGGCGAACCACTTCTAACCCGCTTAAGAGCAAGTTATTCGAAGCAGAATCGAACCAAGTGTTGGACTCCGGAACCATCGTTAGAGGGGTTAACGAGGTGTAGGAGCAATTCCGAATGGCGAACCACTTCTTACCCGCTTACGAGCGAGTAATTTGAAGCGGAATCGAGCCAAGTGTTGGACTCCGAAACCATCGGTAGAGTTTAGTGAGTTGCGGGAGGAGCCATGTAGAAGAAGCTGGACTCCGAACCCACCATTTAAGAGAGTCGCGACTCGGAGAGATAGAGAAGCAAGAGCAATAATTTTCAATGAAAAGATGTAAAGTTTTATTGAAATAGGCTAAGTGGCTGCTCCAATAGGGCGAGCCATTATTACATGCTGTTGGCCGAGTTACAAGCATCGGCCTTATTGAAAATCAGAATCCTACTTCTACAATAAGGTGAAGACCTCTTGGGAGGAGCTAAATCTTGAAGCTCGGCGGGCCTTTCTGTTCGTTCGGAAGAGGTGATGATCAGGGGAGGAGCTCGGCACCCTCTTTTCGGACGAACTTGATCAGGTGCCCCCGTTGTATGAGTTCTTCGATCTCTTCCTTGAGAGCCCGACAATTATCCGTGTCGTGGCCGTGGTCCCTGTGAAAGCGGCATCACTTATCTTTGTCCCTCTTCTTACCAGGGGTATTCATTCTAGGGGGAGCGCGGAGTAGTCCTTCGTTGTCCACCTCCATAAGAACTTCTGATATGTTGGCAATGAGGGGGGTGAACTTCTCAAACCGAGGAGTCGGGCGACGCTGTCCATTGTTGTCCTTCTGGGATTTTTGGGACCCCTCTTCACTTGTGTTCTTCCGTTTGTTCCCGGAAGATGTCTCCTCCAGAGAAAGGGAGTCGAGGGCTTCTTCGGCCCGAATGTACTTTTCACACCTGAGAAGGAGGTCGGCAAAGTCCTGTGGAGGCTTCTTAGCAAGAGAGGAACGGAGGCTGGAATTGAAGACATTGGATTGGAAGGCGGCCGTTGCGACGGATTGGTCGAGGGAAGCTATAGACCTGGCTTCAGCTGTGAACCTCTTCACATAGTCTCTCAACTTCTCACCCTCCTTCTGGTTAAGGTAGAGTAGCGAAATGCTGGTCTTTTCAGTTCGGCGACTACTCACGAAGTGGGTGATGAAGAGTGTTTCGAACTGCTCGAAGGAGAATATGGAAGACGGTGCGAGGCGGGAGTACCATTCTCGAGCTGGGCCCTTCAGTGTTGCGGGGAAGGTCTTGCAGAGGAGGGCATCGGAAGCTTGATGGAGGAGCATCAGAGTCTTAAAACTCTCTATGTGATCAACGGGGTCAGTTTCTCCGGTGTAAATCTCGAACTGGGGAGGTTTGAACCCGAACGGCACAGGTGCATCCACTATGGTTCGAGAGAAAGGAGGTCTGCTAGGACGAAGAGTTCTCCCCCTGAGCTCTTCTTCTCGGTTTATCTGACCCAGGCGCCTCTCTACCTCATGAAGACGACGATACATGGCATCGTCCCTCCGACGGTAATCAGCCGAGCCTCTAGACTCGTCTTCGTAGGAGGGAGAGAGAGGGCTACGGCGATGGTAACTTCGAGGACTTGGGGTACGCCGGGAGTTGGTAGGAGCGGGACGATGAGATGGGGACCGTCGGCGAGGGCTTCGGACTGGAGGAGGGGACGGGGCCTTCGGCTCATTAGGGTTTTGACGGAGGTTGAGTGCCTGTTGTACCATTGCTTGGAACTGCTGGAACTCGGCACGGGTGATTGGTGCCTCATTGTTCCTGAGCCGTTGCCGATCTGCGGGGAAGTGCCTCCTTCTGTAATGCTCGGGGGACTCCCTCCTTCCCCTTCGGGCAGGGGATCTTCTGTAGTCTCGGCGGTGAGGGGATCGCTCACCCAGACGTCGCTGGCGGGAGGCTCCCTCTCGGGCCCGCTTCTCGTCTAGACGGTGGCGTAAGTCCTCCACCTTCTGCCGGTTTTGTGGATTGTGAGAGGCCATGGAATCCGTAGAGGCTTTGTGTATGGAGACGCGGTCTTGATGGAGAGGTTGCTTCATGCGGGAGCCCCCCGCACCGGCATTCTGAGGACCGGTGGGACGCTTGGGGGGTTCCTGATTCTGAAGAGGAGGCTGATCTTGTTGAAGAGGGTCCTCTACCTGAGGCGGGGGTTGTCCCTGCCGCGGAGCAGATTGGACGGGGACTACCTCTTGCTGATCGGCGGGGTTGGGCCCGCGGTTGGACCCTCTAGATCTGACTTTTCTGGGAGGCATGGCTGGAGAAGAACTAGTCGACGAGGAAGAGGCGGAGGCTATTCGTATGGTTTTCCCACAGACGGCGCCAATCTGTTGCCGCTAAATTCGGTGTGGGGGCAAACAGATGAATTTGTGGGTTCGAGGAAAACCTGAATAACAAAACCAAACCTGATCCGTCGGAGATTGATCGTTGACTCCCGCCGTTAACCTGCAAAAAGTGCGAGACACCGGGGGGGATCCCGGCGACGCACCCTCCGACGCTCAAGTCAGCAATCAGAAATGATTAAGAAAGAGCGTAAATTGAGAAAATACTGATTACCTCTCAATGGAGATGGATGGGGGGTATTTATAGGCGTCTTAGGGACTGGTTTTAGGAATGTAATCCCCGTGATTAGATAAGGAATATTCCTCGTAATCAGATAAGGCATGTAATCTGATAAGGTATATTCCCTGCAATCAGTTAAGAAATTTAATCCCTAATCCCCAGTGAAAAGATAGATGTGAATCATGGCCGTTGATTTAGATCTAATCAGGGACCTTGATTGTATCTTGCTGGATCGGGCATGCAGCGGGTTGGAACCCGTACCCGATTGACGTAGATCCGTTCATGAGTTATTGGGCTTTGAATAAAGACCCAGTTCCCATTTTAGACCGGTTTGTAGGCGAAATTACCGTTTTACCCCTGAGCTTTAAGATTCGTGTCCGATGTGAACGGTCCCGATTTAATCCTATTTTTAGCCATATCAGTACACATAGCCCAAAAACACAGATAATTTTTACTTCAACTTTTATTACAACAATCATTATCAAACATAGCGGAATACAAAACACCTTGAATTACAAACTTTCTTTTTACAACACCTCTTTTACAAATTTTACACAAAAGCTCTATTATATCAATTTATCTCAAGCATCCAAACCCCAAGCTCTAAGCAACAACCTGTAAAATATGAGGCAAGAGATGATCCCTAACCCCCAAAACTAAAGGGGTCAGCCATAAAGGTGTGAGTGACATAAAAACAAAGCAACATAATTAAATCATAAAACACTGAGTCATCAACAACGTGTATCATCAGCAAGAATAAAGGAATGAGAAATAACAAATAAGTAACGCATGAAAAGCATCAAGGAATATAAGATAGTGAAAGTAATTCATGAAAACGACAAGTGATTCTAGACTAAGTGTCAAGTGTAGGAAAACAGGAAAAACACAAGCATAAAACCAAGTCAAGAAAGCACAATCTCTATATGTGACTCTCTAATGCATACTTGTCGGATTCTATGCATTCCATAGTACATTGGTCCGGTGCAAGCCCTTAACGATCTCCACTTTATAGGGATAACCCCTCGTTATGCCACTAATCCTACTACGGTGATGGAAAACAAGATCCAGAATACTCCGTGAATAGGCATCACAGCTCTCGATGCGCAAGCATCATGTAAGATAGCTCAAAAACAATAACCGGAGAATCATCTCCCCAACCCGTGTACCCCACGAATAGGCTTGCAAGGCCCTCGACGTGCAGATACACCAGGTACATTCCGTGAATAGGCATACCGACCATCGACACGCGAATGTACCCTGCATGCTCCGTGAATAGGCCTGCAGACCCTCGACACACGAACAAACAAATGTCCTCTCGAGATAGAACACAACAAACAATCCTGGAACGCATCTGTTGGACTAACAAAATCATGAGCCTATACTTACGTTTCCCAAGTTCCATCATATCTCCACTAGTGCTTGTCCTTAAGTTGATATTATTAAACCACAAAATCCTCATCTCTAGAGTTAGTGTATTCTGCCGGACTTAAATACTTAACAACAACTAAACCAAGACCTCCCAGGTCTAACTCAACAAATCTCAACTGCCGGTTTACAGGACTCCCACTCAACTCCTAGAGATCTCAACAAGACCAAAATTCACTAATCCATCGTCGAAACGATCAAAGGGAGAAATCTCTCCAATCAACAAATTCCAAATCCTTTATAAAATTTCCAAATCCAAATCCAATAATAAAATATCTTGAAAACATATGTTCTATAGTAAGAATAATATTCAGAATAGTAAGTTATAGATCCAAAAACATTTATAGAATAAATCATTTAAAAGAACATCAGAACAACTCGAGAAAAAGCATCAGAACCAGTCGACTGCAAGGGGTCTTCAGTCGACTGTCCAGAGTGAAAAACTAACATCTTTAAGAAAATAAAATCTAAGTATTTACAGTCGACTGCAAAAACTCACCAGTCGACTGTCCAGAGAGAAATCTAGTAATTTTAGGAAAATAAGTTTAAGTAGTAGAAGTCGACTGCTAATAGTATAGGTCGACTGTCCAGAGGGAGAAATTACAATAACTTCGAGAAAATAATTCTAGGTGGTACCAGTCGACTGTAAAAGTCACCAGTCGACTGTCCAGAACGATATTTCAATAAAAACTCGAAAACATAGCAGCTGGGTCGCACCGGTCGACTGAGAAGTCATGCCAGTCGGCTGCCTACCTACAGACTGCATACTTTTGGTTGTGCACATTTCAACCGATACAAAGATTTACTTTACAAAAACAAAATCTATAAAAAGTATATTTCTGATATGATCAAATACGACTTATGGGATATGCAAAGATCCATTTAAACCAATCAAAACCGCTTGAATTTATAAAATAGTTTTTTGATGAATTTCTTTAAAATAAAAAAACATGAATGTATGCATATGTCAAAATTAGAGTTTTTAGGAATCAACCATACATAAAAAAAACTTTGTTTTATATTCCAAACCATATCAATACCAAAATATCCAGATTTAAACTTAGCATTTGAGAAATTCAAATTCGAGCAACATCTTTCACAAAATCACAGATCCCCAAATTTAATCATCATAACTCAAATCCTCCAAACATGGTCCTCTAAACCATTACTCATTCTCAAAATTCCTCAGCTCAATCTCAACTAATCTCAATAGTTGATTCATAAACAAAACCAATTTATCATCAACATGGCCAAGTTGTTTTCATCCAACTCACCAGTAGTCCAAAATCTCATCTTTAATTATTAATGCATAACATTCATCATACTCAATCAAATCAGCAATAATCCAACATTATTAGCCTACACACAATTTATATTTGGTTCTCCAACAATCTAAAATAATCCACATGCAATTCTATTCACAAATAACTAGGGTTCTTCTCAAAGATCCAATTTTCCATCCATCCATCCAATATACATATTTATACCAAACCCTAACATGCTTTCTAATAGATGAAATCCAACATTCAAGATCAATCAAATATTCATATCATTCTCATACAATATACACAAATCAAAAAAAAAAACAAACAACAACAAAACAATTTACATCACTCACTTTAAATGAAGAAACCTTGATAAGAAACATTTCCTTCGCGAGATCCAAAATCTTCTCTTTCAATCTCCAAGAAAAATAAAAATAATAAAACTTGTGTTGTGCAGTGAAAGACGGCTGCACTCCACTTTTATACATGCCAAAAATGAAGAATTAGGGTTTGAAATATATTTGCAAAATAATCCTTTCAAAATATAACTTTACATATATAAACCTGTCTTTATAAAATAGTTAAAATAAGTTAAATAGATCAAAACCAAATCAAATCCTTTTACCACTGAGTTTTCCAGCAATCCAAAACAACCCAGAAACAAAGAAAATTCGGTTTTGCACTCAGGGTGGCCATTTTGCACAAAAGTCCTTCTTTTTGTAATATTTGCAAATACATCATAAAATATTAGTAAAAATCCAGAAAATTCAGAAATATTGTCTAATAATACATATTATATTTTCCAATTAAAAATATCTGACTTTTACTTTCCAGAACAATATTTGCACAAGATCCAGCATAAATTACATATTTGCAAAAACACCATATTTGTTTAAATCTTTACCAAATCAACTCTAAATAAAATTTAAATATATTTTAATTTCAATGATGACCATGGAAGCCCAAATATCAGTAAAAATGAATTTCATTATTTATTTGAGATCAAAACAGCTTTTTTACATAAAAGCCCCTCTCTTTCGAGGTATTTAGAAAAATAGTTTCTTTACTCAGAAAAATCCCAAAATTTAGAATATACTCTATTATAAGTAGGAAAATTTATCAAAAATATAAAATTGGATATTTACACCAAAAATATTTCTACGTGTTTTGCACGTGTAAAAGATAAATCTTAGAAAAATATTTATTAAATCTCCAGAAAAATCATTTTAATTCATTTTCTAATCTCAAAAATAGTATTTAAAAATACGGGGTACTACACTCCTGTGGAGTCTTAGGAACTGTCCTGATTCCTTTGATACATTTCTTTTCCAGATAGTCAACAAATTCTTTACTTGTGTACTCACCTCCATTGTCGGACTTTAATGCTTTCACTTTGCAACCTGTGTCATTCTCAACTCTGGCATTCCAAGCTTTGAATGCATCAAACACCTCTGAATTCTGCGAATTGCATGAACCCAAACTTTCTTTATAGCATCATCAATGAATGTAACGAAGTATCTCTTACTACCTTAAGAGAATTCCTAAGCTGGACCCGACACATCTGTATGTACAACTCTAGCTTCCTATGCTTCTTCTCACGCCCGCTCAACTGAAAGCTAACGGTCTTCTGTTTGCCCATCACGCAGTTCTCACAGAAATCTATCTCAACCTTCTTAAGCCACGACAAAAGATCCCTAGAACAAAGCTGCTTGACACCCTTTTCACCAAGGTACCCCAACCTGACATGCCATAGAATTGAGGATGAACTACCTGCTGATGCTGTAGCAATAATATTACCTGAATTACCTTCTCTGAGTAAGTACAACGTGTCACCACGCTTTCCTTTTGCCACCAACCTGGCACCGGTAGTCACTTTCCATTCTCCATGCCCAAAATTTGTCGTGAATCCTTCTTTGTCTAGTTTTCTAGTTGAGATTAAGTTCTCCTTCAAACTTGGAATATGTCTTGTGTCATTCAAGACTAATTGTCCACCATTGCGAGCCTTCACTCTCATTGTGCCTCTACCTACAACTGGATATATTTACCCATTGCCAACTGAAACTGTACCAAAATCACATGTCCTGTAATCCTAAAAAACATCCCTCACAGGTATACAATGATAAGAAGCACCTGAGTCTATATACCAATCTCTTGCATAATATTAAATCCAGCAGATAAATACAATTTATCTAGACGGGATTCAATACTTACTACATTGGCTACCTGTGACCCTGCCTGTGCTTTCTTATACTCCTCGCATTGGTCTCTCCTGTGTCCCGACTTCTTGCAGTACCAATACTCACCTTTGCAATGTCCGGTTCTTGACTTGGATCTATGATTCCTGTTTTGCGACCTTCCTCTATTGTTACTTCTACCACGATTATCAACTGACAGCGCGGTATTGCTAGGATATGACATCGAAGTCTCTTCATGTCTCTCCCTTCTTGCATTCTCATTCATGATGCTGCTGATAACATCCTTTAATGTTATCATATCAGTCATAGTGCTTGTAATTGTCTGCTCTACTGTGCTGTAACTATCAGGAAGACTGGATAGCAACAACAACGATTGTGCCTTTCCATCAAACTTTAAACCTGATGATTCCATCTGATATTAAATCATACATAAATTGTTGATGTGCTTTGCAACCGAACCCCTTTTCTGACAACTTCAAGTTGACTAACTTCTTTAGGTGTAGGATATAGTTCACTACATTCAATTTCTCAAACATGTTTGTCAAGATCTCCATTGCCTCCTTCGCGGTCTTTGCTTTCTCAATGTGAAATAGCGACTTCCTAGTTAGCGACAACTGAATATGTCCAAGTGCTTTCTGATCCAATCTATTTCAAGCCGCCAATGCAATTGGATCGACCTCCGCCCCTTCTGACTTCAAACCAAACAATGTATCATCTTGATCCTTATGTCGGAGATACGCAATCACTTGGATCTTCCACATTGTGAAATCTGTTCCATCGAACTTCTTGACTCTAGTCTTTTTCCCTATTTCAATCAACGCTACCAACCTGATGCTTTGATACTAATTTGTTGATTTTTAACTGAGGAATAACTCACCAACGAGATGTAAGAACAATAAAATCAAAAGCAAGAGAACAAAGAACAACTAAAAGCAACAAATAAGAACACACGAGATTTTTTTGAGGTTCACCCAATGGAATAGCTACTTCCCCGAGCAGAGGCACTCCTGCAATTTTCACTAGAAATATGAAGAACAAATTTACAAATTTCTCAAGAACTCACCACCAATGTGTAGGGTTTCTCTCTATCTCCATCTCTCTTTCTGACAGCTGATAGATATCTGTTATTTTCTCTTTCTTTTCTATAACCCTAAAATCGTATAAAATACAATATATATAGGTTTTCACAACTTCTAATCTCAGCCGCTCATAAATCAGTGCCGCAATGGTCGACCGCAACTCATGGACGGTCAACCGGTTCATGCCTTCGACTGTACAAGATCTAACAGAGACTGGGTCAGTCGACTACGCAGTCGACCGGTCATTCCTGCAAGTGTACATGGTTCCAACAGAGGGAGAGACGGTCAAGTGCACGGTCGACCATGCACTGCCTGTACATAGTCGGTCGGGGGTGCTGTCGGCCGCAACTCTGCCTATAGCTTCAAACTGCTCTTGATCTGTTTGCTCTAACTTTGACTTTCCTCGTCTGTCTTCTTCAACACATTATCGTATATTTGGATCCACAAACCCCAACAAGTATATCATAGAATACCTCATAGAGATGCAAAACAAGTCTTACAGTCAGGGATCACGCTAGAAAACTTTGCAAGTTTCTGAAAATATTCGAACATATATATACTAATCACAGTTATTGAAATGAAGGTGGAAAGAGTAGTATTGAATAAACTCTCCAATGAATACATCTTATACCTTTGAAGCATCTGGGGGAAAAGACAGTTTGGAGACATCAGACAGATACAAGAAAATGCTAAAAAATTACAACACTACAAGAAAGTAATACAACAAACAACGGAATCAGCAACCACCCAACCCTATCCTCTGCTCCACTCACCCCCATTGCCTGCACGAACCACCACCGTTGCACCTCCACCCGCACTGCCACCAGCTCCGCCACATCCCTAACCTCATTCGAAACCTTCCTCACTTGCAAATTAGATTTGAGAGAGAGATCGACTGATTTGGGAGAGAAAGGAGAACTAATTAAACCAAAGAGTTTTTTTTGTTGTTGAAGGGATAAAACTGAATCAAACCTAAAATAACTAGTTTTTTTTAATAATAAGATTATTAGTATTTTAATTTGAACCATTGAATAATTGTTACTTAGATCTAACAGTCAATAAGAATGTTTCTCATTTTTTGCGCGCACACACACACACACACTCACACACACACACACACACACACACATATACACACACACCTCCACCCGCACTGCCACCCGCTCCGCCACATCCCTAACCTCATTCGAAACCCTCCTCACTTGCAAATTAGATTTGAGAGAGAGAGACCGATTTGGGAGAGAAAGGAGGACTAAACCAAGGAGTTTTTTTTGTTATTGAAGGGATAAAACTGAACCAAACCTAAAATAACTAGTTTTTTTTAAAATAAGATTATTAGTGTTTTAATTTGAACCATTGAATAATTGTTACTTAGATCTAACAGCCAATAAGAATGTTTCTCATTTTTTGCACGCACACACACACACACACATATAGGGGGGGGGGGGGGGGGGGGGGGGCTAGCTAACTTAGCCAGGGAGACATCCCAACTAGGAAGCACGGATACTTCCAAATGTCCAATGTATCCGTGTATGGTGCGTATCGGATGTCGACTCCTTTGCTACTCCTGGGTGCATACCCAAGGAGTACCCATTTGCAACTTTTAGACACTATTATGTTGAGATAAATGCTTGGGGTCCTAGTGAAATTTGAACAACTTGTTTAAACACAAAACAAGTATACCCAAAGATTTGATTGTTAGATTATCTTTTTCTTTACTCCAAAATTCTCATAATTGTAATGTATTCTTATAGTTATATGAATTTGTTTAAATGTTTGCACTTTTAATAAGACAAGTAACTTTTTTATTTATAGATACAATAATTTACATTTAACGTACCCACCAACGCACATGTATCCCACTTTTTTGTAAAGTTACGTGTCCCCGTATTCGAGTCGTGTCGTACCCGCACCCTGTACCTGTATTTGTGCTTCATAGCATCCCAAAACTCATATCTCAACTATTCGATTACACAATTCGATACTTATTTGGATACCTTACAAATTGACTTAGCCTTTCTTTCTATAGAGGGCGGACTCCAAACGATATTACAAACTAATTAAACACAATATAAACATTGACATAAAGTGCACACACACACAAGTGTGTGTGTGTATATATATATATATATATATATATATATATATATATATATATATATAGGGGGGGGGGGGGGGGGAGGGTGGGTGTCACCTTAGCTAACTTAGCTAGAGAGACATCCCAACTAGGAAGCACAAATACTTTCAAATGTCCAATGTACCCGTGTATGGTGCGTAACGCGTGCCAATACTCCTTAGGTACTCTTGGGTTGTGTACCCATTTTTTAAATACAATTTTGGCAACTTTTAGACATTATTATGTAAAGATAAATGCTTGGGGTTCTATTGAAACTTCAAAACCTTGTTGTTTAAACACAAAACAGGTATACCAAAAGATTTAATGGTTAGATTTTCCTTTTTTTAATCCAAAATTCTCATAATTGTAATGTATTTCTTATAGTTATATGAATTTGTTTAAATGTTTGCACTTTTAACAAGACAAATATTCTTTTATTTATAGATATAATAATTTACATTTAACGTACCCACCAACGAATATGTATCCCACTTTTTGTAAAATTATGTGTCCCCATACCCTAGTCGTGTCGTACCCGCACCTCATTGTCAGACCTAAGCTGTTTAATGGTCGTGTGAAATTGAGTTGAAACCAATTTGAAAAGAATGGCAAAATAGTTTTAACTGCAGATTTTTGAGACATCAAATAGATCCAAGTACATCTGGTAAAGTCATCAACAATTGTCAAAAAATATCTAGATCCACATAGAGATGGAGTGTGATAAGCACCCCAGATATCAACATGGATTAAATCAAAAGCATTTGAAGAAACTGAAACACTTCTATTAAAGGATAAACGTGTTTGTTTGGCTAATGGAAAAATAGTACAGAAATGATTAACAGAATTCAAGTTCAAAAAGGATAAGCATTTCGATGTGGCATGACCAAAATGCTGATGTAATAAAACAAAATTATTAGAAAATCCAGAAAATTTGTTGGCAGTGGTCAACTTATTAAAGGGACTTGCAAAGTAATACAAGCCAGCATGCTGTTCACCCATTCCAATCCTCCTGTTCGTCTTCAGATCCTGTCATGTTCACAGAGGGCTTTGCATTACTAGACTGAAAAAATGTCATCATCTGTTGAAACAATTCTGGGGGTTAAACCAGGAGGCATGGTAGTCAAAGTTGCGGGCAAGTTAATTGGTGATGGTAGCAATGGGGTGGTACGTGACGGTCGGTGAAGCCTGTGACCGGGAGGTGCAAGTTCGGGATGTAGACGATAGCATCGATCTATGAGGTGCCCCTTCCCATTACAGTGGGAACATGTGCCACGGAAAGATTTGTCCTTGCCATATGTACTGTTGCGTGAAGAAAAGGCACCTGTTCCGGACAGCTTCTGGCTGGAGATGGCCATAGCCATTAAATTCGGCAATGAAGGTGTCACCGTCTCCATGATAATCCGTTGTTGCTCCTCTTGGATCAATAAATAATAGGCCCGAGTGAGGTTAGGTAGAGGATCCATTAGCAAAATATTCCTACGAGTAACAGAGTGAGCATCATCAAGACCCATGAGGAACTGAGTAAGCTGTTCATGCTTAAAATAATTTTGAAAAGCTGTGAAAGAGCAACATGAACATGAAGGAAACTCAAGAATATGAGTTAGTTCATCCCTAAAAGCCTTGAGATGAGTAAAATAATCTGAAATAGGAGCCGAATCTTGCCAACAAAGGGTAATGTCCCGGCGAAGTTGATAGATGCAGGGAGAATTGCTTTGAGCAAAGCAATCAAGAAGGTCCATCCAAATGGCGTTGCTTGTAAGGACATAAACCACACGTTGTTGGCAATTTCAGGAGAAAGGGCGTTGATGAGCCAAGACTTCACCATGGCGTCACAACGAGTCCACAAAGCAGAAGAAGCATTTGTTGAGGCAGGCTTGGGGAAAGATCCATCAATGACGCCGAGTTTTTTTGCGCAGATAACACAGTTTGAATGGAAGACTCCAGGTGGGGTAATTTGAGGAGGTGAGAACATGGGTTACAAGTACTGTGCTAGGAGTGGCAGAGAGATGGAGGTGAAGGGGATCATTGGAGGAAGAAGGAGCAGAGTGATGGAGGTGAAGGGGATCATTGGAGGAAGGAGGGGGAGGATCAGAGGCCATGAAAAAAAAAACTCTAATGCTCTGATATCATGAACAGATTGAATATGTTGTGTTATTTCATTGAATACACAATGGTTTATATACATCAAATTACAAAAAAATAAAACCTACCATAAAAGAGGTTGGTTAATAAAATAAAAACAAACTTAAACAAACTTACAAAATTTGAAATTAGGTTAGAATGTGATAAGGTCAAATCTCCTATAATCTCTACACTCCTCCTATAATCTCTACAGTTAGCATCATAAAACCACCTCACAAATTCCATTGGTTGCAAAATATTTTTTTACTTTACATTCAAATTTCATAGCATGCACAAGTTCTATTTTGTCTCGCATAAAGAAATTATATTCTGCCTCTCCACTTCTAGCCCCTCCGTCATTTAACCTAATTAGATGCAACATCCAGGTAGACGATAAATGTTGTAGATGTCCGTCAGTAGTGGAAGACACAGAACACATTTTCTTCACTTGTCCTAGAGCCAGGTTAGCGTGGGAGTTGATTGGTATAGGTTTTGATCTAGATAGAGGGCCCAAGAGGATTACAGATGTTTGGGGGGAATGAAGGAGTGAGATTAAGCAAGGAAATATAATAGCATGGGATATCTCTGTTGTTGCTACTTTATGGGGTCTATGGCTAGACCGAAATGATTTGTGCGTCTGTCATATCAATAGTAGAATATTTGTCATGTTGCATAAAATTATAGCATTTGTTACTACGTGGGTAGGTCAAGCAGGGGCGAGGAGTAGTTCACAGTGCAGGCAGCTGGGCGGGAGCGGTCAGACAAGACCGGGCTACTACCATCTATCTTTTGAGTGGGATGTTAGTTTCTTTTTTTGGCTTTGTTATCGATGCTTCATATTGATGGTGGATCTTGAAACTTTAGAACCTTGTGATGTAAGATGGGGTACAATTTATTTATTTCATTAACGTTTCATTAATGGAATGGTGACGATAGTCACCTTATTTTCAAAAAAAAAAACAAACAAAAAAATTATATTCTGCAATATAGCGTACAACCATTCAACAAATAATGTATACTCCTTTATTCTTCTTATATTCAAAGTATTCCTGACAAGGTAGTTTTTATGCTCCTGATTTCTTCGCTATCAATTTTCCGAATGACAATTCTTCCATTATTTATAGATGCATATTTTCATGTTATCTTTACTAATCGACGTGGATCAATTGCATTTAATCACGTTAAGGGGCATGTGGAACAAGCTAGGAATGCACAAAAGATGAGCACAGAGCAGCTTCTGACATAGGCACCAGTTTTCTCGCGAATCAGTTTGAAGTACAAAATTGAGCATCATGGAGTGAGGACTGTATTTTCATATATTAGTCATTCTACTGCTGGTACCTTACTGATATATTGCAAGTTTCCCTTTGGAAGATTAGGAGAATTCGCTAGTTAGGAATGTTTAGTATATAAATTAAATTCTGCATTAATCTTTTGTTCCTGTTGCTTTGAGTTCCAATTCTTTATTAGTCCATTCTTTTTAAACAATAAAGCACCTTATCTATTATTGATATTTAGCAGCTGTCTGGACTCCACTATCATGATTCATGAATTTCTCTCTCATTCTTCATGGAGTCCTTTCACCCGAGAGCTAACTTTCATCTATAATCTTCTACACATCCCTTATTTATTCCTATGGAATTTCTTTTATGATTCCCATGACTAAATAATGATGCAACTGTGTGATGCCAGGCTATTCATTGTTATGGCTAACTTGCATTAGGTATGCCCTCATAGATCTGGAAAAAAGAAAGCTCTGTCGTCCTGTAAGTTGTAGATTGTAATATCTCCGGCAGTGCAGTAATTTTTTAGACCAGCTGACGGTATTGTGGATGAATTTGGGAATTAGAAGTTATAGATTACATCCTTGTCATGTGTCATTGGTTTTCAAAAGTTGGCTTAATCTACAATGCCCTTCCTAGTTCTTTCCAAGAAGTTTTATCTTGTGTAACATATTAAGATTCTTGTTCTCTAGTCAAGAAGGCAAATTACCTGACTTCTCTATGTGAACTGGTAGTTAGTTTTCAATTCTTGTTATAGGTTCCACATTCGTGATGTGATAGGTTGTGTACTCTTCATACCTGGTGACACAGGGCAACCAACTGCAAAAATAAGCAAAGCAAATTTGAGGAATGAGAATTGCAAATGGACATATGCCATCTGTGAAACGGCGGTGAGACTTCTTCAGGATGCACAAAGTAGAAAATATGATTGATGATGGTAAAAATCGCAGCAGATCAGAGCTGTACGATTCCTGCACGGATTTCAAAGCGTCTATAGGCAGATTAGCCATCACAGACCTATTTTACAGGCCTGGGCCCACTCCGAAATATGGGCTTCTCTTAAACCCATAAAAAGTGACAGGCTAGGCCCACTAAAAGAGACACCCAGTCAATGTTGGCTAGGAGGCAAATCTCTTATCCCCTAACAACGATATGATATCTCTTCGGGGGAAAAACATGAAAGATCCAATGGTCACGATTCGATTTCTTCAGATATCTTTCAGGCCTATAAATACCCCTCCCCCTCTTCAGTCGTCAGGTAATCAATAATTTGCCAGTTCTTACTCTCTCTCTCTCTCTTTGGTTCTGACTTGAGCGTCGGATGGTCTGTCGCCGGGGGCCACTCCCCGGTGTTTGAGGCGTTTTGCAGGTCCTTCGGCCGCATCACCAACCGTCGAATTCAGATCACAGGATGTCAATCAATGATCCAGATTCAATCTCAGGGGCTCTAACCTCTTTTAACGGCCAAGGCATAAGTTTGACTTTTAGTAGTTTCCATCAATTATTAACTCACCATCTGTTTGCTCCCACACCAAAATAAGCAGCAACAAATTGGCGCCGTCTGCGGGAAATACACAAGTAAGACTTATCGCCATGCCACAATGACTAAGAGGTAAAGGGGTGACCTCCATCCGTTGCACTACCACTCTTCGTCAACCAGCTCCTCCTATGGAAGATCAGATTCCTCCTCAACAGTCACCCCGACAGCCTAATCACTCTCCTTCCAACGGAAAGGCATCGGAGGGCTCCTGACAAAACCGTCCTGAACAACATCCTCAGTACGACCGCATCTCAGTCCATAATACTTCAACTGGATCCCAAAAGAAGGAAGACCAAGTCCTTCGCCGTATCCAAGAAGTAGAAGATCGCCTAGAACAGATGGAGAATGAGAAAAACTGCTCCAACAGGGCCTACCACCCAAATCAACGTCCCTTCAGCAAAACCATCCTCGATGCACCCATTCCAAGGAATTTCAATGCTCCTCAATTCGAATCTTACAACGGGGAATCAGACCCGATGGACCACATCGAGAGCTTTAAAACACTTATGATTTTCTATAACGCCACAGATGCACTCATGTGTCGGACATTTCCCGCTACACTGAACTGATCAGCTAGGGAATGGTATTTACGTCTGAAACCCGAATCCACATTTTCTTTCGATCAGCTCGAGGAACTCTTCATTGCACACTTCGTTACTAGCCAAAGAACTGAAAAAACCAGTGTCTCCCTGCTAGAACTGGAGCAAGAAGATGGAGAACTGCCAAAGGACTTCGTCAAGCATTTAACAACTGAAGCAAGGTTAATTTCTGCCTTGAACACTTTAGTCGCAACTGCAGCTCTTTTGCCATAACGTCACTAACAAAGACCTGAAAGCTTCCCTCGCCAAAAAGCCACCCAAAGTTTCATTGCGCTCCTGAAAATGAGTGACAAGTATATCAGGGTCCAGGAAGCTCTCTATCCTCAAGGCAAGAACGATTCATCTTCCGGGAACAAACGGAAGAACACAAGAGAGGAAGAACTCAGGAAGTTTCAAAAAACGGTGCAAGTTCACGCCGTCCAACTCTAGCGTCACGCTTCAACAAATTCACTCCTCTCAATGCAAGCATATCATCCATCCTCATGGAAGTGGAGAAGGACGGAATAATCCACCTTCCCCCCACGATGTCAACGTCTAGCAGAAGAAGAGACAAAACTAAGTGGTGCACATTTCACAGAGATCATGGACACACTACTGACAACTGTCTAACCCTTAAAGAAGAACCAGAAGCCCTGATTCGCAGGGGCTATCTCTCCAACTTCGTTTAGAAAGACAACGACGCCGAAAATCCTCCATCCAACCACTCGTCAACATCGAGCAACGGGTCCAACACCCCGATCTCTGCTCGCCGGCTTGAGCTCCATCAGTAACTCGTTTGTCCCAAACAACGAGTTCAGCACTCTGTTCGCCGCTTGAGCTCTATCAACAACTCATTTATCCCAAACAACGAGTTCAGCACTCTACTCGCCGCTTGAGCTCCATCAACAACGAGTTCAGCGCTCTGCTCACCGCTTGAGCTCCATCAACAGCTCGTTGGTTCCAAACAATGAGTTCAGTGCTCCGCTCGCTTCTTGAGCTCCATCAACAACTCGTTGGTCCTAAATAACGAGTTAAGCGCTCCGCTTGCCACTCAAGCTCCATCAATAGCTCGTTGGCTCCAAATAACGAGTTAAGCGCTCCGCTCGCCGCTCGAGCTCCATCAATAGCTCGTTGGCTCCAAACAACGAGTTAAGCGCTTCGCACGCCGCTTGAGCTCCATCAATAGCTCGTTGGTTCCAAACAACGAGTTTAGTACTCCGCTCGCCGCTTGAGCTCCATCAACAACTCGTTGGTCCCAAACAACGAGTTTAGCGCTCTGCTCACCACTCGAGCTCCATCAATAGCTCGTTGGTTCCAAACAACGAGTTAAGTGCTCTGCTCGCCGCTCGAGCTCCATCAATATCTCGTTGGCTCCAAACAACGAGTTAAGCGCTTCGCTCGCCTCTTGAGCTCCATCAACGACTCGTTTGTCTCAAACAACAAGTTCAGTGCTCTGCGCGCCGCTTTAGTTCCATCAACAACTCGTTTGTCCTAAACAACGAGTTCAGCGCTTTGCTCGCCGCTTGAGCTCCATCAATAACTCGTTGCTCTCAAACAACGAGTTCAACGCTCTGCTCGCTGCTTGAGCTCCATCAACAACTCGTTGGTTCCAAATAACGAGTTCAGTGCTCTGCGCGCCACTTAAGCTCCATCAACAACTCGTTGGTCCCAAACAACGAGTTCAGCGCTCCGCTCGCCGCTTGAGCTCCATCAACAACTCGTTTGTCCCAAACAACGTATTCAGCACTCCGCTCGCCGCTTGAGCCCCATCAATAGCTCGTTGGTTCGAAACAACGAGTTAAGCGCTCTGCTCGCCACTTGAGCTCCATCAATAGCTCGTTGGCTCCAAACAACGAGTTAAGCACTTCGCTCACCGCTCGAGCTCCATCAATAGTTCGTTGGCTCCAAACAACGAGTTCGGCGCTCCACTCGCCGCTTGAGCTCCATCAACAACTTGTTTGTCTCAAACAACGAGTTCAGCGCTCTGCTCGCTGTTTGAGCTCCATCAACAACTCGTTTGTCCCAAACAACGAGTTCAGCGTTCTTCTCACCGCTTGAGCTCCATCAACAACTCATTTGTCCCAAACAACGAGTTGAGCACTTTGCTCGCCGCTTGAGCTCCATCAACAACTCGTTTGTCCTAAACAATGAGTTGAGCACTCTACTCGCCGCTTGAGCTCCATCAACAACTTATTTGTCCCAAACAATGAGTTCAGCGCCCTGCTCGCCGCTTGAGCTCCATCAACAACTCGTTGGTCCCAAACAATGAGTTCAACGCTCTGCTCGCCGGTTAAGCTCCATCAACAACTCATTTGTTCCAAACAACGAGTTCAGTGCTCTACTCACTGCTTGAGCTCCATCAACAACTCATTTGTTTCAAACAACGAGTTCAGCGCTCTACTCTCCGCTTGAGCTTCATCAACAACTCGTTTGTCCCAAACAACGAGTTCAGTGCTCTGCTCTCTGCTTGAGTTCCATCAACAACTCGTTGGTCCCAAACAAACGATTCAGTGCTCTGCACTCTGCCTGGGCTCTGTCAACAACTTGTTGGCTCCACGCAACGAGTCCAATGCCTTGGTCTTCGCTCAAGATCTACCAAATAGCTCGTTGGCTCTAAAGAACGAGTTCGATTCCTTTCTCTATGCTTGAGCTCCGTCCATAACTCGTTGGCTCCAAGCAATGAGTTCAATGTTCCACTCTACGCTCATTGACTCTCCACAATGAGTCCAATGCCTTGGTCTTCGCCCAAGCACCACTAACAACTTGCCGGAGCCAAACAAAAAGTTCAAGCTCAAGTGCATCTCATAGCTCTCCCTACAAACTCGTCGGGTTCAAATGGCAGTTTCTACATCAACTCCATAACGGAGTCTCCCTTACAAACGCACCGGGATCAAACAGCAGTTTCTGCATCAGCTCTATCTCAGAGTTGTCTCTAAACTCGCCAGAGTCAAACGGCAGTTTCTGGAGCAACTCAATCAAGGAGTTGTTTCTACATGCTTGCTGGGCACAAACAGCAGGTGCACTATCCAACTCCATTATAGAACCATCATTAAGCTTGTTGGGCACAAACAGCAAGCTCAGCACTCAATTCTACCACTAAGTTCCATCTAAATTTGCTAGGATCAAACAACGAGCCATACATTGACTCAGTCAAAGAATTGTCTCTCCACACTTGCTGGGATTGAACAACGAGCACTACGTCAACCCAGTTAGAGAGTTGTCTCTACAAACTTTTCGGGATCAAATGGCGAACTCTAACGTTCAACTCTATCCCGGATATGCCACAATAATTTGTTGGGATCAAATAGCCAGTCTGCAACAGCTCTCCTAATACAATTATGTATATACGTACAAGATCCACCAGTCAACGGTGATGGAGTAAAAAGCTGGGTATACACACATAAGTAATTATATATATATATATATATATATATATATATATATATATATATATGCAAACCCAAGCCCAAAAAGCTCCAAAAAAACTCCAAGCAAAAACAAGATTTTTTGAAAGACTAGAAGATGGGTATGCACATATGAAGATGTATGTATATGTATTTGTTGCCTATACACGAAACACACACACACACACACACACACACATATATATATATATATATTTGTATGCAAAACCCACTCCCTAGAAAACTTCAAAAATCCCCGAAATACAACTCTCGATGGGGCTTAAGAAGAAAAGGGTGCAAATGGGTCGGATCTGCAACCCAAACCCACAAACAAATTCAAAGAAACAGCGGAAAACAGAAAAGGGGAGCTAACGGGTCGGTTCCAAACCCGTTTCCACCAAAACCCGCTCCGCTTCTTCTCTCCTTCTTCTTTTTCGAGTTCCCGCCAAAAGACTCCTCCGAAATCCTTCGTAAAAAAACCCAAGAACGGAGCGACTACCTCTTCCTCCTCACTCCGACACCGAGCACCATGACCCCTCATTCCAACAACGACTTCGAGTTCTCACCTCCTCATATGCATCACCGACTTCAAGCTTTCACCTCGTCGAAGCTCGAAATAGAGCTCGACCGAAAACAGAGCTCAAACCCAAAAAATTCTAACTCTCGTAGCTCGGCGAAGCGTCGAAGTCTCTATAGCTCGGCGAAGTGCTCAAAGGTCCATAGCTCGGCGAGAGCTTGAGCTCCATAGCTCGGCGAAGCAGCGAAATCGTAGCTCGGTGAATTCGTCGAAACCCATAGCTCGGCGAGACTCCATAGCTTGGCCACAGCGAGTTATTGCCATAGCTCGGCAAAAAACAACTCCATAGCTCGGCGAGGCGACTATTCCCATAGCTCAGCAAAATCATAGCTCAGCGAATTTTTCGAAACCCATAGCTCGGCGAGAACGAGACGTCTGCAGCTCGACGAGACTCCATAGCTCGGCCACAGCGAGCTATCGCCATAGCTCGGCGAAAAACAACTCCATAGCTCGGCAAAGATCCACAGTCTCCATAGCTCGGCCGCTGCAAGCTATTGCTATACCTAGACCAAGTCCGAACCCCATAGCTCGACGAGCTTGGTGAGAAAACGCTCAATGACAAAGAGAATGGTGGTCGACAAAGCCAGAGCTCGCCCCATATTCATAGCTAGGCAAGAGATGGGGTCGACGCAGTCCACAGAAATCGAGAGATCGCCCATAGCTCGGCGAATGGTCGGCCGAGCTAAGGGGTCGCTTGCAACAGCTGTCGGCCTTTGGATCTCACCACAATGCGTGCTCAAACGAAATGGATGCACGAGATTCACCCACATCGCTAGTCCTCTTCCCCTGAGCTCTCCTCGCCTCTTCGCCATCTAATTTGCCTCAGCACGTGAGTCTGCCACGATCAACGCTCCTAATTCACCCACGTCGCCCCTATCACATGAGATTAGATCATTGCCGCTCGATCTCTACGATGCACGAGCTGCCGCCTGATGAGCAGTCCAGATCGCTCCAAGATCAGTACACGGTCGGATTTTTGCAAAAAAGACCCCGAAAATTCATTTTAATTCAAAAAATTAATTAAAAATTCAAAAATAATTATTTAAATTCGGAAAAATAGTTAGAAAATCCGAAAAAATAATTAAAATTGAATTTATTAATTATAAAATTCTAAAAAGTGATTTTGAAATTGAAGAAAATTCCATAAAATTCGGAGAAATCCGAAGAACTATGGATAAATTTCAGAAAATTCCAGAAAATTCGGAAAAATCCGAAGAAATATGGAAACATCCAGAAATATATTCACTGCCTTCAGAAGCCACAGATTCGTTCCAGATATCTTCGAACACTCTGACTGCTCAGATTATTCGCCAGATTCTAAAATAAGACTTAGTACTTCTTGAAATCCATGAAAATCGCCTTTCGGAAGTGGGGGGCTTATGATGATGGTAAAAATCGTAGCAAATCAGAGCCGTACGATTCCTGCACGGATCTCAAAGCGTCTACAGGCAGATTAGCGATCACATGCCTATTTTACAGGTCTGGGCCCACTCCGAAACATGGGCTTCTCTCAAGCCCATAAAAAGTGACAGGCTAGGCCCACTAAGAGAGATACCCAGCCCATGTTGGGTAGGAGTCAAATCTCTTATCTCCTAACAGGGATTTCTTATCTCTTCAGGGGGGGGAACATGAAAGATCCAACGGTCATGATTCGATCTCTTCAGATGTCTCTCAGGCCTATAAATACCCCTCCCCCTCTTCAGTCGCCAGGTAATCAACAATTTGTCAGTTCTTACTCTTTCTCTCTCTTTCTGGTTCTAACTTGAGCGTTGGAGGGTCTGTCGCCGGAGGCCACCCCCGGTGTTTCGGGCATTTTGCAGGTCCATCGGCCGCATCACCAACCGTCGAATTCAGATCACATAAGGTCAATCAACGATCCAAATTCAATCTCAGGGGCTCTAACCTCTTTTAACGGCCAATGCACATGTTTGACTTTTCATAGTTTCCATCAATTATTAACTCACTATCTGTTTGCTCCCACACCGAAATAAGCAGCAACAACGATGAAATGTTATATTAGCTTGTGGTGGTTATGGTACTCAACTTATTTTATGTCTTTAATATTTTGCTATTACTTCTACATCCTTTGCTTCTTTTTGGTTCTCTTCCTCGCATGCTTCCTAGCACTGCTTATTGTAGAAAATTTTGCCGTACTGACCCACTTTTTGAAACTATTTGGCATTCTGAACCACTTTCGAAAATAATTAGCGAACTGACCCAATTTTGGACACGTCAGCAAAAATCATTATCGGAAAAAATGGCATAGGTTATTTACATGCCTTTTTTCCAATAACGACATCTATATTTAAAAAAAGTGGCATGCCGTTATTTGGAGTAACGACATAGATTATTTTGTTTTTCGACAGCTTGTAGTCTCCACTTAGAGAAAAAATTGCAAGTGTGAAAACCTTATAACAAATGCCGTTATTTCAAATAACGGTATTCTCAATACTGATGCCGTTATTTGGAATAACGACATCAGTTATAATTTTTATATATAAAAAAGTAACTTATTATCCATCCTCTCTGACGAATAAGTTAATTTAAAAAAAAAAATTAACTTATTATTTATCCTCTCTGTTTCCAAACAACGGCAACAGTTCATTTATATATAACTGATGTCGTTATCTCCAATAACGGCATCAGTCATTCGAATGCCATTATTGGGGATAACAACATTATTTATAAGTTTTTTTCACACTTAGAATTTTTTAAAGTTAGAAGATTCACACTTGTAAGAGAAATATACTGATGCCGTTATTCCAAATAACGGCATGGTAAAAAAAATATAAAACAGATGCCGTTATTGAAAATAACGGCACGTAAATAACCTATGCCGTTATTTCCAATAATGGTTTATGCTGACGTGTCCAAAACTGGGTCAGATCGCTAATTGCTTTCGGAAGTGGGTCAGACCCCCAATATTTTTAAAAAGTGGGTCAGTACAACAAATCTTTCCTTATTGTATCTCCTAGGAGCAGTCTACCCTTCATTGTACTACATTATTTTTATATATATTATGTATTTCTTTCTGAACTTGTTTATTTCTTGAATTGTGATTTCTACATGGTTTTAAATTTTATGATTATTTTTAAGTGTTAGGATTTTGAATGGGTTGAGATGTTAGGGTTTGACAAGATGAGGAAGAGAAGAGAAGAGAGGAGAGGCAGCCGGTTATTGAGAGAGAGAATGGCAAAATGTTGATTGTATTCATTTGATTCTAATTGTTACATATATGAAGATACTAAGCTCAATGGGCCTTAAGAGCAATTTGGGTCATATCATAACAATCTCCACCTTGAACTAAATTGCATTTAAAACAAACTAAAACACAAAGCAAATGCATAAAGCAAACATAACCTAAACAAAGGTAAACATAAAAATATACTAGCAACATGCTAGAAACAAAAATAGCTCAAACTAGCTAGAAACAAACCGACATCAAACTGGAACAAAGTTTGAACTTTGCAATTGGAAGAGGCTTTGTGAGCATATCAACCAGATTCGATTCAGTACCAATCTTCTTCACGGCAATCTTGCCTTCCGAGATCACATCTCGAACAAAATGGTATCGAATGTCAATGTGCTTCGTCTTCTCATGGTACATGCGGTCCTTGGTCAAATGAATCGCGCTTTGGTTGTCACAAAACACCGTAATAGGACTCTCGAGTGAAGATATCTCACCAACAAACGCCTTGAGCCAAATAGCCTCCTTAATAGCCTCAATAATTGCCATATATTCAGCCTCAGTACTTGAGAGTGCAACGGTGGCTTAAAGTGTAGACTTCCAACTAATTGCACAATCTCCAAGGGTAAAAACATAACCCGTCAAAGAATGCCTCTTGTCCAAATCACCCACAAAATCCGCATCCACATAACCCGTTAGTTTCTTGCCATTACCAAACTCCAAACGAGCATTAATAGTACCTCTCAAATAGCTGAAGATCCACTTCACCGCTTCCCAATGCCCTTTCCCCGGACAAGAGAGATATCTACTTACCACACTAACGGCTTGAGCAATGTCGGGTCGAGTACACACCATCAAGTACATGAGACTCCCGACCGCACTTGAATATGGAACATTTTCCATATATTTCTTCTCATCATCGGATTTTGGGCTTAAAGCAGCCGAAAGCTTGAAATGCACCGCAAGAGGTGTTGAAACAACTTTCGCTTTCTCCATGCCAAAATGGCGTAGCACTTTCTCGGCAAAACTCTTTTGTGAAAGAAACAACTTTCTTTTGGACCTATCCCTTGTGATCTCCATCCCGAGAATCCTTTTGGTGGCCCCCAAATCTTTCATCTTAATTGCTGAACTTAGTTGCTCTTTCAACCTCCTAACTTCTTTCAAGTTTGAGGATGCAATCAACATGTCATCCACATAGAGCAACAAGTAAATGAAATTCCCACCATCCAACTTCTTGAAATAAACACAACTATCATAATTGGAACGATGGAAATTAATACTCACCATGAATGAGTCAAACTTCTTATACCATTTCTGCGGTGTTGCTTAAGGCCATAAAGGGACTTCTTCAAAAGACACACACGGTTCTTCTTTCCCGCAACCTCAAAACCCTCTGGTTGGCTCATGTAAATTTGCTCCAACAAATCACCATGCAAGAAGGCAGTTTTCACATCCAGCTCCAATTCCAAATCCTTCATTGCCATCAAAGAGAGCAAAACTCGAATTGAGGTGTGCTTAACTACAGGAGAGAACACATCATTGAAGTCCACACCTTGGACTTGACTATACCCTTTAGCTACTAGCCTTGCCTTGTATCGAAAATCCGCAGGATTTGAGCCATCAATCTTCCTCTTAAACACCCACTTGCAACCCACAATCCTCTTACCACTCGGAGGCTTCACAAAAGACCAAGTCTCATTTTGTTACAAAGATTGTAACTCTTCATTCATAGTGGCAACCCAATTGGCCGCATCTTTAGAAGAAATGGCTTCCTTGTAGAAAGATGGCTTATAATACTCCACATCCTCTGCAATTGCCAAACAATAAGCAAAGTCAGAGTATCCATACCTTGTAGGTGGTCTTGTTTCTCTTCTAGCTTGGTCCCTTGCCAATGCATATGGTTGTGCCTCTTCTTGGGCTTCCTCCAAATTGACATCATCATGTGAGATCAAATCATCACCTTCTTGGACCGGCACCTCAAAATCCACCTTCTTCTCAACCGTCTCATTCTCCTTAATAGTTGGCTCGGGTGCAACATCATTTGCCTTCAACATGGCCGACTCATTGAAAATGACATCTCTTGAAATAAGGAACTTGGATGATTCGGGACACCACAACTTATATCCCTTCACATTTGTGGGATACCCAACAAAAATACACTTCTTCGATATAGGCTCCAACTTTCCTTTATTCACATATGCATAAGCGGGACAACCAAACACCCTCAAATTCGAATAATCGGCTGTCTTACCCGACCACACTTCTTCGGGTGTCTTCAACTCAATTGAAGTGGTAGGAGATCGATTTACCAAATAGCAAGATGTGTTAATGGCTTCCGTCCAAAACTCCTTATCCAAACCCGCATTTGAAAGCATACTTCTAGATCTTTCAAGTAGTGTCCTATTCATCCTTTCTGCAACACCATTTTGTTGTGGAGTGTTGACCACCGTCTTGTGCCGAACAATCCCTTCAGCCTTGCAAAAATTATCAAACTCACGGTTGCAAAACTCCAAACCGTTATCGGTTCTCAACCTCTTAACTTTCCTTCACGTTTGGTTCTCCAAAAGTGACTTCCATTCTTTGAAGGTGCGAAACACATCACTTTTCTCTTTCAAGAAATAAACTCAAACCTTCCTTGAGAAATCATCAATGAAAGTAAGCATGTAACGAGAACCAGTACCTTTGGAAGGCTCACGAGAAGGTCCCCAAAGATCTGAATGGATGTAGTCCAGTGTTTCCTTGGTCGAATGAATGGCCGTGGAGAAGCTCAACCTCTTATGCTTGCCAAATACACAATGCTCACAAAACTCTAAGTTACCCGTGCATTGGCCACATAACAAGCCTCTCTTGCTCAAAATGGTCAATCCTCGCTCGCTCATATGACCCAATCTCATATGCCAGAGCCTAGTAATACCCTCATCTGACATAGTACCCAAACGTGCAATGGCGGCCGAGCCCGTGACCGTGGAACCTTGTAAGAAATAAAGAGTTCCAATTTTCTTCGCCTTCATGATTGTGAGAGCTCCTTTAGAGACTCTAAGGACTCCACCTTCACTTTGGAACTTACACCCCTTTTCTTCAAGAGACCCCAAAGAAATCAAATTCTTAGACAAATCGGATATATGCCTCACACCCGTCAACCTTCGGACCTTTCCATCATGGAACTTAATTGTCACCGAACCAATTCCGGCAACCTTACACATATTGTTGTTCCCCATGAGAACCTTACCATCCGTAGGCTCATAAGTCTCAAACCAATCTCTATTCGGAGTCATGTGTTGCGAAGCACCCGTATCCATCACCCAACAATGTATATCATCAACATTAGTATCTATCACACAAAGAGTATTAATCGTGTCACATTCGGCCACATTGGCCTCCTCTGAAGAAGAACCTTTACTATCCACCTTTTGTTTATTTTTGAGCTTGAAACAATCGGCCTTAATGTGTCCCTTCTTTTTACAATAGTTGCACGTCAAATTCTTGTGCCTAGACTTCGAACGGGTCCTTGTATCTTTCGAGTTTCGGTCCCATGACCTACCTCGTTCAATAACTAAACCAACACCTTGGCTCCCTTTCTCATTATTGGTCATTTCACTATCAATGTGCAACTTGGCTTGCAAATTGCTCTTAACATCCTCTAGAGAAATTTTATCTCTACTATAAATCAACATGTCTCTAAAAGCATTGTATGATGCGGGCAATGAGCATAATAACAAAAGGGCTTGGTCCTCATCCTCCACCTTAACATCAATCTTACTTAAGTCATTCAAAATAGATGCAAACTCCGTAATATGATTGGAAATTGATGTACCTTCAACCATGCGAAGAGTGTAGAGGCGCAATTTCAACCGCATTCGATTGGTGAGGGACTTCTTCATGTAAATGTTCTCCAACTTCTCCCACAAAGCCTTAGTGGTCTTCTCCGATAGGACTTTTTGCAATGTCGAATCGCTCAAACACAATTGGATAATAGAGAGCGCTTTATCATTTATCTCTCTCTATTTCTTATCCGCCACCGCATCAATCAATTTTTCTCGACCAAAAATGGCATCCTTAACGTCTTGGCTCGACAAAATCGCTGCCATACGCACTTGTCATAATACAAAACTCGTCTTCCCATCATACTTCTCAATATCATATTTCCCCGACATATCCATTCAAATTTCTTGAACCCAATTCAACAAAACACCAAATTTTTTCCCCCAAAAAATTAAATTACTCAAACCACCCAAAAACAAACATTCTTCTTGATATCCTTCTCCTCCGGTGCTCCCGACGACGAAGACTAAGAAACCCGACGAAGAGAAACCCGACAATCAGATCAGCAGAGGAAGATATCAGCAGCGGATGGTGATCAGATCAGATCAGATTAGCAGCGGATGGTGGCTGGAAGTCGGTTCGGTGGAATTGGAAAAGGGTTTTGGTGGTGGCGGAAGGGATCAGGAGAAGGGATCGGGATGTGGAGGTTTTGGTGTTGGCTCTGATACCAATTTGTTAGGATTTTGAATGGGTTGAGATGTTAGGGTTTGAGAAGATGAGGAAAAGAAGAGAATAGAGGAGAGGCAGCTGGTTATTGAGAGAGAGAATGACAAAATGTTGATTGTATTCATTTGATTCTAATTGTTACATATATGAAGATACTAAGCCCAATGGGCCTTAAGTCTAGGTGATAATGATGCTATTAACTTGACATTATGACAATATTGTTTCACCTGGAATCTTCACAGTTGATGTGGTCATGTAGCAGCTGCTTCTCTTTATGACAACTAACAACTTTGTTTCTTTTATGAGAGGTTCTTTTCTTATGTAATTGTTTCTGTACTCCTGGTGCTTCAATATTTTGAACTTTATTCAGTAGTTGCTTCTTGAATTATTAATTGTGTTTTAAGCTAAATTAGTTAATTTGGAAAGTAACGTTTTTCACAACATTGATTTTTTTTGTAAGTCCTGATAAACAGATTTGTTTCCTGTTTCTGCCTAATAATTATTGGACGATAGTTTTGGGTAGACGTATCATGGCCACATAGTCAGCATCAAAACAATTTAAATTTGTTGGGTATTTGTATTTACAAGAGATCTGTTTTTCTAATTGAGAGAGAAATAGTTGCATACAATTGTAGTTGTTAATTTGATAAAAGAACAACATGCTTTTGTGTCTTCCTCAGTTATTTTTTGCTAATTCAAGACCTCATTTACTTTTTCCCTTTTTGTTACAAGTAATTTTCACGTGCGATGCACGTTTTGATAAAAGTTGGAGTTGACGTGCGATATATAAGTTGGTAGTAATCAGCACTTGTGATGAATGCCTTAAACTTTAAAAAAATTGGAGTTGAACGGACACTGCACACAATTTTTTAAATTTTTTGAAGGAAAAACTTTATACAGTGATGTGTTACGAAATAGATTTGGAGTTGCACGTGCGACGTACGTATTTGCTTTGTGACAAAAAAATTTAAAAATTATTTGTTTGGTAATGGAAAAAACTTTGATTTACACGCATGATACACGTGTTAATAAATAGAGTTAGAGTTACACATACAACGTATGTGTTTCATTTGTGACAAAAAAATATTAAAATTTGTTTGGTTACAAACTCAAAGTGACAAAGTGACAAACTCTCCCATTAATAGTTGTAGAAGTAGATTAAAGATTAACCCATTGTTCTATAAAAACCTATGGTTTTCCAGCACTATGAGTACTATTCTCTTTAGTTTTAACGCATGATATAAGAATAATCTCTGCAAATAAAAAACAAAAGACTTCATTTATCATTTACTTTTTCAGAGTAATCCAAAAATTGTCCTTGTCCCCCATCAAGTTAGATATAATTATCATTCATGGAGTTGGCTTATTGCTTGTTCTTTCTTGGAATCTTGATATTTATAGTAGGAGCTTTGTTTTTGTGCTGAATCTTTCTAGGTTATTCAGGATAGGCAGACAGATCAATAATTATTGTAGTGTTTCCAGTCATGTTCCGTAATTTATATTTATTTATATATATCTTAAGCTAATAGGCCCACCCATCTTTTCTTTTTCCATTTTGAAATAGAAAAATGAGAACAAAAGTAGGACTTCACATGTGCAGCACACACCAATTGCCAAAACAGAATTAAGTGAGCAAACAAAAAAAAAACCTCTCATCTTCCATATCTCCCAAAACCCACAAAGCCTAACTCTCCCTACTCCAAAACCCACCCACATCTTCTCACCCGTCTGTCCCTACCGCCGTCCGTCGACCACCCCGCTCCTATCCCGTCCGTCACTCACCCCACCGTCGACCACCCCGCCCGGATCCCAGCCGTCGCTCACACCGCCGTCGACCACCCTGACCCGATCCCCGTCGTGGCAGTAACAGTTTTTATGCAAAACAAAGGTACAGTAATCCATGTGATTTGAAATAACACCTGGGTCCTTTAATACTTTTCATTAGATGTTGGAAAGATGAGTTGGCTACAGAATCGTCAACATCCTGTTTGGCACTTTGAGCAAGTACTACAGAATCGTCAACATCCTGTTTGGCACTTTGAGTAAGCACTAGGGTATACTACAGAATTTATGATTTGAACCTAGATCTATTTTCAATTTTTTTAAAACCATATCTACTTTTCATTTGATTTGGACCTAGATCTATTTAACACAGGATCATGGTAAACATCCTTTAATAATTTTCATTAAAGTGTGACGGGTTTTCAAATTAAGTCCAATCTTGGTGAACTTTTCCTACTAATTCAATTGACTTTTTTTTACCCATATATATTTTTCATTAGATTTGAACCTAGATCTATTTAACACAGGATCATGGTAAACATCCTTTAATAATTTTCATTAAAGTGTGACGGGTTTTCAAAAAAAGTTCAATCATGGTGAACTTTTCCTACTAATTCAGTTGGCTCTAATGTGTAATTAAATTTCTTCTTTTGGAGTTTTGTCTATTAAAGAGAAAATGATCCATAGCAATCACCGTTACCGCGGGACAACAAGTTCGATGAAATAGTTTTCCTAATTATTTTGTGTGTGTTTTTCTTCTGTAGGAACGGTATCGTGCGTTGCTGGTGCCAATTTCACACCTCATATTATCATGTTGCTGCTGTTGAAGTATGTATTGCACCTTTTTATGTTTAATTTCTTTCTATCATTTTATTTATAATGGTTGCAAATTATTAGCTAAAACATATGAAATAGACTTATTCCAGAGAATGAAAGAAACATATGAAATTTTGTGCTCAACTACCCTTATAGGAGATCAATACTTACACAGCATAAAGAAGGCTATTTCAAGATCATTATTTAATTTTAATTTTCAGGAGTTGAATCATGATGTTATATTAATTGCTTGCTCAATCTAAAAACCAGTGTGACATTGGAGTTTTGTCTATTAAAGAGAAAATGATCCATAGCAATCACCGTTACCGCGGGACAACAAGTTCGATGATATAGTTTTCCTAATTATTTTGTGTGTGTTTTTCTTCTGTAGGAACGGTATCGTGCACTGCTAGTGCCAATTTCACACCTCATATTATCACCGTTGCTGCTATTGAAGTATGTTTTGCACCTTTTTATGTTTTCTTTCTATCATTTTATTTATTAATGGATGCAAATCAATAGCTAAAACATATGAAATAGACTTATTCCAGACAATGAAAGAAACATATGAAATTTTGTGCTCAACTGCCCTTATAGGAGATCAATAATTACACGGCATAAAGAAGGCTATTTCAAGATCATTATTTTATTTTAATCTTCAGGTGTTGAATCATGATGTTATATTAACTGCTTGCTAAATCTAAAAACAAGTGTGACATTGGAGTTTTGTCTATTAAAGAGAAAATGATCCATAGCAATCACCGTTATCGCGGGACAACAAGTTCGATGACATAGTTTTCCTAATTATTTTGTGTTGTTTTCTTCTGTTGGAACGGTATCGTGCGCTGATGGTTCCAATTTCACACCTCATATTATCACTGTTGCTGCTGTTGAAGTATGTTTTGCACCATTTTATGTTTTCTTTCTATCATTTTATTTATAATGGATGCAAATTATTAGCTAAAACATATGAAATTTTGTGCTTAACTGCCCTTATAGGAGACCAATACTTACACGGCATAAAGAAGGCTGTTTCAAGATCATTATTTTATTTTAATTTTGAGGAGTTGAATCATGATGTTATATTAACTTCTTGCTAAATCTAAAAATCAGTGTGACAAGGAAGTGCTCTAATAAGCTTAATTAACCTTTACAAATTATAATTAACTTTTTTATTTTCGGGTTTTGTCTTTTGAAGAGAAAATGATCCATAACAATCTTTTAAGAGAAATTTAATAAATAGAGCGAACAATTTTTTTCCTTATAGAATTGTATGTAAATTTTAGTGAAATATAGTGTTTTATTTAGTATAAAGTGGTTGATTTTATTTTCAGCAGTAGGTGTGAACATTCAAAGATAGATTTCCAATTATATAGAGGAAAGTCAGACTCTTTCATTACATCAAGTATGTTACATGTGTTCTTATCTCCTATTATACTTTCTTTTGAGTTAATCCCTATAGTTATTTATCTCAATATGTAATGTTTCATTATATTTTTTCTACATTGTGTTTGATTACATATTTAGTATTCATATTTAAATAATTTTCCAGAACTACACTTACTAATGTAGGATGCAAGACAAAAATAATATTTTGTCTTTCCAACTTAATAAGGCAATTTCTGCATGTGCACGACGTCGAAGATTTGAAATATTGCGACGAAAAAGGCGTCGTCCATTGAGGACAATGCTGACTTCAGATCCACATAAAATTGCACGTTCGATAAGAATTCTAAATTTAAGACAAAAATGCTTGCGAAGTACTATGGCAATTGATTTGCTTACCCATACATCTGAAAGGAGGAAGACCTTCGACCTAAACACTTTAGATCAACACTCTGAATTAATTAGAAACGTCCATCAAGAAAACATGTCAACAGTGAGTGATGTAGCAAATGAGAGACATGAAAGAAATTCAACGATGTACAGTGCTTGGTATGTTGGTGAATCATCAACAGTGGGTAGACCTTCTTTGGTATCAGATGATTTGAGCAGTAATAATGATTGGTGTGTAGGCGAGCCATCAAACGGACGATTGTCATCTCTAACAATTCAAAATGAAGATATACATGATGATGGTAAGTTCAGTGTACTGTACTGTAATGCATGAACTATTAATAGTATGATATCTCTCTCCTACAATTCAAGACATTATTAATTATCACCTTTCTATAATTCTTTATAAAGTTGGTTGTACAGCATGTTCCGCTCAGATTGGTCATGCAATTGTAATTGAAAGAGGTGAAGATGCAGAGCCCATAAGAAGTAAGAATATTCGGTATCTATATATGGTTTAAAACTATTAAATAATTTTATAACTAAATTATAAAATGACTAAAATTCTTTTTAATAGGTACGACAAAATATTATAAACCAAATATCGGGCGAAGTTCATACTTAGGCAAGCAAGATGTTGGGTGTAGTAGTTGTCATACTCAAATGTGGATTGGAGAGCGTTCTTCTACAATATCAATCAGTCGTCCACGCTTTCAAATGTGTTGTAGAGAAGGTTTAGTTACTTTACCTTTCTTGCCAACATCACCTCAGCTTATTATGGAGCTTCTTGATGGAACCTATGACACACCTCCGTCAAAATTCAAGGATCTGGTCAGAATTTATAATTCATTATTCTCTTTCACATCAATGGGAGAAAAAATTGACTTGCGGGTCATGGATGATAGGGGTCCATATATTTTCAAGATAAGTGGATCAAATTAACACCGTATTGGTTCTCTTCTTCCAGTTGAAGGGGTCGAACCCAAATTTGCACAGTTATATATACATGATGGTCTATACGAGTTGGATCAACGCACAAATCATGCAAAAAATATGGGTATCAACAACATAGATAGAGAAGTTATGAAGAAACTACAAAATTTGCTGAATGAAGTTAATCCATACGTAAAGATGTTTTGACGTGCAAGAGATCTACTTTGACCTCCAGGAGAAAATTTACATCAACATAATTTGTCGATGAATTTAAGAATACGCATCATAAATGAGAGGGCACGTGATGGTCAACAGTATATTTTACCTTCCTGTGATGAGGTCGCTGCTCTCATGGTTGGTGATGGCTCAGAGAATGTGAGTAAGAGGGATATCGTAGTATGCACGGAAAGTGGAGCCTTACAAAGGATATTTGAAACACAACCATGTTACATGCCTCTGCAATATCCATTGTTGTTTCCATTTGGTGAGGAAGCACTAAAAAACATGTGCGATTTACCGGTGTATATTCCCCGGCGTTTTACCATTCGCGCCGGGATAGGGAGTGACCAGGAATGGGGCGTCAGATTGGATGGTTATACACCGGCGGCCTATATAAAATGCCGGTGATTCATGATATTCACCGGCGGTTTATTTAGAAACGTTGGTGAATGGTATTATTCACCGGCGTTTTAATAACACACGCCGGGGAATATATAGATACATTCACCGGCGTTTGTAATTGCAAACGCCGGTGAATTAACTGAGATAAATCCCCACGAACCCTAACATTTTGCTCGCTAATTTCCCAAACCTAATTTTGCCGCCTTTATTTTCCCTCCTCCCTCTCTCTATTTCTCGCGCTTCGCCTCCGTCCCTTCGTCATCTTCGACAGCCCAATTCGATTTCCCTCCTCCCTCTCTCTAATTTGCGGTGAATTTGCGATCGAAAACCACCGCTCGTCGCCCCGCTCTCTCTCTATCTCCTACGCCACCGCTCGTCGCCCCCCTCCCTCTCATCGGTAATTTCTCTTGATATCTCTCCTTTTCACTGTCAAAGATGCTGAATTCATGCATCTGATTATCATCTTAGCATGATTTTTTTACCAAAATGGGTTAACTATCAACTAATGATGCTGGCTGTATACCAAAATTCTCCAAATCTTTACATGAATTAGGCTGAACAAACCTTGTGCAGGTTTATTTTGGAGCCACAAACATCATGATTTAGTTGGGATGAAGTATTAATAGAGAAACATATATGCTTAGATACTGGAAATTTTCATTTCCTTTTACTGTTAAAGAAACTAAGTTCATGCATCTGGTTGTCATCTTAGCATGATTTTTTTTACCAAAATGGGTTCACTGTCAACTAAGGATGCTGTATGTATACCAAAATCCTCCAAATCTGTACAAGAATTGGGCGGAACAAACCTTGTGCAGGTTTATTTTGGAGCCACAAACATCAATGGTTTAGTTAGGATGAAGAATTAATAGAGAAACATATATGCTTAGATACTGGAAATTTTCATTTGCTTTTACTGTTAAAGAAACTGAATTCATGCATCTGATTGCCATCTTAGCATGATTTTTTTACCAAAATGGGTTGACTGTCATCTAAGTATGCTAGCTGTATACCAAAATTCTCCAAATCTGTACAAGAATTCGGCGGAACAAACCTTGTGCATGTTTCTTTTGGAGCCACAAACATCATGATTTAGTTGGGATGAAGAATTAATAGACAAACATATATGCTTAGATACTGCAAATTTTCATTTTCTTTTACTGTTGAAGAAGCTAAATTCATGCATCTGACTGCCATCTTAGCATGATTTTTTTACCAAAATGGGTTCACTGTCAACTAAGGATGCTGTATGTATACCAAAATCCTCCAAAACTGTACAAGAATTAGGCGGAACAAATCTTGTGCAGGTTTATTTTGGAGCCACAAACATCAATGGTTTAGTTGGGATGAAGAATTAATAGACAAACATATATGCTTAGATACTGGAAATTTTTATTTCCTTTTACTGTTAAAGAAACTGATCGCATGCATCTGATTGTCATCTTAGCATGATTGTTTTTACCAAAATGGGTTCACTGTCAACTAAGGATGCTGTATGTATACCAAAATCCTCCAAATCTGTACAAGAATTGGGCGGAACAAACCTTGTGCAGCCTTATTTTGGAGCCACAAACATCAATGGTTTAGTTGGGATGAAGAATTAATGGAGAAACATATATGCATAGATACTGCAAATTTTCAATTTCTTTTACTGTTAAAGAAGCTGAGTTCATGCATCTGATTGTCATCTAAGGATGTAGCTGTATACCAAAATCCTCCAAATCTGTACAAGAATTAGGCTGAACAAATCTTGTGCAGGTTTCTTTTGGAGCTACAAACATCAATGATTTAGTTGGGATGACAAATTAATAGAGCAACATATTAATAGCCATATTAGTTTCTTTTGTGCAGGTTTATTATTATTATTATTATTATTATTATTATTATTATTATTATTATTTTGGGATAAGTAACTGATTATTAGTAGCTATGAACAGAATAGTTCATGAGTCATCAGATCTTCTTGTTACCGTATTTACAGCACGACGCCCTCGTTATTCGTTCGATTCCTCTTCCTCAGCAAATACCCTTTACCATCATCATCTCCTTGAACGGAAAGCCAAATACAGGGGAGACTATAGTCGAATCGATATTAGACTCGAACACAAAGTGTGCGATAAAATGTCACTAAGGTGGTTGTGATAATTTCCACAATGGTAGTTTAGAGTTATGTGAATATAGTAGAATGTATTAAGATTTAATTGTTTTTTTATATATTTTTGGAACCACGATTTCTTTATCTTACAGTTAATTGTTATATCGTTTATTTATTTGCAGCTAGGGATGGTTTTAAAAAAGGTGAAATTAAATATACAAAATGCCTTTTACTGTCAATACTAGTTAATATGTCAAATTTTAATTTCAGATTGTGTGCTATTGTTATAATGGATAGAAGTTGGATTAGTAAACCACGATTTTCATAGCTCAATGTTATATGTCCTGTAATTTTCGTGTCTTAAATTTTGTTGTAATATTATATCTTGTAATTCCGAACATGTTGTATGTGAATTTAATAATTGGTTTAATTATGTTTCTATTTTCTACTGCTTGGTGTCATTTACATTAAACAATGCTTAGTGTCATTTGCATCAAACTATCATTGTAGTTGAATTTGTTACAAATCTGACTTTTTTAATCTTTTGTAATTATGTTGGTTTGTTAATCCTAGATAATAGTGGCAGTCAAATAGAGGAGGGGGAGGGTAGCACGTCGCCCACTGTCAAAAAATATCGAGGGCGAACTAAGATGACGGGCATATGGAAACTTAAGAATGACGAAAGGATTGTGGTGGAGGAAAACGGTGTCGGGCAACCGGTTGGTGATAATGCAAGCAAATTCTCATCCTTTATTGAGGTAATAGCAAGGAACCCACGGATAATTCCACCGGTAAGTCTTTAAATTGGTAATTTTGAAGATATTATAATTTTGAATGCATGAAAGACACGTATTAGTGTTTGTGAGTCTGCATTGTGGCTGTCGTTTATGTTTTCTTAATTGGGCTGTGATTAGAAAGAAAGGGCTCGAGTGGTGATCTGGAAACCCATATATAGACATCTCGTTTATTATAATCTATTATTATTGTTGGACCAACCCCCTCTTGCTGTGTGCGTGTGTTGAAGAGAAACAAGGGATGAGAAAAAGTAGAGGAAAATGCCGCTATGTTAGCCTGGTGTATCCTCATTCTCTACCATTCCTCTTTCTGGCTCCATTTATGGCTTCTATATTAAATTGGTTTCCTTCCACGATGACAGTTCCGTAAAACTACACTTGATATGAGCCCTGTTCTTATTGTTCTTCGATAAAATTGGGAGTGTTGGTGATCCAACTAGATTGATCATAGCTGCACCCCACTGCATACTCAGAAACACTAATACGTGTCGTTCATGCATTCTATGACCAACCCCACTTTGGCATATGGCCTGCTTAGATGACATTCTATGACCTGCACACATGTTTGTTCCGCCCAATTCTTATACAGATTTGGAGGATTTTGGTATACAGCTAGTATCCTTAGTTGACAGTGAAACCCATTTTGGTAAAAAATCATGCTAAGATGACAATCAGATGCATGAATTCAGCTTCTTTAACAGTAAAAGAAAATGAAAATTTGCAGTATCTAAGCATATATGTTTCTAGATCCAGGATCACAAATTTTGATTGGGCTGCGATTGGATTTTTTAGTGACTATCAACAAGTGTTCTTAATTGGGCTGTGATTAGAAAGAGAGGGCTCGAGTGGAGATCTGGAAACCCATATAGAGACATCTCGTTCATAATAATTTATTATTATTGCCGATCTATGTCACTCTTGCTGTTGTTGCTGATGTCTCTTTATGTGCGTTTGCTGAAGAGAAAGAAGGGATGAGAGAGATGAGGAAAATGCCGCTATGTTAGCCTGGTGTATCCTCATTCTCTACCATTCCTCTTTCTGGCTTCTATATTTGGTTTTCTTCCACGATGACAGGCCCTTAAAACTACACCTGATATGAGCCCTATTCTTATTTTTCTTCAATAAAAATGGGAGTTTTGGTTATCCAACAAACATGTACCCGCATACTTCCAAATGGCATTTCCTTTAGAAAGTCGGACCCCGAAGAATCGATCTATGACTAGACTCTCTATTCAAAGCCCAATCAAAATTTCTCATCCTGGATCTAAAATCTTCTTTGAGCCACAAACATCATGATTTAGTTGGGATGAAGAAATAATGGAGAAGCATATATGCTTAGATACTGGGAATTTTCATTTTCTTTTACTGTTAAAGAAGCTGAGTTCATGCATCTGATTGCCTTCTTAGCATGATTTTTTTTACCAAAATGGGTTCACTGTCAACTAAGGATGCTGTATGTATACCAAAATCCTCCAAATCTGTACAAGAATTGGGCGGAACAAACCTTGTGCAGCCTTATTTTGGAGCCACAAACATCAATGTTTAATTGGGATGAAGAATTAATAGACAAACATATATGCTTAGATACTGAAAATTTTCATTTTCTTTTACTGTTAAAGAAGCTGAGTTCATGCATCTGATAGTCATCTTAGCATGATTTTTTAACCAAAATGGGTTGACTGTCAATTAAGGATGCTGGCTGTATACCAAAATCCTCCATATCAGTACAAAAATTGGGCTGAACAAACCTTGTGCAGGTTTATTTTGGAGCCACAAACATCATGATTTAGTTGGGATGAAGAATTAATGGAGAAACATATATGCTTAGATACTGGAAATTTTCATTCCCTTTTACTGTTAAAGAAACTGAATCCATGCATCTGATTGCCATCTTAGCATGATTTTTTTACCAAAATGGGCTGACTGTCATCTAAGTATGCTAGCTGTATACCAAAATCCTCCAAATCTGTACAAGAATTGTGCTGAACAAACCTTGAGCAGGTTTATTTTGGAGCCACAAACATTATGATTTAGTTGGGATGAAGTATTAATAGACAAACATATATGCTTAGATACTGGAAATTTTCATTTCCTTTTACTGTTAAAGAAACTGAGTTCATGCATCTGATTGTCATCTTAGCATGATTTTTTTTACCAAAATGGGTTCACTGTCAACTAAGGATGCTGTATGTATACCAAAATCCTCCAAAACTGTACAAGAATTGGGCTGAACAAACCTTGTGCAGGTTTATTTTGGAGCCACAAACATCATGATTTAGTTGGGATGAAGAATTAATAGAGAAACATATATGCTTAGATACTCCAAATTTTCATTTTCTTTTACTGTTAAAGAAACTGAATTCATGCATCTGATTGCCATCTTAGCATGATTTTTTTACCAAAATGGGTTGACTGTCATCTAAGTATGCTAGCTGTATACCAAAATTCTCCAAATCTGTACAAGAATTGGGCTGAACAAATCTTGTGCAGGTTTCTTTTGGAGCCACAAACATCATGATTTAGTTGGGATGAAGAATTAATGGAGAAACATATATGCTTAGATACTGGAAATTTTCATTTCCTTTTACTGTTAAAGAAACTGATCGCATGCATCTGATTGTCATCTTAGCATGATTTTTTTACCAAAATGGGTTCACTGTCAACTAAGGATGCTGTATGTATACCAAAATCCTCCAAATCTGTACAAGAATTGAGCAGAACAAACATTGTGCATGTTTATTTTGGAGCCACAAACATCAATGGTTTAGTTGGGATGAAGAATTAATAGAGAAACATATATGCTTAGATACTGCAAATTTTCATTTTCTTTTACTGTTAAAGAAGCTGAGTTCATGCATCTGATTGTCATCTTAGCATGATTTTTTTACCAAAATGGGTTGACTGTCATATAAGTATGCTAGCTGTATACCAAAATCCTCCAAATCTGTACAAGAATTGGGCTGAACAAACCTTGTGGGGGTTTATTTTGGAGCCACAAACATCATGATTTAGTTGGGATGAAGAATTAATAGACAAACATATATGCTTAGATACTGGAAATTTTTATTTTCTTTTACTGTTAAAGAAACTGAGTTCATGCATCTGATTGTCATCTTAGCATGATTTTTTTTACCAAAATGGGTTCACTGTCAACTAAGGATGCTCTATGTATACCAAAATCCTCCAAAACTGTACAAGAATTGGGCTGAACAAACCTTGTGCAGGTTTCTTTTGGAGCCACAAACATCATGATTTAGTTGGGATGAAGAATTAATGGAGAAACATATATGCTTAGATACTGGAAATTTTCATTCCTTTTTACTGTTAAAGAAACTGATTTCATGCATCTGAAGATTTAAGATCCAGGATGGCAAATTTTGATTGGGCTGTGATTGGATTGTTTAGTGGCAGTCGTCTATGTTCTTAATTGGGCTGTGATTAGAAAGAGAGGGCTCGAGTGGAGATCTGGAAACCCATATAGAGACATCTCGTTTATAATAATTTATTATTATTGTTGTTCTTGTTGCTCTTGCTGTTGTTGTTGATGTCTCTTTGTGTGCGTGTGCTGAAGGGAAAGAAGGGATGAGAGAGAGATGAGGAAAATGCCGCTATGTTAGCTTGGTGTATCCTCATTCTCTACCATTCTCTGTTTCCATTTCTGGCTTCTATATTTGGTTTCCTTCCACGACGACAGTTCCTTAAAACTACACTTGATATGAGCCCTTCTTATTTTTCTTATTTTTCTTATATTTGGTTTCCCGTTGAACTAAATTATTGTTTTTTTTTATAGAGCAGTCATCCAAATAAAGGAAATTCTGATGATCAACACTAAAGCTACTCGAGGGGTATGGATCTGTGGTCGGCCTACTCTAGTTGTTGTTGTTATGTTGTCCTTGTTGTTGTTATGTTTTGGATTGTTGTTTTAAGTAATTGTTGAGATATTTGGGATGTTAATTACTGTATTTGTTAATTATGACACTGTGTTAATTATGCGATGAATTTGGACGATTAATGGACTATGTGTGAAACTTTATTATCTTAATTAATTTTTGTGTTTGGTTGTGATTTGCGCATTAATATGCCTGAAATTGGTTGAATCAGTTGTGAATTAGTTTACAAGTTTTTTAAATGAAATTGTGAATTGAAATCGAATGAAAAGTTGGGGCAGGAAAAACCAACGGGCATACACCGACGTTTCATAGAACGCCGGTGTATCTAATTGTTTAGTTGAAAATTTCGTTAGGGAGGCATTTCAGCGCACGCCGGTGTACTCATATATCTATAGCGGCGCGTCATAAAATGCCGGTGAATATCTATATAGGGAAATAGGGCGCTCAGAAACAAGCATACACCGGCGTTCAATGTCCGCCGGTAAATATTGGACATACACCGGCGTTTCTACAAACGTCGGTGAAAGATATATACCGGCGCTATGTGAGCGCCGGTAAATGTATATTGGGGGGAAAGAACGACACTCAGAAATTCGCATATACCGGTGTTTGCTGGTCGCCGGTATATTTTCAAGATATACCGGCGTCCAGAAGAAACGCCGGCGAATGCACCGATCTTTCAGCGACGCTCGATTCGGCGGCATTTGTACCGGCATTTATAAAAATGCCGGTGAATGTTTCACCGGCGTAAAAAACAGCCGGTGTAGGTCTAAAAAAAGCCGGCAAATAACTTTTGTGTTGTAGTGAAGGGTGGAGAATTGAAATTAAATTTAAAAAGGGAAGGCACGTTGGTCGACAAACAACTGTATCTATTCGAGAGTATTATGCATTTCGCTTGCAATCACGCAGATGTGAAGATAATGCCCTATTAAGAAGTGGTCGACTAACTCAATAATATTTTGTTGATTCATATGCCGCAATAGAACAAAATCGTCTCAACTGGATGAGGATGAATCAAACAAGTATATGGAATGAGCTGTTATGTGGTCTTCAAGATGCATTCACCGCAGGGGAAACAGAAGCAGGGGCAGCGGGTAGACGATATGTTCTTCCGTCTTCTTTTACTGGGGGATCGGGAGATATGTATCAACAGTATCAGGATGCTATTGCAATATATCGTTGGGGCGGAGCACCCGATTTTTTTTGTTCATGTATGGAGAATTCCGTCGCTCAGTAGTGATTCCATGTTGAAATTACTAAAATATTTTTGTACTACAATGTTGAAATTAGTACACTTTTTTTATTTATTTACGTAGCTATAAACAATAGTTGTTTAGAAAATGAATTTTGCATTTTAACTGTTTGGGTTGGACTCTTTTATTATCGTAAACAATTTATTTAAGCTACCCGTTGTATATATATTTGTGATTTAAGTATGAAAGATTATTGTGATTGAGTTTGGATGTGCCTTATTATCATCAAATATTTGCATTTGAATATTGTGTTTTCTGTGCTAAACTTTACTACATAATTATTGAATATTAATATGTTGGATTATAATTATACAGGAAAAAAGTTGTAAATATGGGGAGGTTCTGCCAATTTTTTTTTTAAAAATGTTGTTGATGTTTTAATCTATCTTTTAGTAAAGTCTGTGCAATTTGCACAGGGGATAAATACTATTCAAATGATTAAAATAGTATTTATTGGCACGCAATGTTTTTATATTTTAAGAATCTCATAATATCATCTTAGTAGAGTTTATCAAAGCCTTATTTATTCTTTTTTCTTTTTTCTTTTTTGTATCGTCTTATATCAATTCACATTGGTTTATTCAGCTATATAAATAATTATTTTTTAATGTGATGCACCTAACTAAATTTTCATTTCATATTTTTTTTAATGTAGGCTGACATATGATGTTCATGTGTGGAGAATTTCGTCGCTCGGTAATGTGATTCCATGTTGAAATTATTAAAATATTTTGATACTACAATGTTGAAATTAGTACACGTTTTTCTTTTTGTTTTGTATTTACGTAGCTATAAACAATAATTGTTTAGAACATAAATTATGCATTTTAACTATTTGAATTGGACTCTTTTATTATCGTGAACATTTTATTTAAGCCATCTATTATATATATAATTGTGATTTAAGTATGAAAGATTATTGTGATTGAGTTTGGATGTGCCTTATTATCATTAAATATTTGTGTTTGAATCATTTGTTTTATGTGCAAAGTTTTACTACATAATTGTTGAATATTAATATGTTGGATTATAATTATGATGATTTTGAAGTTGTAAATATGAGGAGGTTCTGCCGATTTTTTTTAAAATGTTATTGATATTTTAATTTATTTTTTGGTAAAGTCTGTGCAATTTGCAATTTGCTATATAAATAATTATAATTTAATGTGATGCATCTAACTAAATTTTCATTTCATATTTTCTTTTTTTATGTAGCCCAACATGCGATGTTCATGTGTGGAGAATTCCGTCGCTCGATAATGTGATTACATGTTGACATTACTAAAATATTTTGATACTACAATGTTGAAATTAGTACACTTTTTTTATTTATTTACGTAGCTATAAACAATAGTTGTTTAGAAAATGAAATGGGGTTGGACTCTTTTATTATCGTGAACAATTTATTTAAGCTATCCGTTGTATATATATTTGTGAATTAAGTATGAAAGATTATTGTGATCGAGTTTGGATGTGCCTTTTTGTTATCAAATATTTGCATTTGAATATTGTGTTTTCTGTGCAAAATTTTACTACGTTGATGTTAATATGTTGGATTATAATTATACAGGGAAAAAGTTGTAAATATGGGAAGGTTCTGCCAAATTTTTAAAAAAATGTTATTGATGTTTTAATATATTTTTAGTAAAGTCTGTGCAATTTGTACCGGGGATACTAGTTTTTCATTAATGAAACATGTATCGTTTGTCATCATTAAGTCAAAAAAAGTGTGGTTCAGTGTAAGAACTTTCAATAAACCAAGCCTAGCTACTCCCCAACCGCTGAGAGGAGATACTATGCTAATACTCGGAATCACTGGACCTAAAATGCGTAGTTATAAATTCATCGGTTCACGACAAGTAAGATGGTACCTAACAAGCATAAAACCACTTAAGATCAATTTCTCATCGACAATCATGAAATTCATTTTAATTCAACATACCCACTAAATAACACGTACGTACTGTATCAATTTCAACTAGAAATAAAACTTCCATTACATGCAAAAACATGACTGATATGCAGAGCACACTTATCCTCACATCCCACAAACAATATGACTAGTATGTGAACACACATATATACCCTCAAATCTCACTGATTAAAGGTACAGGTGGAAAAACTGTAACAATAATAAGTGTAGCTAGCATAACAATGCTAATGAACAATAGAAGGTTTATGGCTACAACAAACATAAATGGGGGAAAGCTGATAAACCCAAGACATAAAAAAGCCACCTGCCTAAGTTGTAGGACAGCCGCACACATGACGGTAAAAAGAAGTAGGGCAAAGAAGTCGAGGACTACTGTAAAGACAACTACGGCTTTAATGATGTGGCTTAGGAGAATGTCTAGGGAGGCTAGATTACCGGGCGGAACATCAGAGAGTGTAACGGGCAGAGCATCAGATAGTGTGGTAGGTGGTGATGCAGCAGGTGGTGTGGTGGAAGAGTCTTTCTTGAGATGCCTATAAAGCATCTCAAGATTGAGCTTGAGAATTACAGAAGATAAGATAAAACAGAACTGTATTATCAGGTACCCAAAGACTGCTTTAATAGTTTTGGAAGGTGCAACGCAGTACCCTTCCGGATCTCCTCGTGCAGACATTGTATATGCACTGAACGCCAAGAAAAAACCCAATGTGCCAATGATACTCGCGAACTCTGCCCTCACAAGATAAAGTGTCTGTATGATTCCCATAGCTGCAAAAAACATATATAATTAAATATTATTAACAAAGTTAAAAGGATCAATGAAAACAATTACTGCTTATCAATGAAACCCATACTGTTAACTCAGTGTGTAGTGTGTACTATATTTAAAAGTGCTTACAAAGGTGAATAGTCGGGTCACCGGTATAAATTTTGCTGCGACGTAAATATCTTCTGTTCTTCTCATCTCAAACACATTTTCTAAAAGTTTCAATCCCATCATATGGTTAGGTTAGCCACTAGGTAAATGAACATTTCTATCGCAGTGTGTCACTAGAGCAAAGGTTTTTCCCAAACTTATAGGTGTGTATGTTCCTAAAAATACATATAGCCCGATTAATTCATAATTTGGTTTCTGTTGTCTGAAAGTTTACTTCGCAACAGTCACAGACCGTTCGTTGTTTGCCTTCTTATTGCATTCATGTCGCCCAACGAAAAGGCTCATTTCTGGATGTCCTACAAAAAGAGTTCGGCCCAAATTCACTCTTGCTACCTTGGCAATTGTCCCCGTATACTATGGACACGAAAGAGACTTCCATGCTTTGGCCATATCCTCTATCATGTAAATGAAATCTGCCTATATTCCGATGAGATGAGTCGATATTAAGCAGAACATGGTGGCCAAGAGTTACAAGAGCAGAAAGTGACAATCAAGATTCAAGACATAGTGAGAAAGGTGAGGACCAAGTTAATATGGGAATTAATTCTGATAACATGGGTTAAGCCTAATTATTTGTCTAACATGGGGATGGGGTAGAACAAATTAAGTTAATTACCTTCTTCCTTGACAATAATCTGATATTAAAAGTTCAGAAGGAATGAAGCAAGTTAGAAAATTTATATATTTTGTTAAGGAAAATGAGAAAAAATGGAAAGTAGGGAAAGAGACGAGAGTGGAGCACCTTCGTCAGTAGTTGTTCCTTGAAGTTAATTAAGAGGAGCAAAATTTATACAAACAACCATGAGTTACTGTAAGGCTCACACCTTATTAATGAATTAATACACAAATTAAAAACTTAATAATTCATATTTATTAGCTGAAACTAATACTCCAATATACGTACTTAATCATTTCCAGTTGCTTTAATTACCCTTTTTATATAGGCATTGCATGCATTACTTGTACGTGGGTTTTGACTTGAAAAGAGAGCATTGATGCCATGGCATGAGGCATCCATATTAATTAATTGGCAAAATTTAAACAAACGTCGCAATAGTTTGACTCAGCTTAAAAAAACGTCACAAACCTATTTTTTAAAAAAAAAACCGCACAAAGTTTAACTTTCAACTCACAGAGTTACCCACCGTTAACTGGGTTATACGTGCACTGCACGTACTCAAAAAAATGGACCAAAATACCCCCTTATTTAATAGGGTTAGAATCGTTTCCCATCATCTTCTTCCCCAATTAGTAAGAGTTTTAAAAAAAACCCAAATTAAAGGAACCCTAATTTTTGGAGGCTAATCTTGTCGATTTGTTTCCCTAACCCTGGAAAAGAAAGCGTCTTTGAGATACTTCACTGAAAGCCCCCAAATTGGAGACGTTGTGAAGCTATTCGAGACGCAGTGAAGCTTTTGAAGGTGCCTCACTGAGCGATTCCTCTACCCAATTTGTGTGCTGGGCAAATCCATCGAAAGTTGGAATTTGTAAGGGTGTTTTGTGATCGATTTGAAGTTGAGCTATCGTGGAAGGTGTTTTGCGTACAGGGTTACCACATTTTGTGTCAGTTGATTCCTAAGGGATCAGTTTGTGTACAGGATTACCATATTACACATCAGTGGGTCAGTGGGTTTCAATGGTTTTGTGTACAGGGTTACCCCATTTTTTTTTATTCCTAAGGGATATAATAATTTTTGTACTGTCATGGTTACTCAACTAGTTTGTATTGAACATGTACTATGAAATTTAATGCAATATGTTGAACATCTCAGCTGTCTTGGTCTCATTTTTGTGGATTGATCTGATTTAATGCAATGTGTTTAATACAATGTGTTCAATGAGCAGATCTGTGTTCAATGAGCAAGATCTAATTTGCATTGTTGGGGATGCTCCAATTTGTAGATGTCATTTGTTTGAGGTGTTGGAATTTTGTCGAATGTGCAATGTGTCAATTTATTGCATGTATATGTGTTGTCAGTATAAGTGAATGTGTGAAATATACACACTATCAATTTTGAAAGGAAAACCTGGTCATGTGTACATTCTGTACATTATCAATAATTTAGGGATGTTTTGTAAACGAAACTAATAGTTTTGTGATGTTTTTTTAAAACAAATTGTTACTTTTGTGATGTTTTTTTAAACAGAACAATAGTTATGTGTTGTTTTTTTAAACAAAACAATAGTTTTGTGATGTTTTTTTAAACATTTCTATACATCCAATACCAACATACACAAATATAATAATTTCACAACCAACCTTATTCGATTTGGGAGCTATTGCTGAATCGAAGAGTCAGGGTTCATCGATTTGGGAGCACGTTGTTGATTGAATCTATGGGGTGAGTTAGGGTTCATCGATTTGGGGGTGTTTTGACGATAAGGAGAAGGAAGAGATCAGGGATATTTTGGTCAAATTTTTTGAGTACGTGCAGTGCACGTATAACCCAGTTAACGGTTGGTAACTCTGTGAGTTGAAATTTAAACTTTGTGCAGTTTTTTTTAAAAAAAAAGTTTTGTGACGTTTTTTTAAACTGTGCCAAACTATTGTGACGTTTTTTTAAAATTTTGCCTTAATTAATTGGGTAAATTTTGTACACGTTTAAAAAATAAGGTATGAATATGATGAGGGTAATAGTATGGATATATACCTACTCATTTACCCTTTACCCATATATATATGTGTGTGTGTGTGTGTGTGTGTGTTTTATAGTTATAAAGTCATCTATATACACACATTCACATTGTAAATATGAGAAATATATATACGGACAAGAATTTAATCATTTACTTAAAAAGAAAGAGAATATAATTCATAAGAAATGAACTAATCCATGATCTGCTTTACTTAGTTGTGGATTGTGAAAACTTGGGTAGTGTTCTTTTTCTCCTCTTATAAGTGATTTACCTCTTGTAAGAGGTGGACACACACACAAAAGAGGTAAATCACTTATAAGAGGAGAAAAAGAACACTACCCAAGTTTTCACAATCCACAACTAAGTAAAGCAGATCATGGATTAGTTCATTTCTTATGAATTATATTCTCTTTCTTTTTATTACAAGAGTTTTTTTAGCGTTCTTTTTTTACCTCTTATAAGATATTTTTCCCAATATCTCTTATAAGCCTAAAAGACTTCTAGTAGCCTTTTTCAAATTCTTATAAGACTTCTATCACTTAAAAAGTCTAGATTACCCCAAAGTCTATATTATAGTTGTTACTAATTTCAATCTCAAATTTCCTTCATCTCACTATTTTTATACTTTGCTTATGTCATTGTTTTCTTTTCGAAGGGCATAGTAGTGGCTGTTAGAATCACAATTATTATCATAGGATTCCATCTAGATGTTTTGATTATTTGTAATTCATGGCTTCTTCAGTCTGACTACCACTTCTTGGCTCGCCTCTAATATTTTTGAATTCAATGTTGGTGATTTTACTTTAGATGGGGCCTGTCAATTATAAGTAATTGATTTAGAAGTGTAGATACACATTCATTTTAGCATCATATGTAAGTAAATGATTTAGACATTTAAAAGCAACTACTATCTATATTATATTAATGTTGTATATTTGACTTTCTTCTATAGTGTTGTTGAGCTTGTATTGCACTGATAAAATTGTTGCCTCCAACCTTTGCATACCTTCTGAGGATTGTGATGTATTCCTTATTAATTAACTTTTTTTTTATATATATTCAGTTTATTGGAACGCCACATTCAATCTCAAATTTCCTTCTTTTCTTGTCCTTCATCTCACTATTTTTATACTTTAGGGTAATATAGACTTTGGGATAATATAGACTCTTGTAAGAGGTGAAAAAAGAACAGAAATATTTTATAAGAGGTTCTGATAAGAGGTTATTTTTATTTAAAAAGAACACCTCAAAAAGTGACTCTTATTGTAAATCTCTTATAAGAGGTAACCTCTTATAAGAGGTAAAAAAAAGAACAGTACCTTGATGTCATTAAACTTTGTGAAAAATTAGACACAAAAAGTGATGACAAATTTTATTTCCAACATTTTATTCTAATCAAATAATTTAAATAGAAAATACTTTAAATTTTTCACCGGTTTACCCTTTAGGGAAGGGTAGGGTAGGACAATGATAGAGAGGTTGGATTATAGGGCAGGATAAGGATAAACCCGGTACCCTCCTCTTACTCTACCCATTGCCACCCCTACCTCTCATACTCTCATACATATGGGAGAAAAAAAATCAGAAAGCCCATTTGTAATATTCATTGTACACTGATAATGTAGAGTGCCTTGTATTTCTTAAAATAGAATATTTTCCATTGCTCGATTGTAGAGACAAATTGATGATACAAAGTAAACACCTTACTACTATAAATAAATAAACAAACAAATTAATAAATAAATTTTGTACATCTAATTTGACAAAAATTTAACTTGTTAATGTATCTAATTTCACATATGAGAGGTCTATAGGATATAATATAGAAGAAGTGGAATTTATTTTGTATAATCACATCCTCTCTGTCTAACTTTGGCCAATGACAAATATGACATTTTAAGAAATACAAAGTACTTTGTATTATTAGTGTGCAAGAAATTGTACAAAATGACTTTTTAGATACTTTTTTGAAGTACGAGGGGTTTACAGTAGAGTTTAAAAGATCAAGGAGCTTATTGAAAATTCAATATATATTAACCCCTATTTAAAGTAGCATTCTAGACTTCTAGTTCGTTCTAAAATAGGGCAATTAGAATCGATAGATATTCAACTTTCTCAATTTGGGTTTTGGTTGATACATTTAAATTTTAAAAGTAAAAAATTGAAGGAGATTTTTTTATTTATCATGACCTCACCTCTTCGTTGGGAACATGAGATGTCAAACCCACTTCCATCTCTTTCTCTCTCTCCACCTCTCCTCTGCTACCACTGCTAGCCAGCCTCTCCATCCCCTCCACAGCTCCTCCTGCCAATTCCTTCACCACCACCACCACTGCCAGCACCTTCTCCTCCTCCTCACGTCAAAAATTACAACCATTTTCACCTCAGCACCATGTAGATTGATGGCACGTGTCTTCAGACATAGGGATATAATCTTTATATTCGACGTTAATTCAGGTACAATCCAACGCGGCTCAAAACATAAAACCTGAGAGTCAGCATTGTTGAAATATAGTAATTGTATATTCTGTTTCCTATTATATAGGAAACAGATTCTCCAAATCTCTCATCTTCCCAATCTTCTCTCAATCTCTTTTCTTCTTCTCCAAGAATGTAATTTATATATATATAGATGTATACAGTAAAGAAATAAAACAACAAGAAGAATAAGAATTATTTTCCCAAAAATTATTTTCTTCATAGTATCAAAGCCTAATCAGATCTAAGCCAAGTGAAGAAGAAGAAGAGGAGGCTGATCACCTCCATCTTGATCTGATCCCGTTGTTGATCCCGTCACTGATCATCGACTCCGATCCCATCAGATCCCGTCGCCGAAAACCCCAAAGAAGCCACCCCCATCCTCCTCTTTCTCTCTCCCGACCAATTTCTCTTTCCCCGAGCACCACCAACCCCCAACCACCTCCGGCGCTACCCGTCGACGCACACCATCCCCGACGCCTTCCTCCCTCATTGCCATCATCACCGACTATTCCCCCGACAACAGTACCATCGCTCGTCGCCAACCTCCTGCTCCTCATCGAGATCCAACCCCGACCAAAGCCCCGCCGTCGACCACTCCTGTCGCGCCGCTCGTTGATCGCCGGCGACGTCGCCTCCGAACCCCCTTACCTCTTGTTGCTGTGTTGCAATCTTTTTTACTGTTGTTTGCCATTGGTGTTTGGAGATTCACTGTGGAGTTGCTATTTGGGTGTTGGATTGTTGCTGTTTTTTGCTGTTTGTTGGAGACTTTGAGCTGTTCTTGGCCAAGTTGTGCCGTTTGCTATTGGCTGCTGAAGATCAGATCCGTTGTTTTCTTGTGCCGCTACTATGGGACAAACTGATGGAGCTAAGAAGAATATTGGACTCGCCACTACATTAGTTACAGCTGCAGGTAATGATGGTTTTGTATTTAATATTTCTACTTCTGTTATGAATAGTGTATGGATAATTGATTCGGGTGCTACCGACCATATGACTTTTGATTCTAGACAAGTTCAAAATTTTCAACCATCCACTAAATCAACTGTGTCCACTGTCAATGGTGATCCTGCCACTATTACTGGCGAGGGTACCATACACCTCACAAACAACCTAACCTTAGATACTGCCCTAGTTGTGACATCCTTGAATTTCAACCTATTATCTGTTGCTCAAATAACCACTGTCTTACATTGTATTGTAGTTTTTTGGCCTTCACATTGTGTTTAAGGATATTCGGACTCGCAAGACGATTGGTTATGGGGTTAGACACGGGAAGCTCTATTACCTGGATTTAGAATCTGAATGTTCGAGCAAGTTGACTCAAGCTCTAAGTGTGGAAGGATCCGAAGATGAGAAGAAGAATTTAGATATTTGGCTATGGCATCGACGTCTAGGGCATGCTTCTTTTGGTTATTTGAAGAAATTATTTCCAAGTTCATTTTTGAAGTTGGATATATCTATCTTTCGGTGTGATGTGTGTGAACTCGCAAAAGGTCATCGTGTCTCTTTTCCTCGAAGTCCAAGTAGAAGCTCCCTTCCTTTTATGATTATTCATTCTGATATTTGGGGTCCATCCAAAACCACTACATTTGGAGGAGCCAAATGGTTTGTGACCTTTGTTGATGACTGTACCCGTATGACCTGGATCTGTTTGATGAAGTCGAAAAGTGAAGTTAGTGGTTTGTTTCAGAAATTTCACAAGCATATTATGATTCAGTATAAATCACAGATTCAAGTTCTTAGGAGTGATAATGGCGGAGAGTACCTGAGTTCAAATCTGCAGCAATATTTGGTAGAACACGGAATTGTTCATCAGAGTACATGCTCGTATACACCTCAACAGAATGGGGTTGCAGAAAGGAAAAATAGACACTTGCTCGAAGTGGTCCGTGTTTCTCTCATCCAGGAAAATATGCCACTCCTTTATTGGGGAGAAGCCCTTGCTTCTGCTGTATACTTAATCAACCGAGTTCCCTCTAAAATCCTAAACTTCCTCACACCATTTCAAGCATTAACCGAAGCTGTGAATGCACCAAAAGTCGTCAACTTGTTACCTCGTGTGTTTGGGTGTGTTGTATTTGTTCATCTTCATCAACATGAACGCAATAAGTTAACTCCTCGAGTTGTCCGCTGTGTTTTCGTGGGATATGCACAGAATAAGAAAGGGTATCGGTGCTATCACCCACCAACTCAAAAGATGTTTGTGACTATGGATGTTGTATTCCATGAAGATGAGATGTATTTTTCTTCTGAGGTTGAACTTCAGGGGGAGTACCAAAGTTGTAGAACCCCGTATTTTCAAATATTATTTTAATTATTTGAAAATGAATTTAAATAATTTTTGAGGATTTAAATAAATATTTTCTAAGAAATTTATCTTTTGTACACGTGCAAAACACGTGCAAATGACTTTTTAGAAGTTTGGAAAATTAAGTTTTCTCTATGAAAAATCATTATTCATTATTTGAAAATTAATTAGTATTTTTCCAGATTTTTCTGAAATTAATTAGTACTATTTGCAATTTTTGGGAAAAGAAGGACTTATTTGCAAAATTGACATTTTGAGGGTTAGAGTGCAAACTGTATTTGCTGGACATTCCGATCAGCACTTGTTGAGGTTTAAAAACATATTTTTCTATTAGATCCTAATTTAAATGATATTTGGGTGAATTTTCAAGAAAAGGGATTATATGTGTAAGATGTACTCTCAAAAGGATTATTTTGCAAAGTGGGAATTAAACCCTAAAAATTCAATCCGGCATATTTAAGGGGAATTCTTTTCCCAGCCGTCATTGAATATATTCGGATTATTGAGATTTGTTTGAGGAACAAAGGAAGGATTTTTGGATCTAGCAAGGAGAACGCTTTTGTGGATTTTTCTTCAAATCAAAGGTGAGTGGTTGTTTTGTTTTGTTTTGTTTGTTTGTGTACTTTGTTTGCTTGATTAATGAAGGACATGAGACCTTTGTTATGATTGTTGTGATCGTCATGCTATTGTTTTGTTAATCTCATGGTATATATGATATTGATCTTTTATTTGATAAGGATGATTAGAACTTTTATTGATATTTGGACCATGATGAGAAAAGATTTAGATTCGTTGAGGATATGTTGATTTATGAGACCATGTTGTTAGAAAGCAAATTAAGAACTGATTATGTTGTGATCAGATATTACACATCTGGATCTAGTGATTGCAAACCAATCTTGTTTATGTGTTGAGGACGACATTTAGTTTTGTTGAGAAAACCCTAATCAAAGGATTAAGAGTTTAGATCATGAGGAGATGAGATTTGAGTATTTGATTAATTGAGAAATGTATCCATGATGGAGATCTTTGAGAGTTGTTTAATTGCCTGGATACAAGTTAATTTGGTGATCAGTAAATCTTTAGGAAACTCTAGTTTTGATTTGTGTTCAGATCTATTTTGTTTGGAAACCTGTAGCCGACGGTCGACTGGCATGTAGAGCAGCCGACTGGTTCGAGCCTACTGATGTACTTGTAGTCTTTGAGATTTGTTCGGGACAGTCGACCTAGACTGAGGTCAGTCGACTGAATCTTCTGTTTGTATTTTGTTCAGTCCTTTCGGGACAGTCGACCTATGAACCATTTCAGTCGACTTATATACTTAGAATACTTTTGATGAAAATTATTTGTTTTTGTCTTGGGGCAGTCGACTGACTCCTTGGTAAGTCGACTGACCATGCCTTAATTTATTTTTGAGAAATGTTGGATTATGTCCTCTGGACAGTCGACTGGTAAGATATGCAGTCGACTGGTCCTGAAGGATATTGATATTTTGTTCAGTGTTTGATTTTGAGACATTTTGTTCAGCATATAATTTTGAGATCTTCAGTTCAGTATCTGTTTTAAGATGTTCAGTTCAGTATTTATTTTGAGATGTTCAGTTAAGAACATGATTTTGAGATATGTTGTTGAGCCACTTGTTTAGTGGGAATTTGTTCAGTTATTTGTTTTTGAGTCTCTAGAGGTAAGTGACCCTAGTATACCGGTGTTGAGATATTTTTTCAGTTATTTGTTGAGGCCTATTGAGGCAAATTTTCAGTTATTCAGATTTTTAGTCCGGTAGGGTACACTACTCTAGGAGATTTGTTCAGTAACCCAAACTAATCAGGACAGGCATTAGTAGTGTCATGACGAATGGGAACTTGAGTTATGCACCTCAGTATGGCTTTTGATGTAGGATTTAATCTCCTGAATTATCCAAGTAGTTATCTTGTGATGTGTGATTTATCTCCGGAATTATCCAGGTAGTTAGCCTGTGATGCGAGGTATTTCTCCGGAATTATCCAAGTAATTATCTTGAGATGTGGGATTGAACTACGGAATTATCGGAGTCGAGGCGACGCTTTTGGGGTATTCTTGTGATTATGAGTCTATGTTTAGATGTGGGATGATCTCCTGAATTATCCAGGGAAAATACCTGTGATGTGGGATCAATCTCCGGAATGATCAAGCATGGGCAAATTATTATAGTTTATCTTCATCTCTTAGTAGTCATCGTTGTCAGCATGTAGTCATGATGTTTTCTTGAATCACTTTCATGCATTTGGATTTCCTGTTTTTACACACACTCGGCTTTTGGTTTTGGTATCACCCGTATTCTTTTGTTGTTATTTCATACTTTAGTGTTTGATCGTTATTCGTTGGATATTATGTTTTAAGTTCATTTATGTTAATTGTTGATTTGTTACCACTCACACCATTTATGGCTGACCCCGTAGTTTTGGGGGTTAGGGTTCAACTCTAGCCTCACATGTTGCAGGTTATTGCTTAGATTGGAGGTTGGATGCTTGAGTGGGCAATTTGAGATAGTTGGACTATTTAGTGTTTGTTGTAAAATTGTAATGACATAAGGAGTTATTATTGAGTTGTAAACAAAAGAATTAATTTGTGTTGAGATGTTTAGACTTCCGCTGTAATTGAAAAGTTTGTTGTAATAAAAGAAAGAAAATTTTAGTGGTGTTGTTGGTGTTTATTGTTCTATTGAAGTGGATTGCTGGGATTTCGCCACTTATTTTCTAAGCTCTCATATTAGAAATTTGGGGCGCTACAGAGATTGGTATCAGAGCTCTGCTTCAATGTAATAATAGACTTAGTATGACAACCAACCTAGGTGTGGACACTAGAGAGTGAGTACCTAGGTGTGGACATCAGAGTGTGAGTATCACATAGAATTAAAATATGATGTTTGGTTTGAAATTATGGTTTGGGGTATGGTTATGGCTTTGCCATAGGGTAATGATTTGAGTTTGAATAGTATGTGTGCTCTAACTTTACCCTCGTTTTGCAGTAATCACGATGGTTGCACCCAGAGGTAAAAATGGTGACAACAATGAGGATGGATCGGGTAGTTCTCGAGGAACGGGAATTGACTTAGAAGCTGAGTTTGCCAAAGTATATTAGACATTGAATACGCTGATGGCACTTAATGTGGTGCAGCAGCAAGCGCAGCAGCAGAACCCGCCGCCGAATCATGGAGCTGGGCATGGATTGGTGAATGCCGACCCCATCAAGCAGATTGAATCCTTTAAGAGGATGAGGCCGCCAGTCTTTGAAGGGCAAGCTGATCCAACAGCAGCAGACGATTGGATTCGGAAGATGGAGACGATCTTCGAAGTATCGGAGACTCCAGCAGCCAGTAAGGTGAAGTTAGCTTCTATGCAGCTTGAGAAAGACGCTGGTGTCTGGTGGGAGTCACTGAAGAGGACTCTGGGAGATCAGCCTTTGACATGGGAAGCTTTTCTGGAGGAATTCAGAGATCGCTTCTTTCCTCTTGATGTTCAGGAGAAGAAGGCGACTGAGTTCATGAACCTTCAGCAGGGGAGCATGACTGTTCGGGAGTATGAGACAAAATTTGCTCAACTTTCGAGGTATGCACCAGAGTTGGTCATGGATGAAGCAAAGAAGGCCAAAAAGTTTGAGCAAGGCTTGAGGCCGAACTTGAGGTCAAGGATGGTTCCGTTGGGTATCAGGAGATTCGAGAAGCTGGTCAGGAGGGCCGCGATGACTGAAGAAGATATGGAACTGTTTCAGAAGAAGCAGGAATCATGGAACCGGAACAAGAGGCCAGCATCAGGCCAGAGTGGGAAGGGATTCCCCGCGAAGCAGGCGAAGTTCAGTGGACCGGTGCAGAAGGCATCTGGAGCTCAGGGAGTGACCTGCTACTACTGCAAGGAAGTAGGACATTACAGGTCAGCATGTCCGAAGTTGGCAGAGCATGTTTGTTCTCAGTGTGGGCAGACGGGACACTCAAAGCCCCATTGTCCACAACTGAAGAAAGATGGTTCGGGTGGAAGCAAAGTCCCGAAGAGGCAAGGGCGAGTATTTGCATTGACCGAGGAGGATGCGAGAAACTCGGAAGATGTAATACAGGGTATGCAGGAATTTTGAATTCTTTTATTTTTGAATCAATGTAATGAATAAAACCTTTTATTTGAGAACCATTTAAGATTGAGTATCATTCTTATTGTAACAGGAGTTGTTTTAATAAATGGAATAAAAGCAAAGGTTTTGTTTGACACTGGTTCATCGCATACATTTGTATCGCCAAGTTTTGCAAAGATCTTAGGTTTGGAACCTAAGTTATTTCCAGGCAGGGTTTTGTCGGTGGCAACGCCGTCAGGAGAAGAGCTGGTAGCGGATCGATATTATGAGGGCTGTGATATCGAGATTGGTGGAAGGATGTTCGGCATCGACTTGATCGAGCTACAAGTGTTGGGAGTGGATGTCATCGTAGGCATCGATTGGATGGCTATTTATGATGCCACAATTGATTGCAAGCAGAAGGAGGTGTTGGTGAAAGCACCAGGTGGACCTGTAGTAACCTTCCGAGGGAAGAAGAAGATTCCGCAGGTGGCTGCAATGGTATCTAAGAAGTCTATTGCAGATGAAGTCAAGGGCATTCCGGTGGTTCGAAAGTTTCCTCAGGTGTTCTTGGATGATTTTCCAGGATTACCGCCGCAGAGAGATGTGGAGTTTTGCATCAATGTTCAGCCGGGGAGTGCACCGATTTCCAAGGCTCCATACAGGATGGCACCCGTAGAGCAGGATGAAGTGAAGAAGCAGATTGAAGAGCTTTTGAGCAAAGGGCTTATCAGACCGAGTTCATCTCCGTGGGGAGCACCAGTGCTGTTAGTCAAGAAGAAGGATGGGTCGATGAGGATGTGCATTGACTACAGGGAGTTGAATAGGGTGACTATTCAGAACAAGTACCCACTGCCGCGGATTGATGATTTGTTCGACAGGCTTCGAGGAGCAGCGGTGTTTTCGAAGATTGACTTGAGGTCAGGATATCATCAGGTGCGAGTCAAGGAGGAAGATGTGAGCAAGACAGCTTTCAGGACTCGTCATGGGTTGTATGAATTTTTGGTGATGGCATTCGGGTTGACGAATGCGCCGGCAGTTTTCATGGACATGATGAATCGGGTGTTGAGGCCATTCATTGATTCCTTCGTGGTGGTCTTCATCGATGATATCTTGGTGTATTCGAAGTCGGAGGAGGATCATTCTAAGCACTTGACAGCGGTGTTACAGACATTGCAGGAGCACAGCTTGTATGCCAAATTGTCGAAGTGTGAATTCTGGAAGTCTGAGGTAGCTTTCCTTGGTCACATTCTTTCTAAGGAGGGAGTGGCTACTGATCCTCAGAAAGTGGAAGCAGTGAAGGATTGGCCCAGGCCGACGTCAGTGAAGGAAGTCAGAAGCTTCTTGGGATTAGCTGGTTACTACAGGAGGTTTATTCAGGGGTATTCTCCGATTGCAGTTCCGTTGACAGGTTTGACCCCACTACAAGAAATTTGCCATATACCAACGGACACCTATAGTGACGGATCTCTAAAACTGTGGGTATAGATATGATATACCTACAAATGAGATAAAAGACTGTGGGTATAGTCCTAATTTATTTTCCCCCAAAAATTTTCATTTTCCCTCTCTCTTCCCCCCAAAATATTTCATTTTATTCCTCTAAAACTCCTAAATCCCTCTCTCCCCAAACCAAATCTCTAAATCCTCCTCTTCCCGCTGCCGATGCCCCCCTCTTCCCTGCTGCCGTCGCCTCTTCCCGCTACCGTCGTCCGCGCTTCGCACGTGGAGGCCCCATCTTCGTCCCTGACCTCATCGGCCCCCTCACCTCCATCCATGCCTTCATCTCCTCCCTCGATCTAATCTCGATCTAATCTCGGTATGCCTTCATCTCCTCTCTCGATTTCTCTTTCGATTTCTCTTTCAATTCAACCCTTCTTCTTACTCTTCTTACTCCATCCATTTTTTCCTGTGACACTTGCTTGGAAGATGTATTAATACATCTAATGAAGAAGAATATTCTCGGAAAGCAGGATAATCATCATACTCAATTCCTTAATGATACTTCAGTCCCCTTCCTCTCCGCAGCCAGTGAAGCCAGCCAGCACTCGCGACCCCAGTCCCCTTCCTCTCCCGCAGCCAGTATAATATCTATTTTTTGAATGTTTAAGCATACAGATGTTGATGAGGATGATGGATCATTATTTTAAGCATGGCTATCCAGGTTAGTTGTGTATCCACTGATACTTTCTTTATTTACTTTGCAACTTGTGTGAAATTCCTTTACTTGTTCTATACTTTCTAAGACAATTTTGTTGTTGTTCCTAATCAGGTTGATCTGTTATATGGTTCAGGTTCCATATTCAAGATGTTCGAGTTTTATCATGCTAAAAGCTGATATTTTAATTGGTTTGTCAAATTTTAAATTGCTTTTTTCAGAATTTAGCTCCACTAAAATAACTACACTACTTAATCCAATTTTAGCAGTATTGCTCACAATTTGTTCATTCTTATTGTAATTGTTCATAGAAGAATGACAGATAGACTGAGGAATTTTACTGATAGATGCTATTCTGCCTTTGCTACTGCTATTAAGTTAGCAAATGTTCCTTTGGAAAAGCAATTGGCATGAAATTTAGTTTTCAGGTAGCTCTTGGGTTGGATATACTTTAATCTGACCCATTAGGATTTAGGAATGACCCAGGCGGCTAATTTATTATATAGCCCACACATTCAGGTGTTGGTGTTGATTGCTGGGTTGTTGAAGGACCCGGAGCTGGCACTTGACTCGCTCACAGTTTGGTAAGGTACATTCTGACCTTTTAGTTCAGTATGGTTCATGTTTGAGTATGTTTTTCTACACATCCCTCATTTCACTAATGTATTTAATCTCCAACCAGCATGACAATTTCTGGTTTGGTATTCATGATCAATGTGGGATTCAATGCTGCAGCAAGGTTAGCCCTCATTTCCTTATAGCAGTCAAGAAATTAAAAAAAGTCTTTATTTAATTCTGTACATTAAAGTAAAGCAGTAAGCACAAACAGATTTTGAGATGCCCCGACATTTTGAGATGCTGATTTTCTTTACTACTAGAGATTTTGAACTTGTAATTAATTTCACATTGTAAGTCGTTCAACATGAATGAAACAATGATGCACCCGGTATTCTTTATGCATCAATACATCTAGATGTGGTTGCAAAAAATTGCATTAGACCTTCCAGTTTATAATTTGCTTTCATGTAGTAGTTTCTGAAATTTGGATTGTCTACAATCAGTAGCAACCAACTGGAAAGCTGCAATATATCTTGGCTCTATTAATCATATAACCAAACAAATGCAACATAAAGGAACATTAAGAATGCAACATTAATCAGTGTCATACCAAACTACACAATAAAAATACAAATTTAAGTTTCATGCAAACCACGTGAGCAACCAACATGAACTGTATTAACTATTATTGTTGTAAGGAACCACCAAATAATGGAACATTTCTGCAAGTGGAATAAGCACCTGATTGTATTTTGTGTAATTATTGATGTACTAACTTCAATAATTAGACATGTATTTCTGTAGGTTCAAAGTGATCATTTTGATGAGTTTTTTGCTCCAGAACTTGATAAGCATGGCTATCATGCACTTTACAAGAGGAAAACATCAGAGGTTGGATCAGCTGCACTATTTTGCAAATTTATTTTGGTTTCAGCTCCTTTTGTGTTCTCATTTTGGTAAATTGCTAGTCTTTACTGGTCTTTCTGGAAATTGATGGCTTTATGTTATTACGAACTGTTAATGTTAGACTACTACAATTAACACTAACCATAAATTTGTAGCTGATTGTCATAAAGATCAATGAAGCGAATAAATTAGTCCTTTTAGTCCCTCTTATCCAGGAAAATATTTTAAGGTTTTGTGAAGCAGTTTGGGTGGGTAGGGGGGAGGATGTGGGTTGGGGATATGGTTAGCTGTAGACTAGAAAGTATATATATACGTCTCCATATGGCATCCAACAGTACAAATTTAAGCAATATAATAAAAATAGGAGATTTATAATCTTACAAAATAGTCGTTGTCTCCATTCAAAATTGCAGAACATGAGAAGCTCCATCTTTTTTTTCACGAAAACAATAAGAGTCAAGTAGTGTAAGAAATATGAAAATTTCTTATTATGTATATCAATAAGTTCAAGAAATGCCCGAAACTAATTATATTATATATTTAGGACATGCACGAGAAGGTTTGGGCACTTCTATGCGGAGCGTGAGTGCGTGTCACAGGTAGAGTTCATTATTGAAGTGTCTGTGATACATAGTCTCTAATCATGTCTGACTCCTTGGGTAGTTAGATACATGTATAACATCTTTTTCTAAATTTTTGTGGCAGCCAATTACTTGGTAGGTGCAAATTATCTCTGTTCTTGGTAGGCGCAAATTAGCAATGAAAGAATATGGGTGCCAGTTAAACAAATACTTACCAATTTATTTGCCTCAGTTAGGAGCAATCCCCCAAAATAGGAGAGAGGGTTTCACATTGATTTTATACTTTCCTCTAAACAATGAGGAAGTTGGCTAGAAAGTATGTGGTGTTGCGAACTCGCGCGCACATGTCTCCGATCATGATCATGATCATGCAAGATCGGATGGCTGCGCGGCGAGTTCACAGCTGATCATCTGATAACTGGTTCGCACATTATCAGCTGTGTATATATATAAACACACAGACACACACACACATAATTAAGCTTAGGGAGAAATCACAAAACTCATCTTGGATCATCCAAAATGAAAATTCAAAATGTTAGATGTGATCTACTTCATAAAAACTATGTATGTACAAAATTTGAATTGACTTCGATGAGTTTTAACCATTCATAATGTGACCTAAAAGTAGAGTAATTCTAGACAATTATTAAACGTCAATTTTTTGTCGCATGATAAATGGTTAAATCTCATTGATTTTTTTTTTAAAACATTGCACATACTTACATTTTAAGGTGTAGATCACATCTAATGGTGTGAATTTTTATTTTTGATGTTCGAATTATGAGTTTTGGGATGTCTCCCTAGCTTAGTTAGCTAGATGGACCCTGGATCCCCCCAGCCTCCAGTATATATATTACCACTTTCAAAATTAATTAGCCATTGGAAGTGTGGAAGTGGTGTTGTTTGATTGTGTCATAATAACTTTTTAACCTCCACTTCCTTTTTCCACTTTCCTTCAAACAAACACTTTTCTTTATTAACTTTCAATGCTTATGTGGCAAGGTGGAAGCGGGGAAATGACTTCCTCTCCAATTTCGGAATTTCAGACCTTCGCACTTTCGTCTCATTGTCACCTTGCCGAATGTTCTTTTATTATTAGTTATTAGAAGTGTAATTGTAGTTTCTGCTCAGCTTGTCTCTAGGGTCCTTTTTTTTATAAAATCTTTCAATGTTTTCATTGTAGCAATAGTGAAGTTTTGATGTATACTATTTGAATTTTGAGGGCCATGGATAGACAGTACTACCAAATGCATGACGCCATTATTCTCTTGATGCTATATTGGTGAAGCTTGGCAAAATTAAATATTCTGAGAATCTCAATCGTAATCTGTTTCTTGGCATCTGGGGTCTGGAGCAGACGAAATAAAAATTCATTATTAACACATAAAACATCTTATCCAGAACAATATTGATTTGGCTCGTAATTATTTTTGTGCTCTCTTGGATGATAGAAGTTCCCTTTGAGAGATGAAGTCATGATGAGTTCTGTAGTTCTGTTACAATTGCTCTGAATTTATTTCCCCTTTTACTTGTTTAAGTTGCTCTTATATATCATGTTTATTAACAATTCTTCCTTCAACATAGTGAATGCCGGTCATATTAACCATGGATATATTTATTTAATATCCTTTGTTTTTTTTCTCTTTCAGATGACCCCGAAAGAAGCATTCCGAGTGATCTCCCATAAATTTCATGGTAAGGGATCAGGGAAAATGAAACAAGAAAAACGTATGAAGCAATACCAAGAAGATTTGAAGACGAAGCAAATGAAAGCTTCTGATACTCCATTAATGGCAATGGAAAGAATGAGGGAAGCTCAAGTTCAGCTACAGTCTCCCTACATTGTGCTCAGCGGGCATGTTAAACCAGGGTAACCTTTATCTTTTTCTTTCCTTAACTTCTAAGATTCAAAATACTAGATCAGAGACAGGTTTTTGTTTAATGGTATACATTGGAAATGGGACAAATATGCGTACTGGTGACTATATTTGTACATATAAGAAAATTGAACAAAATTAAATAGAATAAATTATGTGATTAGTAACAATGGACAAAATTGATAAATTGGACCTACACAAACTCTCAACTTTCATCCCATTGAAACTAAATTGCTAACTATCACAGATTGAGCAATTATGGTGGAAGTTAGCTTCCCATTCCAACAAAAGAGGATGAACATAACATGATGTCATTGTTTAGGTGTATATGCCTACCTAATCAGAGTGATGCCTCGTTCCTATTAAGAAAGTACAGTATTACCTAAATATTGCTAAAATTTAAGTGATATGAGCTCAATCGATCTTTGGTCCCGGTACCTACGAAGCATATACACTATGGAAGCCATATCGTGTCTGACACGGGACACAAGACAAGCAGTGTCAGTTGGAGCAATTCAATTTTGGATTACCAGAAAAATTCAATTCTTGCATGAATGGAAGTAGAATAAGTTGTTAGTTTGGTTTGTACTTCCTTGGAAGTCTTGTTTCTTAAATACTCTGCGATATTTTCAGACTACAAAACCAGCAGCCCTTTTTCTGGTCAAATTTGCTTTAAAATGTGGGTTCTTGATTTTGATGGATTTCCAGACCAATTAATTGATGAAAATGAACTTCATTAAATCAGTGCATTAATTAAATTAAAATTAGTAGCAGTAGTTAGCATGTCCTATATATGGCATCAACTGCAAGCAATTTGCATTAGAAGCAAAGAAAGAAAACTAACACATTGAAGCATGAAAGCATCTCATGTACCTGTGAGAATCCAGTAACAATATATTTCATGTTTCAAATTATCGATGCCAGTCTACTACTTTTCATCCACACATGACTGCACGTTTCAAATCATCGATTAAATTGAGGTTATATCATACCAGACACATGCTGATATCGGACAATACTATTCTTATTATCTTATCAATCTATTTCCGCGTATTATTTCTAATGTGCCCGGAATGTCATGAAATTTTGTGTTGATTCTGTAAGAAACAATACTTTAGAACAAAAAATGATATTTGATATTAAATATGCTGGACATTTTCAGTGTTATTCACAGTAAGAAGTTTATGACACACAAAAAGCAAAACACTTGGTGAAAATTTTCACTCTTTTATTGGTTGTACAGAATGAATATGAGTTGTATTCATCAAATATAGTTAGAGGATAGAGACATCAAATGCTAGCTTTCATTTTGCTTACAACAAACTGAGAAGCTAGCTAGAGGTCCCCAAAGTTTGTGCAGTTTCAATAATAATAACAGCTAGGAAATACTCCATTAGAATAGGTGGAATCTCGTTCTAAAATTACAATCTAACTGTACACAACATATAAACACATGTCTGGATTCATTGAGAGCATCACATGGAGTCCCTTGTTTTGTATCTTTGAAAACCATAATGTCAAAGAGTTGTTTTGATTATTACTATCTTTGTCTTCATGTTCATTAAATAAATCAAGCGTAAGTGTTGTTATGGTCAACAAAACTTTTGGACTGGAATGTGTTCTAGTTATAGCAGGAACAACTCCAGCTATAAACTATATTTGTATTTCAATTTCTTTGCAGTATTTAAAATTTTTCTTCGACTAGGCTTTATTCTTCTCTTTATGACTATTTGTTGATGACCAAAGTTGGATCTTTTTGCTTTGTTTTGTTTGTGAAGGGCTCTCAACAAGCGAGAAATGATTGAACTCGTTCAAAATGCAGCCGAGTTTGTGTTTGCCAACGGTGAAGTGAAGAAGGTTGTAAAGAAGATTTGCAGGATGCTAAAAGAAGATTACTGCAAAGAGAATCAAGATCAATCAAGATCTGGTTGCCGTAAAATAAGAAAATTATTAGTGTCGTATCTCAAGTGAGGAGTTAATTGAATGTTATCTTATAATGTCATTGAATATGTTGATCGTAGTTTAAAGTATTGATTCTCATGTCTGCACACATGAATTCAATTGTGTATTTGGTTATTAACTATTTTGTAATTTGACATGCTTGTAATACTTCATTAATTTTTAATATGATTGAAGTTTAATTTTATTTAATTTTGTTTCATAAACACATGTATTTATTTCATTGTGTATTTGGTTTATAATTGAATTAATATTATAAAAGAAAATATTAAATTATCATAAGCGTAATTAATAAGAAAAAATTGTGTATAGAGCGATGGGTATATATTCAAATAATTGGATGCTAAAACCATTGCTAAAACCTATAGCAATGGAGTTTCAACCGTGGGTATAGGAAAACAAAATGTGTCTTTAAAACCTATACCAACGGATACGAAACCGTGGGTATAACACCGATACCTATACCAACGGGTGAAAAAACCGTCGCTATAGGCTATAGTGACGGCATTTTGCCGTGGGCATAGCTAATTAAAAACGACGGAAAAATATGTCCGTTGGTATAGGTTTTACGGGCTATACCTACGGTTTTTCGCCTTTTACCCACGGATTTTTGCTGTCACTATATGTCAAATTCCTTGTAGTGCCCGGAAGAGTGTGGCATTTGTGTGGACAGATAAGTGCGAGGAGAGTTTCCTTGAGTTAAAGGAAAGGTTGACTACCGCACCTATATTAGCATTGCCGCAAGCAGGGAAGGATTATGACATATACAGTGATGCATCTCTCAGGGGTTTGGGATGTGTCTTGATGCAGGAAGGCAAGGTCATTGCTTATGGTTCGAGGCAGTTGCGTCCGCATGAGAAGAATTATCCGACGCATGATTTGGAGCTAGCAGCTATCATTTATGCCTTGAAGCTGTGGAGGCATTATGTTTATGGTGAGAAGGTCAATATGTACACTGACCACAAGAGTCTGAAGTATATCTATCAGCAGAGGGATTTGAATCTTCGTCAGAGAAGATGGTTGGAAGTTTTGGAAGACATTCGTCCTGAGATCAAGTATCATCCGGGCAAGGCGAATGTAGTGGCTGATGGACTTAGCAGAAAGAGTAGTTTGTCAAGGTTGATCACTACTCGAAGAGAGTTGGCAGCAGAGATCGATCAGGCAGGTATCGAGGTGGTACTGCGAGGCTTAGGGGCATCTTTGGCTCAGTTGAGGCTGCAGCCGTCCTTGAGAGAAAGGATTGTGGAAGGTCAGAGATCAGATTCAGAGATCCAGAAGATGTTGCAGCAGGTTGCGGAAGGCAAGTTATCAGAATTTCGTGTCCAAGATGGAGTTCTTTGGTTGGGTGAGAGGTTGTGTGTTCCAGATGATGCAGAGTTGAGAGAGAGTATCTTGCAGGAGGCACACAGCACATTGTTATCAGTTCATCCAGGAGGTACGAAAATGTACAGGGACATCAAACCACATTTCTGGTGGTCTGGTATGAAGCGGGATGTAGCAAATTTCGTGGCAAGGTGTCTGACTTGTCAACAGATCAAGGCAAAGAATCAGAGACCTGGAGGTTTGTTACAGCCATTACCCATTCCGGAGTGGAAGTGGGAGAATATCAGCATGGACTTTATCACGGGTTTGCCGAGGAGTTCGAAGGGCAATGACTCGATTTGGGTTGTTGTGGACCGATTGACTAAGTCGGCACATTTTCTAGCCATGAAGATTACTTGGTCGATAGAGAAATTGGCTGAGTTATACATTGGAGAGATTGTGAGACTTCATGGAGTTCCTGTTTCGATTGTGTCTGACAGAGATGCAAGGTTTACTTCGAGGTTTTGGAAGAGCCTACAGGCAGCTTTGGGCACCAGGACTGATTTCAGTACAGCTTTTCATCCGCAGACAGACGGTCAGACGGAGAGGGTGAATCGAGTGCTGAAAGATATGTTGAGAGCTTGTGTTATGGACCTTGATGGTAGTTGGGAGAGATACTTGGCATTGGTTGAGTTTGCTTATAACAACAGTTACCATGCGAGTATTGGGATGGCACCGTATGAGGCTTTGTACGGGCGGAGGTGCAGGACACCTGTTTGTTGGTATGAGGTTGGCGAGAGGCAGATGTATGGTCCTGAGATCGTACAGCAGACGTCAGAGCAGATTGAGCTGATTTGCCAGAGACTAGTTGAGGCTCAGAGTCGGCAGAAGAGTTATGCTGACACTCGACGGAGAGATTTGGAATTTGAGGTTGGGGATGCAGTTTTTCTCAAGGTTTCTCCGACCAAAGGAGTAATCAGATTTGGTAAAGGTGGCAAGTTGGTGCCGAGGTACATTGGTCCGTACAGGATCGTGGAGAGGATTGGTAAGACCGCATACAGATTGAAGCTTCCAGAGGAGTTGGCTCAGGTGCATGATGTGTTTCATGTATCATTATTAAGGAAGTATGTGGCCGATCAGAAGCAAGGTGATACCTATGGTCAAGGTATTGTGGAGGAATCAACAGTTCGAGGAGGCTACATGGGAGCCAGAGGATCGCATGCAGAAGGATTTTCCTGGATTGTTTGTATGAATGTATTTCCTTGTATGTGATTGAAATTCTTTGAATAATTGAACCATTGATTGATACATGATGTAATCTTTAATTTGATTGTGATGTTATATGAAATTGTTTGGATTATGTTCTATATATATGAAACACTATTTCCTCTTGTTGGTATGTGCTTGAACTCATTAGTAGTAGTTCTGAGGACAGAACTCTTCTAAGGAGGGAGTGATGTAGAACCCCGTATTTTCAAATATTATTTTAATTATTTGAAAATGAATTTAAATAATTTTTGAGGATTTAAATAAATATTTTCTAAGAAATTTATCTTTTGTACACGTGCAAAACACGTGCAAATGACTTTTTAGAAGTTTGGAAAATTAAGTTTTCTCTATGAAAAATCATTATTCATTATTTGAAAATTAATTAGTATTTTTCCAGATTTTTCTGAAATTAATTAGTACTATTTGCAATTTTTGGGAAAAGAATGACTTATTTGCAAAATTGACATTTTGAGGGTTAGAGTGCAAACTGTATTTGCTGGACATTCCGATCAGCACTTGTTGAGGTTTAAAAACATATTTTTCTATTAGATCCTAATTTAAATGATATTTGGGTGAATTTTCAAGAAAAGGGATTATATGTGTAAGATGTACTCTCAAAAGGATTATTTTGCAAAGTGGGAATTAAACCCTAAAAATTCAATCCGGCATATTTAAGGGGAATTCTTTTCCCAGCCGTCATTGAATATATTCGGATTATTGAGATTTGTTTGAGGAACAAAGGAAGGATTTTTGGATCTAGCAAGGAGAACGCTTTTGTGGATTTTTCTTCAAATCAAAGGTGAGTGGTTGTTTTGTTTTGTTTTGTTTGTTTGTGTACTTTGTTTGCTTGATTAATGAAGGACATGAGACCTTTGTTATGATTGTTGTGATCGTCATGCTATTGTTTTGTTAATCTCATGGTATATATGATATGGATCTTTTATTTGATAAGGATGATTAGAACTTTTATTGATATTTGGACCATGATGAGAAAAGATTTAGATTCGTTGAGGATATGTTGATTTATGAGACCATGTTGTTAGAAAGCAAATTAAGAACTGATTATGTTGTGATCAGATATTACACATCTGGATCTAGTGATTGCAAACCAATCTTGTTTATGTGTTGAGGACGACATTTAGTTTTGTTGAGAAAACCCTAATCAAAGGATTAAGAGTTTAGATCATGAGGAGATGAGATTTGAGTATTTGATTAATTGAGAAATGTATCCATGATGGAGATCTTTGAGAGTTGTTTAATTGCCTGGATACAAGTTAATTTGGTGATCAGTAAATCTTTAGGAAACTCTAGTTTTGATTTGTGTTCAGATCTATTTTGTTTGGAAACCTGTAGCCGACGGTCGACTGGCATGTAGAGCAGCCGACTGGTTCGAGCCTACTGATGTACTTGTAGTCTTTGAGATTTGTTCGGGACAGTCGACCTAGACTGAGGTCAGTCGACTGAATCTTCTGTTTGTATTTTGTTCAGTCCTTTCGGGACAGTCGACCTATGAACCATTTCAGTCGACTTATATACTTAGAATACTTTTGATGAAAATTATTTGTTTTTGTCTCGGGGCAGTCGACTGACTCCTTGGTAAGTCGACTGACCATGCCTTAATTTATTTTTGAGAAATGTTGGATTATGTCCTCTGGACAGTCGACTGGTAAGATATGCAGTCGACTGGTCCTGAAGGATATTGATATTTTGTTCAGTGTTTGATTTTGAGACATTTTGTTCAGCATATAATTTTGAGATCTTCAGTTCAGTATCTGTTTTAAGATGTTCAGTTCAGTATTTATTTTGAGATGTTCAGTTAAGAACATGATTTTGAGATATGTTGTTGAGCCACTTGTTTAGTGGGAATTTGTTCAGTTATTTGTTTTTGAGTCTCTAGAGGTAAGTGACCCTAGTATACCGGTGTTGAGATATTTGTTCAGTTATTTGTTGAGGCCCATTGAGGCGAATTTTCAGTTATTCAGATTTTTAGTCCGGTAGGGTACACTACTCTAGGAGATTTGTTCAGTAATCCAAACTAATCAGGACAGGCATTAGTAGTGTCATGACGAATGGGAACTTGAGTTATGCACCTCAGTATGGCTTTTGATGTAGGATTTAATCTCCTGAATTATCCAAGTAGTTATCTTGTGATGTGTGATTTATCTCCGGAATTATCCAGGTAGTTAGCCTGTGATGCGAGGTATTTCTCCGGAATTATCCAAGTAATTATCTTGAGATGTGGGATTGAACTACGGAATTATCGGAGTCGAGGCGACGCTTTTGGGGTATTCTTGTGATTATGAGTCTATGTTTAGATGTGGGATGATCTCCTGAATTATCCAGGGAAAATACCTGTGATGTGGGATCAATCTCCGGAATGATCAAGCATGGGCAAATTATCATAGTTTATCTTCATCTCTTAGTAGTCATCGTTGTCAGCATGTAGTCATGATGTTTTCTTGAATCACTTTCATGCATTTGGATTTCCTGTTTTTACACACACTCGGCTTTTAGTTTTGGTATCACCCGTTATTCTTTTGTTGTTATTTCATACTTTAGTGTTTGATCGTTATTCGTTGGATATTATGTTTTAAGTTCATTTATGTTAATTGTTGATTTGTTACCACTCACACCATTTATGGCTGACCCCGTAGTTTTGGGGGTTAGGGTTCAACTCTAGCCTCACATGTTGCAGGTTATTGCTTAGATTGGAGGTTGGATGCTTGAGTGGGCAATTTGAGATAGTTGGACTATTTAGTGTTTGTTGTAAAATTGTAATGACATAAGGAGTTATTATTGAGTTGTAAACAAAAGAATTAATTTGTGTTGAGATGTTTAGACTTCCGCTGTAATTGAAAAGTTTGTTGTAATAAAAGAAAGGAAATTTTAGTGGTGTTGTTGGTGTTTATTGTTCTATTGAAGTGGATTGCTGGGATTTCGCCACTTATTTTCTAAGCTCTCATATTAGAAATTTGGGGCGCTACAAAAGTGAAGTTCAAACTCTTGCCTATGATGAAGTGGTTACTATTCAAACTGAACAATCAGATATAAGGGGAGAAAATTAGGATGTAAGTAATGACGATCACTCGAATGAAGACTTGGTTGAGGAAGAAAATTTCCACGAAGATCTGCAGTCATTGCCGAATCTCCATGATCACTCGAATGAAGACTTGGTTGAGGAAGAAATTTTCCACGAAGATCTGCAGTCAGTGCCGAACCTCCATGAAGATGAGCCATCTCCACCACCAGCACCATCTGAACCATCTCCACCACCAGTACCATCAGATTTATCTCTACTCCCAATAGAACCCTAAAACCAATCGTCATCGCTGTCCGAAGCTCCAAGAAGAGAACTCCCAAACCGTACTCCTAGAGGTATCCCAAAACCCACTTACGAGCCTAATCCCACTAGTAAAGTCAAGTATCCCACGAGTCATTATGTGTCCACTCACCGATTGTCTGAATCAAATAAGTCATTTGTGAATCAATTATCTGCTGTATCTATTCCTAACAGTGTGCAGGAAGCCCTTACTGATCCAAGGTAGAAAGCAGCTATGGATGAGGAAATGAAATCCTTGAAAAAGAACGAGACTTGGGAGATAGTCGAGCTGCCAGCAGGAAAGAAGCCAGTAGGATGCAGATGGATTTATACAGTGAAGTATAAGTCTGATGGTTCAATAGAGCGATACAAAGCAAGGCTCGTTGCCAAAGGGTACACTCAAACGTATGGAATTGATTATGAAGATACATTCGCACCAGTGGCAAAATTCAGTACTGTTCGAGTCTTATTGACACTTGCTGCCAATCTTGACTGGCCGTTGGAGCAATTTGATGTGAAGAATGCATTTTTGCATGGGGAATTGACAGAAGAAGTCTATATGGATCTTCCACCAGGGTCGAACAGACCAGTCCAACACAGCAACAAAGCATGTCGTCTGAAGAAAGCATTGTATGGACTGAAGCAGTCGCCGAGAGCCTGGTTTGGGAGATTTACAAAAGCAATGAGGACATTCTGATACTATCAGAGTAATTCTGATCATACTCTATTCCTAAAAAGAAAAGAAGATAAAACTACTGCTCTCATTATTTATGTTGATGATATGATAGTAACTGGAGATGATCCTGAGGAGATGAAGGCATTAAAGAACTACTTATCACAAGAATTCGAAATGAAAGATCTTGGTCCTTTGAGATATTTCCTTAGTATTGAAGTTTCTCGCTCAAGAAAGGGGATATTTCTTTCTCAAAGAAAATATGCTCTGGATTTATTGAAGGAAACTAGAATGTCCACTTGTCAACCGATTAGTACACCATTGGAAGAAGGATTGAAACTATGCAACGAAGCTGATCAAGTGCCTTGTGATAAGGAAAGATATCAGAGATTGGTTGGACGACTAATGTATCTTGCACATACATGGCCAGATTTGTCATATGCTTTAAGTGTGGTAAGTCCGTTCATGCATACACCTCGGGAACAACATATGGACACGGTAATGAAAATTATGAGATACATTAAGTCAGCCCCAGGAAAAGGAGTCTTATTTGCGAAACATGGACACTTGAAGATTGAGGAATATACTGGTGCTGATTGGGTAGGATCTACAATCGATAGGCGCTCCACTTTATGATATTTCACCTTTGTTGGAGAAAATTTAGTTACATAGAGGAGCAAGAAGCAAAATGTTGTTGCACGCTCTAGTGCAGAGGCTGAGTATCGCGGAGTAGCTTTAAGTATAACAGAAGCTTTATGGCTGAAACTCCTGTTGCAGGACTTAGGCTATGGTCCAAAGGAACCTATGAAGGTGTATTGTGACAGTCAAGCGACGTGTGATATTGCGGCTAATCCAGTTCAGCATGATAGGACAAAACATGTAGAGGTGGACAGATTTTTCATCAAAGAAAAATTAGATGAGAAAGTTATTGAGATATCCAAAGTGAAATCAGAAGATCAACTCGCAGATATCCTAACCAAAGCTGTTTCGACTCGACTCTTCTGGAAATTTGTTGACAAGTTGGGCATGTTCGATATCTATGCACCAACTTGAGGGGGAGTATTGAAATACAGTAATTGTATATTCTGTTTCCTATTATATAGAAAATAGATTTCCCAAATCTCTCATCTCCCCAATCTTCTCTCAATCTCTTTCCTTCTTCTCCAAGAATATAATTCATATATATAGATGTATACAGTAAAGAAATAAAACAACAAGAAGAATAAGAATTATTTTCCCCAAAATTATTTTCTTCAAGCATTACACTAAACTCAATAAGTATGAACTAGTATATCTCGTGTGCAATATTGCACAGAAAAAAATAATTATGAGGCATTGATAAAAATAAATGAAAATATGAAGAACATGGAAAATTTTAATTTAAAAAAATAAAAAAGTAAATTATAAATTTAAGCAGGTTAGAACATATAGAAGGCATTCTTCTCTGTTCAAACAGTAAATAAATGAAAAAAATAAACAAATTGTAATAGACAATCAATTAATTAATAAATATTAAAAAAATAAAAATAAAAGGAAAGTGAAAAAGGTAAAATACTTGTAATAAGGATATGCATAAACCTAATAGAAATAAATCAAACATGATTAGCAAGAGCAGACCAAATTTTTTTGTTATACAATTAAATATCCTAGAAAGGTTATAATAATAAAACTAGAAAGCATGGTCTTCAATTACGAAATGATTTCAATCACTTAAAATAAAGGGTAATTGCAAATAACATTTGAAATTTGGTATATGACGCAACACCAAATAATAATTGAGAGAACAGATAATTGCTAGTAAAAATTAACGTCCAAGTTCTACAAACAATTTGCACAAATTATCATATTCGAAATACGAAATCTACAGTCAAAGATTATTGTTGTTAATAACATAAGTTGCATAAACCTAAACGTGAAAAAATAAAATTTTTATTTAAACATAACTCACAGAACCCATCAAAGTTCTACAAACAATTTGCACAAATTATCATATTCGAAATACAAAACCTACAGTCAAAAAATGGAGATTGTGCATACATGACAGGAATCATACTACTACTATTCGAATTAGGGATTAATTCATGATATAATTGGAACAAACAATTTGCACAAATTATCATATTTGAAATACAAAACCTACAGTCAAAAAGTGGAGATTGTGCATACATGACAGGAATCATACTACTACAATCTGAATTAGGGATTAATTCATGATGAAATTGGCTGACTGTGAGTAAACCTAAGAAAAACAATGAAAAATTTCTACTAAAAATTAACGGAATGCATGTAGATTGAGAAGACATTGAAGATAAAAATGGAAGTGCGAGTAGAACTCACCTTGTATTGAACGACTCCGGCTTAGGGTAAAAAGGAGAGGTTTTTGCTGGGGAAAGAAAAGGGAATTTTGACAGTGATGATCTGAAAAGTGTGATTTTGAGATTTGGAGAGGAAGATTCAGCGGGAGTGGGAGAGGAAGTGGTTAGTTTTTTTTAATTAAAAAGTGTAGTTTGCACGTGTTAAGGTAGGCGTGAGTTTCTACTTTTGCTTTCTTTTCTATATTTCAAAATAAAGAAATGAGAGAAGTTGTACGCCTATTTGTATAATATATAGTATAATTCATGGATAAGCGATAAAGTCAAATAATCAGCCTTATCTTCTAACAGTTGGATCTTATTCTCTAATCAATAATATGGCCTCCTATAAAAGCCAAAGCCTCACCTCAACGACCGTAAAATATTGTTCTCTCTCTTTCTCTCTAATTCTCATTTTTCTTTGTTGATATGAGCATACATTAATCATTTATTAGTCTCTCTCTTTCTCTCTACTGACTTAAGCGTATGATGGTCTTATGATAGAACCAACTCCGAAATTCTGGCTTTTAGCCGATATTCAATAAAGGTGAATGTTTGAACAATAATATAAAGGTACATATTGTAACAACCTAGAATTTTAAATAATGTTTTTGAGATTAATAAATGAATTTAAGTGATTTTGGTGATTAAATAAACATTTTCCCGAAATTTATCTTTTTACACGTGCAAAATACATGCAAATATTTTTTTGGGAAACTCAAAGTCAGAAAAATATTTTGGGAAAAAATAATATGTATTAGTAGGTATTATCTATGAATTTTCTGAATTTTTTTGATATTTATTTGGCATATTTGTAAATACTCAAAGTTGGAGGACTTTTGTGCAAAACTACCACTTGGAGTAAAAACTCGATAATTTCGGTTTTTTGGGTTGAGCATGATGTCTGGCCAAGTCATAGGTAAAGAGATTTATTTTTATCCTAATATATTTTGTCTATTTTTCTAATTTATTAAATGAGGTCTATATATGAAAAGGAATAAACTGTTGAAGGTTTTTTTTTTGATTAAATAAACTATTGAAGGTTATTTCCATAAAACTTGTAAAACCCTAATTACTCCAAATTTCGGCCTATATAGGGGCTGCTACAGCCGTCTCTTTTCTGCACAAAACAAAGGTATTCTTTTATTATTGGTTTGTTGGACTTTCGAAACGAGGATCTTGGAATTTTGCAAAGAGGATGAGCTTTTTCTTATTTCTTTATTATCTTCGTTGATTCTTCGTTAAGGTGAGTGACATGTTTTTATTTTTTTTGTTGTTCTATATATGATGAATGTGAAGATTTTTCTAGTAGGATGCATGCTAGAAGATCGTATTTTGATATAGTGATTAAATTGTTGAATGAGTAAAAAAAAAAGGATTTCTTTTGATGAACAATATGCAATTAATGGATAAACCTACTGTATAGATGATCTGAGAATGATGGAAACCTAGCAGTAATCATGGATGTGTTGTTTTCTTGCTGATTTGAACATATATATTGTGATTGTATGATGTATGTTGCATAAGGTTGAATAAAGAAGGGTTCTTTACTGTTTTGAAAATATATGATCAGTTTGATGTTTTTGATGAGTAGAACTTGACCAAAAATTGTTGAAGAAGCATATAATCAAAGGGCAAATTGATATAACTAGTTTGTATATGTGTTTAACAAATCGCAAGAGAGTTTTGAGATCAAAAAATCAAGTCTTTATGTGTTGAAGTTGGATTTTTTGGGATCGGGTCTGATTGTACAGGCCAAAAGTAGATTTTTTGAAGTTTTGCAAAGTTTTCAAGTAGATCTTCGATTTATATTGATACTGGGATTGAATTGAACCATATACCACTCATATACGATGATTTCCTGTTAGATTTAACTGATACACACACACACACACACATACACACACACACACACACACACACACACACACACACACAGAGGCAAATGCTCCATTGAAAACGGGTTTGTTTTCAACGGGTTGGAAAACGACGATCTGAGTCGTTGGATCGCTCACGATCATTGTAATATCCCGGTCGGATATTATATTATTATTATTATTATTTTTAAAATTAAAGTATTTCTTCTAGATATTACTTGGTTTTACTAATAAAATGTTATCTGAATATATATACTAGTAAGTATATATATGTATTGTATCAGTTTTGTGCACTTGTACAAAATCTTGAAAAATGCGTTTTTAAGAAAATATCTACAAAATTCCGAGCAGATATTAAAAATTATTATTTTATTTTTATTTTCATAAATGAAATATTTTTGGTGGATATCACCCGGTTTTGTTAATAAACATTATCTATGTATATATACTAGTCGGTATATGACAGTTTTGTATCAAATTGATACTGAAATCTTTCGAGCCGGTAATAAAATTATTATTATTATTATTTCTGTATTAAAATATTTTTTGTAGAGATTATTCGTTTTAACTAATAAAAATTATCTGTATAGACAGATATATGTACATATATGCACTGTATCGATTTCATACGTTTGTACGAAATCATGTAGTATGTGATTTTGGGAAAATACCTCTTATTTTGATCAATCATGATCAAATCGAAGGGTTATAGATGATTTTGGGTATTGATTGTAATTTAAAATTAAAAATTGAACTCAAATTGTTTTGGCCACAAAGAATGAGAACAAGCGGCTCATTTTCCACCACAAACCCAACCTCTTTCTCTTACAAAACCCCCTCCCCTCCATATGCCGGCCATTTCCTCCAAGGGCAAGAAACCCTCTCTCATTTTGTGTTTTCTCCACCCCTTCTCATCTCTTTCTCCTTCTCTTTTACTTATTTTTGTTTAGAAAAAATTGAGAAGAAAGGAAAAGAAAGAGAGATCAAAATCAAAAAGAAAGAGTGGTTTCTCTTTCATGTGGAGTTCTTGAAGAGGAGCAAGAACAAGGAAGGAGAAGGAAGCAAAGCAAGTTCTTCCTGAAATCGATTTGGGTGGTGGTTTCTCATTCTCATGCTCGTTTTTAGTATTATTAGGGTTATTATTGTTTTATGTTGTGTTATTGAATTAATTTTATGTGCATATGGACTAGAGTAAAGAGCATGCAAAGTTTGAAGTGGTAGAACACAAAATAGAAGCATAAAGATTCGATATTTGTTGTTTTAAGGTTAGAATATTTAACTAGGTTAAAGGTGGAGTTTTGACCCCAAATTTATTTTGGAGGTTCTTATAGGTGTTATTACCATGCTCTAATTTTTGGAGATTTTTCTGAGTTGGTTTGATGGGCGAAACAAACCGTCTCCCCAAAATAGCAAGAGTTTAGCCAAAAACAGCAACCCTACTGTTTTGGGGTTAACCTCGACTATGTTCAAGGGGCTGTATTTTGATGTTCCTTGTGGAATTTGGAAAGTTATCAACTAGGAAGTTGTAGTAGACAGTCTCACCTTTTCAAAATGCCCTATTTTTAATTAAATTCCGATAAGTGGTGCAAAAGTTATGGCCGTTACAAAACAGGGCAGTCAGCTTGGCTAAAAACTTATTGTTTTGTTTGTTCAGTGTTTTTGTACCTCTTACTCACTGAATTTGGTAAAGTGTTCAACTAGGAAGTTTTAGTAGACGTTCTCACCTTTCCAAATTGCCATATTTGGTTAGATTCCGATAAGCGGAGTAGGAGTTATGGTCTTTACAAAACACAGCAGCCAGCTTTGGCTGAAGTGCTCGCTGTTTTAATTGTTTGTTATTTTTGAGTCTTTTACTTAATGAATTTGGGAAAACGTCCAAATAGAAAGTTGTAATAGAGACTCTCACCTTTACAAATTACCCTATTTGGTTATATTCTGATAAGCGGAGTAGAAGTTATGCCTTTTACAAGACACAACAGCCAACTTTGGCTGAAGTGCTCGCTGTTTGACTTGTATATTTTTGAGCCTCTTACTTGCAAAATCTGAGGAAGTGACCAACTAGGAAGTTGTAGTATACGTTATCACTTTTCCAAATTGCCTTATTTGGTTAGATTCAGATAGGCAAAGTAGAAGTTGTGATCTTTACAAATTGCAGCAGCCAGGCATTAAGTTGAAAAGCTCGCTGTTTGGGTTTTCGATGTTTTTGGATTTTTTACTTACTGAATTTGGAAAAGTGTTCAACTAGAGAGTTGTATTAGAGTCTCTCACATTTCCAAATTGTCCTATTTGGTTAGATTCTGATAAGTGGAGTAGAATTTATGTGTTTGGAAAAATACTTGTACATACCTAGGCCGTTGTTCCCCAACAACGGCCTAAGTATAACTTTCTGCAAAAAAAAAAAACTTCACGCCAAAAAAATGCTAAGTCTAAAGTGTTTTTTTGGCGTGAAGTACTAAAAATGCCCCTCCGCTTTTAGTGCCCCTCAGTGGGAGATCCGAGCGGGCTTCGATCTGAGCCGTTGATCAAGGTCGGGAGCGATCCAACATCTCAGTATGTTGTTTTCCAACCCGTTGAAAACATACCCGTTTTCAATGAGAATTTGCCATATATATATATATATATATATATATATATATATATATATATATCCTCATTATGTAGCAACCCTAAACACTAACATAAAATTATTATGAGATTATCAAATAGAAACATGTGGTTATAGAGAAAAAGAATAGAGTACTTGGTTTGAGCCGAGTTTGGATTCTGGATGTGGATCGGGTCGGGTTTGTTGGTCGGTTCCAGCAAACAAAAAGCAATCGAAGAGGAGCAGCAGCGTGAGCATGACGAGGTGCAACAGATGTGGGTCAGATCAAGTTTACGATGGTGCAGGGTGAGTGACAGCAGGTCTGGTTTGGGTTTGCTCGAGGAAGAAGAAGAGAATCAGTTTGGGTTTGGGTTTGCGCGAAGAAGAAGAGAGCAGCGGAGGGTCGGATTTGGGTTTGAGCGAGGAAGAACACAACGGTGACAGATCGGGTTTGGGTTTGCGCCACCATAAGGGGTTTGGATTTTAGATTTGTATTTGAGTTTGGGCCGGATTGAGCCTAAATAATGCAAACAAGCGTCAAAATTAAAAGAGGAGATTTAATCGGTTAATCGGTCACTTAAAATCGGCCGATTAACCACTAATCGACGGATTATATGAGATTAAAAGAGTAACTATTGAAATATTGAATATCACTATTAAAAAAAATCGCTTAACCTCCTATTAGAGATTAATCGGGAATTAATTGGGCAATTAATCGGATTTTAAATAGTTAGAATTTTTCTCAGTCTTTCAACAACTTCGAAGTTTTAGCATTGTGGCAGGGAATTTCACATGGTATCAGAGCAATTAACCTAGGTTCGAATCACACCAGCTACGCAATTTAAATGCGGATTTAAAAATAAAATAGCGCTGTGTATATTCCAGGTCTCGACCCACAATTTGTTGGACATTTATCTCGTTTTTTTTTGCCCAAAAAAAATGAGCTATCAACCTGAGGGTGCGTGTTAGAGTACAAATGCAATTTTTCTCAGCACTTCAATAACTTCGAAGTTTTAGCATAGTGACAGAGAATTTCAATTCCCAGTATTAAAATAATTTATAAGTTAAAATAATGATTTAGCAAAAGCAAATTGTACTAAATCGTTTACATCAGTATTTTTTAATCAGTTATCGGTTTTTGCATATCTAAATCCAAGAAGAAGGCATACTCAATTTTAGAATCCATACTCTACCTGAGAAGGTAACCAATTTTAGAATCCATACTCTACCTGATAAGGTAATTAGTACTGAAACAAAAATAAAATAAAATAAAATAAAATAAAATAAAATAAAATAAAATAAAATTCAAATTTGAACTTTTGTGTCTGATTTTAATTGGGTGATGGGGCTAGTGTTCTCTATGACCATCTTAGGGAAGCGAAAGATAGATTAATAGTTTTCTTTTTGTTGTAGAGAACCAAAATGCAGGCGGGTCAACCAGGGACCAAATTATACAGACCATAAACGAAAGAAAGGAGCAGATTGAAAATAATGGAGGGGAGGAATGGATACCTAACCAGAGCAACACCCGTACTTCCTGGTCATTTGGTGCATCGAGAGGAAGAATGGTGGGCCATACATTCTCCAATTCAAGAGGCGGAGGCAGGCAGGGTAACAGAGGAAGAGGCAGGCAGGCAGAGTTATGGCGGGCTAGGAAGCACGAATACTTCCAAATGCACGTTAGAGTACAAATGCAATTTTTCTCAACACTTCAATAACTTCGAAGTTTTAGCATAGTGGCAGAGAATTTCAATTCCTAGTATTAAAATGATTTATAAGTTAAAAGAATGATTTAGCTAAAGCAAATTGTACTAAAGCGTTTACATCATTATTTTTTAATCATTTATCGGTTTTTGCTTATCTAAATCTAAGAAGAAAGCATACTCAATTTTAGAATCCATACTCTACCTGATATGGTAACCAATTTTAGAATCCATACTCTACCTGATAAGTTAATTAGTGCTAATCTAAAAATAAAATAAAATAAAATAAAATAAAATAAAATTCCAATTAGAACTTTTGTGTCTGATTTTAATTGGGTGATGGGGCTAGTGTTCTCTATGACCATCTTAGGGAAGCGAAAGATAAATTAATAGTTTTCTTTTTGTTGTAGAGAATCAAAATGCACGCGGGTCAGCCTAGGACCAAATTATACAAACCATAAATGAAAGAAAGGAGCAGATTGAAAATAATGGATGGGAGGAATAGACACCTAACAAGAGCAACACCCATACTTCCTGGTCATTTGGTGCATCGAGAGGAAGAGTGGTGGGCCCTACATTCTCCAATTCAAGAGGGAGAGGCAGGCAGGGTAACAAGGGAAGAGGCAGGCAGGCAGAGTTATGGCGGGCTAGGAAGCACGGATACTTCCAAATGCAAGTTAGAGTACAAATGCAATTTTTCTCAACACTTCAATAACTTCGAAGTTTTAGCATGGTGGCAAAGAAATTCAATTCCCAGTATTAAAATAATTTATAAGTTAAAAGAATGATTTAGCTAAAGCAAATTGTACTAAATCTTTTACATCATTATTTTTTAATCAGTTATCGGTTTTTGCATATCTAAATCCAAGAAGAAAGCATACTCAATTTTAGAATCCATACATTACCTGATAAGGTAACTAACCAATTTTAAAATCCATACTCTACCTCATAAGGTAATTAGTGCTGATCTAAAAATAAAATAAAATTAAATAAACTAAAATAAAATAAAATAAAATAAAATTCCAATTTGAACTTTTGTGTCTGATTTTAATTGGGTGATGGGGCTAGTGTTCTCTATGACCATCTTAGGGAAGCGAAAGATAGATTAATAGTTTTCTTTTTGTTGTAGAAAACCAAAATGTAGGCGGGTCAACATGGGACCAAATTATACAGACCATAAACGAAAGAAATGAGCAGATTGAAAATAATGTATGGGAGGAATGGACACCTAACAAGAGCACCACCCGTACTTCCTGGTCATTTGGTGCATCGAGAGGAAGAGCGGTGGGCCCTACATTCTCCAATTCAAGAGGGAGAGGCAGGCAGGGTAATAGAGGAAGAGGCAGGCAGGCAAAGTTATGGCTGGCTAGGAAGCACGGATACTTCCATATGCGTGTTAGAGTACAAATGCAATTTTTCTCAACACTTTAATAACTTCGAAGTTTTAGCAAAGTGGTAGAGAATTTCAATTCCCAGTATTAAAATAATTTATAATTTAAAAGAATGATTTAGCTAAAGCAAATTGTACTAAATCGTTAACATCATTATTTTTTAATCAGTTATCGGTTTTTGCATATCTAAATCCAAGAAGAAAGCATACTCAAGTTTAGAATCCATACTCTACCTGATAAGGTAACCAATTTTAGAATCCATACTCTACCTGATAAGGTAATTAGTACTGATACAAAAATAAAATAAAATAAAATAAAATTCAAATTTGAACTTTTGTGTCTGATTTTAATTGGGTGATGGGGCTAGTGTTCTCTATGACCATTTTAGGGAAGCGAAAGATAGATTAATATTTTTCTTTTTGTTGTAGAGAACCAAAATGCAGGCGGGTCAACCAGGAACCAAATTATACAGACCATAAACTAACGAAAGGAGCAGATTGAAAATAATGGAGGGGAGAGATGGATACCTAACCAGAGCAACACCAGTACTTCCTGGTCATTTGGTGCATCGAGAGGAAGAATGGTGGGCCCTACATTCTCCAATTCAAGAGGCGGAGGCAGGCAGGGTAACAGAGGAAGAGGCAGGCAGGCACAGTTATGGCGGGCTAGGAAGCACGGATACTTCCAAATGCGCGTTAGTGTACAAATGCAATTTTTCTCAACACTTCAATAACTTCGAAGTTTTAGCATAGTGGCAGAGAATTTCAATTCCCAGTATTAAAATAATTTATAAGTTAAAAGAATGATTTAGCTAAAGCAAATTGTACTAAAGCGTTTACATCATTATTTTTTAATCATATATCGGTTTTTGCATATCTAAATCAAAAAAGAAAGCATACTCAATTTTAGAATCCATACTCTACCTGTTATGGTAACCAATTTTAGAATCCATACTCTACCTGATAAGGTAATTAGTACTGATATAAAAATAAAATAAAATAAAATTCAAATTTGAACTCTTGTGTCTGATTTTAATTGGGTGATCAGGCTAGTGTTCCCTATGACCATCTTAGGGAAGCGAAAGATATATTAATAGTTTTCTTTTTGTTGTAGAGAACCAAAATGCAGGCAGGTCAACTTGGGACCAAATTATACAGACCATAAACGAAAGAAAGGAGCACATTGAAAATAATGGAGCGGAGGAATGGATACCTAACAAGAGCAACACCCGTACTTCCTGGTCATTTGGTGCATCGAGAGGAAGAGCGGTGGGCCCTACATTCTCCAATTCAAGAGGCGGAGGTAGGCAGGGTAACAGAGGAAGAAGCAGGCAGGCAGAGTTATGGCGGGCTAGGAAGCACGGATACTTCCAAATGCGTGTTAGAGTACAAATGCAATTTTTCTCAACACTTCAATAACTTCGAAGTTTTAGCATAGTGGCAGAGAATTTCAATTCCCAATATTAAAATAATTTATAAGTTAAAAGAATGATTTAGCTAAAGCAAACTGTACTAAATCGTTTACATCATTATTTTTTAATCATTTATCGATTTTTGCATATCTAAATCTAAGAAGAAAGCATACTCAATTTTAGAATCCATACTCTACCTGATAAGGTAACCAATTTTAGAATCCATACTCTACATGATAAGTTAATTAGTGCTGATCTAAAAATAAAATAAAATAAAATTCCAATTAGAACTTTTGTGTCTGATTTTAATTGGGTGATGGGGCTAGTGTTCTCTATGACCATCATAGGGAAGAGAAAGATAGATTAATAGTTTTCTTTTTGTTGTAGAGAACCAAAATGCACGCGGGTCAGCCTGGGACCAAATTATACAGACCATAAACGAAAGAAAGGAGCAGATTGAAAATAATAGATGGGAGGAATGGACACCTAACAAGAGCAACACCCATACTTCCTGGTCATTTGGTAAATCGAGAGGAAGAGCGGTGGGCCCTACATTCTCCAATTCAAGAGGGAGAGGCAGGCAGGTTAACCGAGGAAGAGGCAGGCAGGCAGAGTTATGGCGGGCTAGGAAGCACGGATACTTCCAAATGCAAGTTAGAGTAGAAATGCAATTTTTCTCAACACTTCAATAACTTCGAAGTTTTAGCATGGTGGCAAAGAAATTCAATGCCCAGTATTAAAATAATTTATAAGTTCAAAGAATTATTTAGCTAAAGCAAATTGTACTAAATCGTTTACATCATTATTTTTTAATCAGTTATTGGTTTTTGCATATCTAAATCCAAGAAGAAAGCATACTCAATTTTAGAATCCATACTCTAGCTGATAAGGTAACCAACCAATTTTAAAATCCATACGCTATCTGATAAGGTAATTAGTGCTGATCTAAAAATAAAATAAAATAAAATAAAATAAAATAAAATAAAATTCCAGTTTGAACTTTTGTGTCTGATTTTAATTGGGTGATGGGGCTAGTGTTCTCTATGACCATCTTAGGGAAGCGAAAGATAGATTAATAGTTTTCTTTTTTTTGTAGAAAACCAAAATGTAGGCGGGTCAACATGGGACCAAATTATACAGACCATAAACGAAAGAAATGAGCAGATTGAAAATAATGTATGGGAGGAATGGACACCTAACAAGAACAACACCTGTACTTCCTGATCATTTGGTGCATCGAGAGGAAGAGCGGTGGGCCCTACATTCTCCAATTCAAGAGGGAGAGGCAGGCAGGGTAACAGAGGAAGAGGCAGGCAGGCAGGGTTATGGCTGGCTAGGAAGCACGGATACTTCCAAAAGCGTGTTAGAGTACAAATGCAATTTTTCTCAACACTTTAATAACTTCGAAGTTTTAGCATAGTGGTAGAGAATTTCAATTCCCAGTTTTAAAATAATTTATAATTTAAAAGAATGATTTAGCTAAAGCAAATTGTACTAAATCGTTTACATCATTATTTTTTAATCAGTTTTCGGTTTTTGCATATCTAAATCCAAGAAGAAAGCATACTCAATTTTAGAATCCATACTCTACCTGATAAGGTAACCAATTTTAGAATCCATACTCTACCTGATAAGTTAATTAGTGTTGATCTAAAAATAAAATAAAATAAAATAAAATAAAATTCCAATTTGAACTTTTATGTCTGATTTTAATTGGGTGATGGGACTAGTGTTCTCTATGACCATCTTAGGGAAGCGAAAGATAGATTAATAGTTTTTTTTTTGTTGTAGAGAACCAAAATGCAGGCGGGTCAACCTGGGACCAAATTATACAGACCGTAAATGAAAGAAAGGAGCAGATTGAAAATAATGGATGGGAGGAATGGACACCTAACAAGAGCAACACCCGTACTTCCTGGTCTTTTGGTGAATCGAGAGGAAGAGCGGTGGGCCCTACATTCACCAATTCAAGAGGGAGAGGCATGCAGGGTAACAGAGGAAGAGGCAGGAATGCAGAGTTATGGCGGGTTAGGAAGCACGGATACTTTCAAATGCGTGTTAGAGTACAAATGCAATTTTTCTCAACACTTCAATAACTTCGAAGTTTTAGCATAGTGGCAGAGAATTTCAATTCTCAGTATTAAAATAATTTATAAGTTAAAAGAATGATTTAGCTAAAGCAAATTGTACTAAATCATTTACATCATTATTTTTTAGTCAGTTATCGGTTTTTGCATATCTAAATCCAAGAAGAAAGCATACTCAATTTTAGAATCCATACTCTACCTTAAAAGGTAACCAATTTTAGAATCCATACACTACCTGATAAGGTAATTAGTGCTGATCTAAAAATAAAATAAAATAAAATAAAATAAAATAAAATAAAATTCCAATTTGAATTTGGTGTCTGATTTTAATTGGGTGATGGGGCTAGTGTTCTCAATGACCATCTTAGGGAAGCAAAAGATAGATTATTTGTTTTCTTTTTGTTGTAGAGAACAAAAATGCAGGCGGGTCAACCTGGGACCAAATTATACAGACCAAAAACGAAAGAAAGGAGCAGATTGAAAATAATGGATGGGAGGAATGGACACTTAACAAGAGCAACACACGTACTTCCTGGTCATTTGGTGCATCGGGAGGAAGAGTGGTGGGCCCTACATTCTCCAATTCAAGAGGGAGAGGCAGGCAGGGTAATAGAGGAAGAGGCAGACAGGTAGAGTTATGGCGGGCTAGGAAGTACGGATACTTCCAAATGCGTGTTAGAGTACAATGCAAATTTTTTCAGCACTTCAATAACTTCGAAGTTTTAGCATAGTGGCAGAGAATTTCAATTCCCAGTATTAAAATAATTTATAAGTTAAAAGAATGATTTAGCTAAAGCAAATTGTACTAAATCGTTTACATCATTATTTTTTAATCAGTTATCGGTTTTTGCATATCTAAATCCAAAAAGAAAGCATACTCAATTTTAGAATCCATACTCTACCTGATAAGGTAACCAATTTTAGAATCCATACTCTACCTGATAAGGTAACCAATTTTAGAATCCATACTCTACATGATAAGGTAATTAATGCTGATCTAAAAATAAAATAAAATAAAATAAAATAAAATTCCAATTTGAACTTTTGTGTCTGATTTTAATTGGGTGATGGGGCTAGTGTTCTCTATGACTATCTTAGGGAAGCGAAAAATAGATTAATAGTTTTTTTTTGTTGTAGAGAACCAAAATGCAGGCGGGTCAACCTGAAACCAAATTATACAGACCATAAAGATTGAAAATAATGGATGGGAGGAATGGACACCTAACAAGAGCAACACCCGTACTTCCTGGTCATTTGGTGCATCGAGAGGAAGAGCAGTGGGCCCTACATTCTCCAATTCAAGAGGGAGAGGCAGGCAGGGTAACAGAGGAAGAGGCAGGCAGGCAGAGTTATGGCAGGCTAGGAAGCACGGATACTTCCAAATGCGTGTTAGAGTACAAATGCAATTTTTCTCAACACTTCAATAACTTCGAAGTTTTAGCATAGTGGCAGAGAATTTCAATTCCCAGTATTAAAATAATTTATAAGTTAAAAGAATGCTTTAGCTAAAGCTAATTGTACTAAATCGTTTACATCATTATTTTTTAATCAGTTATCGGTTTTTGCATTTCTAAATCCAAGAAGAAAGTATACTCAATTTTAGAATCCATACTCTACCTGATAAGGTAACCAATTTTAGAATCCATACTCTACCTGATAAGGTAATTAGTGCTCATCTAAAAATAAAATAAAATAAAATTCCAATTTGAACTTTTGTGTCTGATTTTAATTGGGTGATGGGGCTAGTGTTCTTTATGACCATCTTAGGGAAGCGATAGATAGATTAATAGTTTTCTTTTTGTTGCAGAGAACCAAAATGCAGGCGGGTCAACCTGGGACCAAATTATACAGACCATAAACGAAAGAAAGGAGCAGATTGAAAATGATGGATAGGAGGAATGGACACCTAACAAGAGCAACACCTGTACTTCCTGGTCATTTGGTGCATCGAGAGGAAGAGCGGTGGGCCCTACATTCTCCAATTCAAGAGGGAGAGGCAGGCAGGGTAACAAAGGAAGCGGCAGGCAGGCAGAGTTATGGCGGGCTAGGAAGTACTGACACTTCCAAATGGTTGACGTACCCGTGTCGGGTGCGTAGCGAGTGTTGATACTCCTTGGGTACTCCCGGGTGCGTACCCATGAAGCACCCAATTTTTTAAATGTATTTTTCACAACTTTTAGACACAATTATATTTAGATAAATACATGGGGTCCTAGAGTAATTGCAATTGTTTACAATTATGGTCAAACACAAAACAATACTACCTAAAGATTTGATAGTTAAATTATCATTTCTTTTCTCTAAAATGCTCATAATTATAATATATTGTTATTGTTCTATGAAATGGTTTAAATGTTTGAATTTTTAACAAGAAAAATATTTTTGTATCTATAAATATAATTTAAATTATTTAATATTTAATCGTACCCACAATGCACCCATATCCTACTTTTTTGTAAAATCAAGTGTCCCCGTACTCGTGTTGTATCGTATCGTACCCGCATCCCGCATCCGTATCCGTGCTTCATAGATGGCGGGAGAGGAAGGTGACTGTGTTATCTTTTTGGTTATAAAAGGCGTGTACAGTTTTGTAACGTGTAAATGGTGGTGGTATTAATCCCATTGTCTTATAGACTTTGGAATGCTTGGCGAATATTCACACCCTTATTAACTTTTATCTCTTAATTTTGTGGTATTGCCAATTCTTCTTCAACTTGTCTGGTCGATGATCAAGGTACATGAACAGTTTGAGTGCATCTCTCTGATATATTTCTGTGTGTTCTGGCTTCTTGTAAGCTTCACTTGGTATCTCATCTTCATCTTTCTTACTGTAAGGGTTCTTTTCTTGTTAGGCTGTATGTGGCTATTACTTTAGATCTTTTCTGTTTGTAATACTTTTGCTGGGGATTCTTCCCCATCTATTAATAATAATAAACTTTAAAAAAAATCCGGTATTGCAAGGTGAATGTTGTTGGAGAAATCTACTCCCAACTCGTAGTGCTAATAGCGGAAACACACCACAAGCAATAGAAACTCCCAAGACTTAGATGAACCAAGAACAAGCCACCACAATATATGGATCTCATAAGAACACAATCAATATGCAGAGATAACCAATACTTCTTATTTCCAAAGAAATACAAAGATTACAAAAGAGATTACAACTCTCAATCTCTCTCTCTCACATTTGAAACACTCGGCACAATCTCTCTTGAAGTTGAATAATGATCACTACTAACTAAACCCTAGAGCTTACGGCTATATGTATAGCCCCCAAACAAACCGTAAAAGATAAACACAAATATAGAAATTGGGCCTTTAAACTCGTAAGCCCAAAAACAATCAGCCGCCAATGTCGGTCGATCGCACCCATAGTGACGGTCGACTGCATCGTATAGAACCAACCCAGAGAGTTAACCGGTCGACTGCACCCCCTAGGTCGGTTGACCGTCCTCTTCTCTTTTGAACTTATACACTCGAAGAACTCTCAGTCGACTGGGTCGGTCGACCGTACCCCCGGGTCGGTTGACCGCAACCATCTAGACTACTTCTTCTACTTCGCTGCTTGTTTTATCTTACTTCTTTGTCTTCTCCTCTTCTTCTCCAACTTCAAGTACCTCGTGCCTACGTATATTTGAAGCAACAATTCCTAACAATCTCCTACTTGGACCAAATACGCCACGCTTCAAAGTTATTGCAATATTTCCTCGCATTATCTCTGACATCTCCCACTTTCATTGAAGACCCAAGTACTCCCCACTCTCATGAAGAGCACCTCCGCCACTCCACCACGTAGAGTGCACCAACCACCTCTCATCGCCTCATGAAGGATGTGCTCCACCAATTGCATAGAGCACGAATACCGGAGAAACAACCTCCAGTGTCGGATTTCGTGTTATGAGATTCCCAACTCACAAGATTTCCATCAACACCGGACATGGTTCAAAGCCTCTCAATGCACCATCTGCACTAGAAACCCCCATGGACGACACATCCACAAACTCTGCAGACTGTTCAACCCCTACAATCCCAATTCAGTTACCCTCATCGACATCACCCCGCATATCGATATCAGTACTCTCTATCACACAAGAGCAACTTGAAGCTTCAACTGCCAATTCGCAAAGTACCCTCTCCGCAACAACGTTTTGCCCACTATGATCACTTTCATGGCCAGCAGCTCCCACTAAATTAGTAACCTCTCCTCCACAGCTGAAAGAACTAAGTTGTACCCCATGCAACCTACTACTCGATTCCGGCTGAGAGTCAACTACAGGAGAAATGCCCCTCACGTCTCTAAACAAATACAGCGTTCCCTCACACTTTTCTTTTGCAATCACCTTTGAACCTGCAGCTATGCACCACTCCCTACTACCAAATGTAGTAGACAATCCCTCCTTGTCTAGCCTTCCAATTGAGATAAGATTTTCTTTCAAGTCTGGAACATGCCTTGTCTCCCGCAAGACAACACTTTGATCATCAATGGTGTTCATGCGAACAGTATCCACCCCACGTACAGGACACCGGTGATCGTTCTCCACGATCACAACTCCAAAAGAACCCTCTTCGTAGTCATCAAACACCTCTCTCCTCGGAGTGAAATGAAAAGAAGCTCCTGAATCAATACATCAATCTTGAGTGCCCAACTCCTCCCGAGCTGATAAGCATAGATTCTCAACAAGCCCCACTTGAGCTTCCTTTGGGGTTTCTTTCTTCGGTTTCTTTTGCTTCTTTTTCATATAAGCCTTGCAACTGCGCATCATGTGACCCTTCTTGTGACAATACCTGCACTCAGGTCCATGTCCCCCATCGCTGTCATCAAACCCACTTTCAGATGAACTACTCTGATCATTTCTTTTTCGACTGCTATTAGATCTCTCACGTCTCTTCTCAACGTACATGACAGAATCTCTCGAAGATGATGATGGATATCCCCCATATCTCATCCTTCTCACCTCCTCGTTCAAAATGCTACTCACCATATCCTATAGAATCATTAAATCTGTCATAGTGTCTGTAATAGTTTGTTCCACCGTACCATAACTATCGGGTAAAGTAGATAGATGTAACAATGACTGCCCCCTCTCTGAAAACTTCAAACCTGCAGCTTCGATCTGGTTGTAAACCATACAATAATTGTTCACATGCTCTGCTACTGAACCCTTTTTCTTCGACTTCATATTAACCAATTTCTTCAGATAAAGAATTTGATTAGATGTCGACGGTTTCTCATACATATCCATGAGAATCTCCATAGCATCCTTTGTGGTCTTTGCCTTTGAGATATAAAATAACGCCTTCCTACTCAGCCCCAACTGAATCTGCCCCAGTGCCTTCTAATCCAAACGATTCCAATCCGCTAAGATCTTCGCATCCTTGTCTGTACCTACCGGCTTCTCATCAAACAACGGACCATCAAGATCTTTCTGATGAAGATACGCTATCATCTGAATCTTCCACATCGTAAAGTCACTCCCATCGAATCTCTCGATCTTCATCTTGTTATCGGCCATCTCAAACCAACTGTTCTGATACCATTTGTCGGAGAAATCTACTCCCAACTCGTAGTGCTAATAGCGGAAACACACAACAAGCAATAGAAACTCCCAACTTAAATGAACCAAGAACAAGCCACCACAATATATGGATCTCACAAGAACACAATCAATATGCAGAGATAACCAATACTTCTTATTTTCAAAGAAATACAAAGATTACAAAAGAGATTACAACTCTTAATCTCTCTATCTCACATTTGAAACACTCGGCACAATCTCTTTTGAAGTTGAATAATGATCACTACTAACTAAACCCTAGAGTTTACGGCTATATATATAGCCCTCAAGCATACCCTAAAAGATAAACACAAATATAGCAATAGGACTTTTAAACTCGTAAGCCCAAAAACAATCATCCGCTGATGTCGGTCGACCGCACCCCTAGTGACGGTCGACTGCAACGTGTAGAACCAACCCAGAGAGCTGACCGGTCGACTGCAACCCCTAGGTCGGTCGACCGTCCTCTCCTCTGTTGGACTTATACACTCGAAAAACTCTCAGTCGACTGGGTCGGTCGATCGTACCCCCAGGTCGGTCGACCGCAACCCTCCAAACTACTTCTTTTACTTCGCTGCTTGTCTTCTCTTACTTCTTTGTCTTCTCCTCTTCTTCTCCAACTTCAAGTACCCCATGCCTATGTGTATTTGAGGCCACAATTCCTAACAAATTTTGGTGTTTCTTCTGTTCTTCTGGTGAACCTTCAACGTTGTGAGTTAGTATCAGTTAATTTGTGCTATTGTGGTCAGATCATTTTCTTTTTGCACTCCAGTATTTTTCTTTCATCGTTTGTCGCTTGAAGACTCATCGACTGATGTTTGAAGTAGATTCCCTGATGAAATCAGAGATCTCGCTACAAAAGATGTTATGTATCATCCCAGTAACTAGGGTAACATAACATGAAAATATATAGAGTAATCTTCCATTGTAGACGGGTTTTTGCACATACTTGTTGCAAACTAAAGCTCCGGCCATTTGATCAAGTTCATCTTGATCCAATGGTCACCTCCTTCTCTTCACTTAAGTAAGGAGAGGGGTATTTTGGGGTTTTCATCCCAAAATAATTCCTCACTTTCTTCACTCATAGTCTTTTTGAACGAACAATAGTTGTTGTTTCAAACAACGACTTTTTATAACTGTTCGTTTCAAACAATGACTTTTGATTTCTGTTAAAAACTTGTCTTTTTGAACGAATTATAGTCGTTATTTTAAACAACTCTTCATAATCTAGGTCGTTATTTGAAACAACTGCTTAAGTTATAAAAAGTAGTCGTTTAAAATTACTACTATTATTCGTTCAAAAAGACAGTGAGCGAGAGAGTAAAGGAGGTAAAGAGTTATTTGGGGGTGAAAACTCCAAAATACCCCTCTCCTCACTTAAGTGAAGAAAATGAGATGGGTGGGGAAGATCACAGCTTGATCCAATGGTCGGGGCTTCCGTTTGCAACAGGTCTGTACAAACATACCATCTGGTAATGGACGATTGTTCTCTCTCTCTATATATATATATATTACAATCCAAAAGCATTTTGATATGACCACATATTATTGAAAATGTGGGTCGAATATTAATCTATGGACAGAGGAGAAGCTTTTTGTGGATAACCTAATTGTAATCTACATCATGGTAACAATAGAATTAGGGTTTTTATTTAAAATAAATAAATAATAGAAATAGGGTTCTATTCAATATGCTAAGTTTCTGAAATCTACCTTCATGAGAAAAGAAGAATTCTGAGTAATTTTCTGTTTATTGTCAATCGCTCCATTTTGGACAGAAGCCTTCACCTACCCTACCTTTCATTATTTAGACTTTGATCAAACTTGTACACTTCTTATGTCACAGTAATGGCAACATATCATATTAATAATTGCATAATTAATTATGAGTAATGCTAGAGCCACTATCAATTTTACTACACACTATCTTAGGTGGCACACTTCTATTGGAGAGTTCTCCCACCTACTTGGCTAATCATCAATTTCACATTAACAAGAAAATTGATCACATTGATTGATTCATGGATGTGACCTATAATCATGTAATGCAATGATGCAAGCACTTGATTTTTTTCAACATGACCCACTTTCTGAAAGTAATTATCAAACTTACCCACTTTTGAAACAATTTACTAAATTGACCTAGCAAATGTAGTTATGTGATTTGTCCGAAGCTTAAAGAACTTTTGAACATAACTTTTGAACATGTAAATTCTAACTAAAATATATATAACTATACTTGCTATATGAGATAATGAATTCATTTGAACTAGACTCGCTATCTCAGATAGCAAGTGTAGTTATATATATTTCATATTTAAAATTTTTTTTTAAAAATGAGTACAACTACACTCGTTATCTCAAATAGCTGAGATAGCGAGTTTAGTTCAAACGAACTCGCTATCACAGATAGCTAGTGTAGTAGCATGCATTTCAAGTATAAATTGCATGTTCAAAATTTCTCTAAAAAAATGAGTACAACTACACTTGCTATCTGAGATAGCAAGTTTAGTTCAAATGAACTTGCTATCTCAGATAGCGAGTCTAGTTGTATACATTTCAGGTAGAATTTGCATGTTTAAAATTTCTCTGAAAAATGAATACAACTACACTTTATCTAAGATAGCAATGATGTCAGTTGAACTAAACTCACTATCTGAGATAGCGAGTGTATTTATATACATTTCAGATAGAAATTGTATGTTCAATTTTTTTTTCTGAAAAATGTATACAAATACATTGGCTATCTCAGATAGTTAGTAAGTCTTAGGAAATAGTTTCGAAAGTGGATCAGTTTGATAAATACTTTTAAAAAGTAGGTCATTTTGGAAAAAAAATAGTTTCGAAAGTGGGTCAGTTTGATAAATACTTTTAAAAAGTAGGTCATTTTGGAAAAAAATTCCAAGCACTTTGGCTGCATGCACAAATTTCTTTGTAGATAGCATGCTGCATGCTCTGTATTGAAATCTGTACATCTGTCATCTGTGTCAAACAAATGTCTTGTAGATCGACAAAGGATTAGCTGTACCCCTTACCAAAATACCATACGTACCACGTGATGCAACGCAAACATATCCGTGTCCATTCATCCATCAACAAAAAATATATACATATATAGGAAAATTTTCTACGGGGCATCAACCCTCCGTGGGGGCATCAACCCTCCGTGTGCACTCGGCCTTCCCGCCTTCATATCGACGATCCGAACCATTCACATTGATAGACACATTTAAATTAGTCTAAATATGTAAAATCAAATTATTTGAAATTCATTTGCCCATCCATCATGTGACTATAAAAAACAATGATTTTCAGCCATATAATTTTGTAACACTTCAATGGATGAGCAAATGAATTTCAAATGATTTGATTTTACATATTTAGTCTAATTTAGATATGTAGACCAATGTGAATAGATTGGATCGTTGATATGAAGGTAGGAAGGCCGAGTGCAAGCCCACACAAAACAGTAACTTGTCTTGCATCAACCTCTAAATATCTCTAATCTCTAATTTTTAATATTATAAATATTATAATAGGGGAAGGCCTTAGTGTCTACCAAAGCGTACATTGCACGTGTATAACTAATATGAAGGAGATCTCAGGTTCGAGCCCTCACTACTTCAGTTTTTTAAAAATATATTAAATGTGCATCACACGTGTAAATTACTATCTATTTATCTATCTATAATATAATATAAAATAATAACTATTATAATGGAAGAGTTGAAGTTGTAAATCTACCTAGTTACGTGCAACTCGAACTCTCCCATTATAGTCTTCACAGTTATTTTTAAAAATATATAATCCTATTTATTAAGACATGCATCGCACGTCTAAATCAGAGTTCTTCCTTTAATTTTTTTTATAAAAATTAATACGTGCATTTCACGTGTATTTACTAGTATGAGTAGTTCATATCATCTATTGGGAAGAATAATGTTCTCTCTCTGATTCATATTCACTCACTCAGTAGTCGTTCATCATCTGCCCCGTTCATCTGGATTCTTCTAACATGTATCACATTCTTGTAGCTAGTAAGAGCATTTCCAACAATGCAATCCATTTTGGTTTCCTAGAATAGGGAAAATAAATAACAATTGAATAATTTGGCTAGCAAGAAAAAATCAACACTCCAACCATACTAGCTATTTTAGCTAACCAAATATTCTTTCCAATAAAGAGCCATAATGCATCTTCTATTCCTCTTCAATTATGGATTCACAAATTGTTTCTTCTGTACAACCAACCTACCAATTCATAATCCTTCTTCTATTCTTCATCCCTCTAATACTACTACTAATACAACTCAAACAAGGAAGAGTAGCAAGACCAAAGGGAAGATTACCTCCAGGCCCATGGAAGCTTCCGATCATCGGAAACCTCCACCAACTTGGCTCAATGTCTCACAACTCGTTCCTTGATCTCTCTCTAAAACACGGCCCTCTCATGTCCCTCCAACTTGGCTCAATACCTTGTATAATCATTTCTAGTAGTGACATTGCTCGTGAGGTCTTCAACTCTCATGACTTGGCTTTCTCCGGTCGCCCCCAACAGTACGTTACCAAGAAGCTCACCTACGGTTTCTCGGACATTGATTTTGCACCTTATGGCGAGTATTGGAGGCAGGCCCGCAAAATATGCACGCTAGAGGTTCTTAGCCTCTAGAGGGTGCAGTCATTTCGGGGAGTAAGAGAGGAGGAAATTGCAGCACTTATCGCTAGTGTCAGAAAATCTTCTGCTTCTTCATGCGTGATTAATTTAAGCGAGTTAATGCTTGCTCTAGCTAACAATACATCGCGTCGTATCATATTTGGTGACAAGTGTGGAGACAAGGGCTATGGTGAAGGACCAAGTAAGTTCCATGGAATTCTCGGGGAAACGCTGAAGCTGGTTGGGGGCTTTTGTGTTGCGGATTTCTTTCCTCGGTTGGAGTGGATTGAACGATTTACTGGGTTGAATACCAAGTTGGAGAAGAACTTCCAGGAGTTGGATGGATACTACAATGGGGTGATCGACGAGCATTTGAATAGAAGAAAACTAAAGGGAGATGAGGTTGAGGATTTGGTCCATGTTCTGCTTCGGCTTCAGAAGGATCCGAGTTATGCAAGCATATTCACCTCCAGAAATCACATCAAGGGTATTTTAACGGTACAAACTCACAGTTAGTTCTATATGTGCACAAATCATATCAAAAAATATATTACTCTGAAGTTGGGAATTATTAGAATCGGTTAGTATTACATTATTGAATTTTTCGCATTCTGCCTGTAGGATATGTTCATTGGTGGAACAGCCACATCCTCGGCAACAATAATATGGACGATGACAGAGCTCATGAGGCACCCAACAGTGATGAATACGGTACAAGAAGAGCTACAAAACGTCATTGGAAACAAGGCCATTGTTGAGGAGAAGGACCTTGAACAACTTTTTTACTTCAAACTAGTGATCAAGGAGGCATTGCGGCTGCATCCTCCCTTTCCATTGCTTGTTCCACGAGAAACCATAGCGACATGTACCGTCGACGGATACACTATTCCTGCGCAAACAAGGGTCTTCATCAACGAAAAAGCTATTGCTATGGATCCGAGGAATTGGAAGGAACCTACCAAGTTCATTCCAGAGAGGTTTTCGGACAGTACTGTCGATTTCAGAGGGCAAGACTTTGAGCTTATACCGTTTGGATTTGGGAGAAGAGGTTGTCCAGGGATAAACTTCGCAATAGTGTTAGTCGAGCTTGCATTGGCTAACATACTACATTGTTTCCGTTGGGAGTTACCGAAAGGAATGGGGATTGAGGATTTGGATTTGGAGGAGGCTTTTGGGCTCACAATGCACCCTCTTTACTTAGTTGCAAATGCTAATTGATCATATCATAGATAGGGTTTGCTTTGTATGTTTTGCCTACAATGCAGGTTGCAACTTTGTTTGGCAAGAGGCAGGGAATTGCTTTGCTTGACCAAAGTTAGCAATGGCATAATGGTGTATCTTGTAAATTTATATCTTGTAAAGTTCATCTCATCACCTTTCCGTCAGTTGTTCTATCTCAAGAAAGCCTCGTATTATAAGGTACTAAACTGTTATTAAACTTTACTCTTTCAACTTCCTACTATGCATTTTATATTGTTGTTTCATCGTTGATAACTTTGAGCGTGGGCCCTTTACAAATTTCAAGGTCACATGGTACTCACTTTACAGATTCGAATTACTTTGCACATAAGGCCTGTTGGTAGTTGTATTTCAAAATATCCAAAAAAAAATCATGTATTGAAGCTTCATATAACCTGGTCATGTTGTGTGTTGCAGTCAATTTATTCTGTGTTTATTGAAGCTTCATGTGGGTGTGCCCCCTGTTTATATGTTCTTTTTTTTTTATCTTTCAGTCATTTTGCTTTTACAGATTCATTTTTTAGACCTAGAATTCATACTGATTAACTGTTAAGTCTACATTTCCCCCTCTTTTCCTCTCATTATCTTCTCTTCTCTTTTCCCCTAACTTCTTTAGGGGTATATATTACCTTCCTCCTCTCTTTTCTTATATTGTGCATTCATGTTACACTGATTCATCTGTGAAGCATCTAGCTAGAGTGTCCTTCAACCATAGGCCGTGCCGTGTCTGCAAGTTGTTTTGATGGTCTCATACCATTCTACTTTGAATATTTTTGGTTGGAACATTGTGATTTTGTGGATCAGTGGATGTTGTTCGGAATAGTTGGTGAGTAGCAGTAGTTTTTGCGGATCCTTTCAAAGACTTCTCACATAAATGTGAAAGCATTGAGAAAGAGCTTAGGAGTTGGAACAAGAATTGTGTTGGTAACTCATGTGAGAAAGAAAAAGTTCTGTTGCAGGAGCTTGAGAACTTCCAGAAGATCGATCTGTCTGTGAGGGTGTTAGACAGAAGCTAGGAGAAATTATAGTTAACTAGTATAATGTACGTGCAATGCACGTTTAAAAAAAGTAAAAGTCATCATATTAAATGAATATATATTTGGAAAAAAAAAGTTTATATTTGAATGTCTTGATTTGGGCTACACGTCCGGTGCACATTTATATTTGTTGAATATAGTTTGGACGTGTATTATACGTGTTTATATAGTTACAAAGTTAGGGTTTGTCTGTTACAAACCCCAACTCTCCCATTAAAATAGTAGAGAAGTATAGATTTAAATGATGTGATGAGACAACAAGAAATCTTTTGCTGACGAAATAGGGGTATGGAGGCAAGTTTCCCTTATTTTTATGTCCATCAACCTTTCTGGAGCTAACAAATTAAGTGTACAAAATTTCATGGAAATTTTCATCTGTTAGCCTCAACCCTTTCTAAAACTTCTAAGTTTTAGCTTAGTGAAAGTGTCTTTCACATGGTATCACCCCGGCAGGTTTGATTCTTTCTGGGTTTAATTATTTATTTCAGAACTTGAAAAAATTGTTATGTTGCTTTGCACATCCAGGTCTCGCCCACGATTTGTTGGGTGCTTGTCGCGTTTCTTCGGCCCATCAAAAAATGGGAGCTCTACCTGTAGGGGCGTGCTAGATATTAAGTGTGATTCTCTCAACCCTCCCTACAACCTTGAAGTATTAGCGTATTAGCAGGGTATTGCACAACATGTATTGAAAATTAGTTGTGACCTAAGGTGTATATATGTCTATGTATACAATATTCTAACATGCATGCATCAGGTGGTTGAACTTTTTTCTAATTGTTGAAAACCATTCATGTCCTTGCAAGTTGTGAATGCATATGGTTCTAAGTTTCTTACATATACTCAATTTTATTCACGATTGGTATAATAATAAAATGTTTTTTAAGTTAAATTGTTTGGGGAGAAGAGCAGCTGCAAAGGCAATTGCAGGAAACCATGGTATGTTTATCTTTAACTCAATTTATTTGTTATATAGATAGTCTTGGACAGCAATATGATTTATTTTTTGTACTGGTAGAATTTCCGGTCATCATATTGTTAATAGAAAACTGGAATATTAGACCACATTTTGACATTCAGATTGTTTTTCCAAATAATTCTAGCTCCTGCTTCTGCAATACCGAAACCATCATTGGCTCGAAATTTCTTATGGTGCTCTCATCTTTAGTATCAGTCTCTCACACTCTATCTCTGGGATTGTAGGACATATCTAAGACTAATGAACATAGAAAGTGAAAGAGAATGATTAAATAATTAGCTTTAGCATTTTGTAAACATTAATGTAAGAGAGAAAGACAAAGGAGCCAAGGAGGTATATACGACAATAACAAAATGTCAAAACTTAATAAGAAAGAAAGAAAGAAACTTGGAAGAAAAGAAGAAAAAAAAAACTTGCGTCTGGCATAAAACAAAAAGGAGATGAATGACTGGTCCTACAGAAGAAACTGGGACGAGAACTTCTGATCTTTGGAAATGGTAAAGAGATGAAATGACTGAAAGGAAGTTGCATTAACTGTTACAAATGTAATCGATCAATTTGAATGCTAATTCTCTACCATGAGGATTTATAATGTTGGTCATACGTCATGTTTGAATTTCCATTAATACAGCCAATATTGGTTGAGATATTGTTCTGGAGGTGTAGGCGATACTGATACTATGTTTTGAATTGCATCTCATTGTTGGCTGATTTTGACGAATATATCAGTGACAATGCGATATTTGAGGACATTGCTAATGGGCCGTGAGCTGGGTGTGATCCAAACAAACCTGCATCGACCTGTACCTGTCTTATAAGAAATTCTGGCAGTAAAAACCCCTAGTTTTAACCTTGATGTAAGTATAAATTTTTGCACAAAAAAAAAACTGTTCGAAAATGGGTGTTTTATACACCATTTACGAACCGGTTTTTGAGCAATTTTTTGAGTAAGATCCTCAATGAATTATTGAGAGATCTTGATTGGTTTGTGTTCTTCTTCGTGAGTAGATCAAAATCATATATTGATTTGCTAAAAACGGTTAAGGGGTGAATGAAAAATTGTCTCTCAAAGTAAGCCGTTTTCATTCTTGAAAATGGGTTAAGAGAACATAGTCCCACATCGGAAAAACCAAAGGAAATAGAAAAAGATATATAGTAACCTCCTTCTAAGTATTGTAAGATAGCTAGAAGAGAGGTTCTCTTTTGCTTGCTCATAGGGGTGCAAATCTTGTACTGGATTACATACGACTTGGGTGTGTTCGCACGACCTGAGGACACGAATGTTGGACTGACATGACCCCCCACTCTGCAGAGCCACTTTTTGCTACTGTATTGATTTTTCTTTTGTAACGGCTGAAATAAATGCAAAAACGGTTCTGTCTACCGTTTCAATGATATATTGGATGTTTTGTCTGCCGTTACACTGAAGACATTTAAAGGCAATGATTGATGTCTAACCGACATGACCCCCCCACTCCGTGCAGAGCCACTTTTTGCTACAGTATTGATTTTTCTTTTGTAACGGCTGAAATAAATGTAGAAACGGTTCTGTCTGCCGTTTCAATGATGTATTGGATGTTTTGTCTGCCGTTACACTGAAGGCATTCAAAGGTAATGATTGATGTCTGTCGTTACACTGAAGACTACTCTAACATGTAATCTGAAATTGGTTATTTGTAAGTATTTATTTTATTTTTCCTTTCGGTTTTTCTTTCTCTCCTATTTTCTTCTCTGCTTTCTGTGCCTATCAATCATTTGAGTTATTGTAAAAGAAAGTTTATAAAGAATTTGTAACAAAAACTTCACGCCAAAAAAATGCTAAGTCTGAATCGTTTTTTTGCGTAAGTACCAAAAATGCCCCTCCGCTTTTCAATGATATATTGGATGTTTTGTCTGCCGTTACACTGAAGGCATTTAAAGGCAATGATTGATGTCTAACCGACATGACCCCCCCACTCCGTGTAGAGCCACTTTTTGCTACAGTATTGATTTTTCTTTTGTAACAGCTGAAATAAATGTAGAAACGGTTCTGTCTGCCGTTTCAATGATGTATTGGATGTTTTGTCTGCCGTTACACTGAAGGCATTCAAAGGTAATGATTGATGTCTGTCGTTACACTGAAGACTACTCTAACATGTAATCTGAAATTGGTTATTTGTAAGTTGTTATTTATTTATTTTATTTTTCCTTTCGGTTTTTCTTTCTCTCCTATTTTCTTCTCTGCTTTCTGTGCCTCTCAATCATTTGAGTTATTGTAAAAGAAAGTTTATAAAGAATTTGTAACAAAAACTTCACGCCATAAAATGCTAAGTCTGAATCGTTTTTTTGCGTAAGTACCAAAAATGCCCCTCCGCTTTTAGAGCCCCTTAGCGGGAGATCCAAGCGGGCTTCGATCTAAGCCGTTGATCAAGATCGGGAGCGATCCAACAGCTATATATATATACTTCCTGATTATGAAGGATATTATTTGGAAAATTGCTCTTTTGTGAAATTGTTGAGAGTTTGATTGATTTATGAACTCTATTATGTTGGACAAATTATATTTGATTATCTCAGTGTTTTAGTCTTTAAATTCATGCAATTGGAGATTTTTAAACTACATATAAGTTATGGGATGCATGAAATTTAAAGCTGCTGTATATGGACTGTACATGAACTGTCGGCCGACAACCCCTATTTGAACTGAGGGTGACAGTCGACTGTCATTCTTTGGATTTTGGATTTTGGCATGACGGTCGTCTGCCTCGAATTTGAACAGAGATGTCGGTCGACCGAAACCTGCTGTTCTAGCTGTTTTGTTGAGTTTCTTGCTATTTTCTTGAACGATTAATTCTTCGAACCTATGGATTATTGAACTACTGTTTTAGATGAATTTTTTGCTACAGATTACTGTATTTTACAGAGAGTTATATTTTGATTTATAATATGGTTTAACTCGTATTTCTACGACTATAGAAAGCGAAATATATACGGATTTCAAGAGATTGATGTTTTGTGATTTTCCTATGACTTAAAATGTGAAACTCAGTTATTTAAGGGATTTAATCTCAAACTTTATTTCAGGAAATTCGTGAGTATTCAAATAAATTTAGATTTGTTTGACTTAAAGAAGTTTTCTTAATATGAACAAATTGATAATGGAATCAAGAGTTTTAATGAAAGATTTGTGTTGATATTTGAGTTGTGAGTCTCTAGAGGTTGAGTGGAAATCCTGTAAACCGGCAGATCAGATTTTGTGGATCTTAGCCAGATGGGGCCTTGGTGTTGTAGTAGTGGAATTAAGTCCGGCAGGGTACACCAACTCTAGGGAGGGAAAATTGTGTTTTAATTAATAATAATAAACCTAAGGACAGGCACCAGTAGAGATGTGATAGAACTTAGGAAAAGTAAGTGTGGGCTATCATGTTAGTCCAGCGGATGTATTCCAGGACTATGTGTTGTTGTGTCCCTAGTATATTCGCGTGTCGAGGGTTGGCAGGCCTATTCACGGAATGTCTAGAGGACAGTTGGTATGTTCGCGTGTCGAGAGTCGGCATGCCTATTCACAGAGCATATGGTGCATTCGCGCGTCAAGGGTCGGTAGACCTATTCGCGGAATGTACTGTGTATCTACACATCGAGGGTTGGCAGGCCTATTCGTGGGGTACACGGCAGGGAGATGATTCTCCGAAGTTGGAGCTATGCTTACATGATGCTTGCGCATCGAGGGTCGTTAGGCCTATTCGCAGAGTATTCTAGATCTTGTTTCTATCACCGTAGTAGGATTAGTTGCATAATGAAGGATTCAACCCTATAAAGTGGAGAACGATAAGGGCTTGCATCGGACCTATGTAGTATGAAATGCATAGAATCTGACAAGTATGCATTAGAGAGTCATCATATTGTATTTGTGTTTTCTTGACTTGTATTATGCATGATGTTTTCTGTTTTCTTACACTTGACACTTAGCTTAGTTTTACTTGATGTTTTATGCTCTATTTATCGTTATTTCATATTCCGTTTGTTACTACAATGAGAATGTGTTGATTTCGAATTTGTTCTTTATGATTCATTTAAATTGTATTTCTTTTAAAGTCACTCACACTGTTATGGCTGACTCCTGTAGTTTTGGGGGTTAGGGTTATGTAACCCCTGTTTCCGATTATACGGATTTCCAGTTCTTTTCTTTTCTCCATGTATTCTGGCATTTCAAAATTCCGTATAAATTATTCCAATGCATCTAAAGCCTTTTGAATCTCCTATTGAAACCCAAATTTATATTCCATACTACAAATCTTGTCTCTCCTCTCTTTGGTTTGAAGCCCACAATTATTATTGAATTTATATTCATTTGAAGCCCAAAGAGTAGCCCATCTCTTATTGGATTTTAGCCCAAACCCAATCTCATCTCCTATTGGACCCTAATCCAAACCCACAAATCCATACACACACCCGTATACAAACTTCTCCACATTTCTCCACTTTGCACGTTTCCCTAACTACAACCCCACTTTCTCTAACTACCCAATATCATTATTTTAATATAACAAACCCCACTCTTCTCTTTCCCCGTTATCCTCTCTCCCTCTTTTGTTTTCCCCCAAACAAAACACAAAACAGACCCATCTCCTCTTCATCTTCCTCGCCTCGCCATCTCCTTCCTCCTGCCTAACCCATCGCAGCCACTTGAGCCTCCGCCTGTCATCGCCCCAGTCGCAACGCCCCCACATCGCCGCATCTTCGACTTCGTCAGACAGTCGAGGCCCCATCCCGCCATTACCGAACTCAAGAAATCTCCTTGCAGTCGAAGCCTTCGCCTGCCTTCGCTTCCCGACCACAGCCTCGTCGAGTCGCCATTGCCGAAGCTCCGCTACTCCTCGTCCTCGACTTCGTCCCTGCCAACAGTCGTCCCCTAGTCATCACCTCCAATTCCCGAGCTTCCCTCTCCCTCGTTGCCGTTTGATTTTCCTGAAGCTCCACTTCGCGAGCCGCACTGTTCATCTTCTCCAATCGCTCGACCCCCGCTCGCATCCACCACCATTCCCATTGTCAACTTCGATGCTCCGCAGCTCTCCTCCTCCTCCAGTCGTGATGCTCCTCACCTCTAGAGCCCCCTCGCAACACCCTCACAGTCCCAACGTCGACAACCGGTGCTCCATTGCCGTCATCAACATCTCCACCTCTCCACCACCTCACCCCTCACCCTGTCTCCAACTCCAATTGCCATTATCAGTTCGTCGACGGTTTCCCTCTTCTGTTCGTCGAGAGAAACAGAGCACTCGACTCCTCGCCTGCCATCCTCCACCTGAGCACCGCCCTCTTCCCGACCAGCCGCCACTGCTCTCACCTCGCCGTGGTGCCGCTGTCTTCAGTCGCCGCCGCCGTCTAGCGTTGCCAGAGTTTCCCGCCTACTATCTCTCTCTCTCAGTCGAAGTAAAGAAGGAGGAAGACGATTGGCCGATTCGGTGTACTATGTTCGGCCACAGCAGATCCTATTCTGCTGTCCCTTGTTTGCTCCCGATCCGTTGTGGGGGTGATTACTGATTGGTCTCAATTGCCGTTCCATGTTCGGCTGCACCAGATCTAGCTTTGCTATTTCGCTGTTTTGCCGATCCGGTGTGGGGATAACTTCCACTGTTTGCTGCTGTTGCTGTTTGAGTTTCTCGCACGTATTTTGCACGTGTTTCTTGGGATTGCTCCCCGGGATTCTAATCCCGTTATTCCCTATTAAATTATTGAATCGTCTACAAGAAAAAGGCAAGTCCACTTGAACTCCGTTATTTATTCTAGTTCAAGATTTTTGATCTCTATGCAAGTAGTTCCATCTCAATTATTCTAATCTACCTTGTGTCCCTTCCGTTAGGAGTATCGAGGATTTGCACGAGCTAACCCGATGTACTTTTGACTTCGTATTATTATCCATTGACTCAAACCCAAGCCTAGATACATATTTGTCATGAATAAAATAAATAGAACTTGTACATGAGAAAATACGTCGTGATTAAATACATGTTGTTACTTGAGATCTTGTGACTTGAACTCGACATGATAAACTTGACTTGTATACTGGAAAAATTCACATTACTTGTTGTACATTAGTCTTGATACATGCATGATACAATAACTCGTTAATTACCCATCTTGATGAACATTTATATGATGCTGCCTTGTATGTCTTGTACTGAGGTTTTGACCCAGTTATATTAGGAATCAGTTAAAATAATATAAAGAGAATTGTTGTTTTAGATTTACTACTTCACGTGTATTATTGTGCAATGCATCATGTTGCTGCATTCGCACCATTTTCTTGACCTTCTTATAACCACTTGCATGTACATATATGACTTAGTAGTAAAATACTAAACAAGCCGGGATTTCTAAGGGTTGACCTAGTAGTGGACAGTTTCAGAAAATGTACTCGGTAGGGCCCTCTGGTTACATGGAAACTTGACATGGAAGGTGGAGAATTACTTGTGGAGACGTGAACTTGTTATCTTGTTATCTTGTTATCTTGTTATATAAACTTGACATGGAAGGTAGAGAATTACTTGTGGAGACGTGAACTTGTTATCTTGTTATCTTGTTATATAAACTTGACATGGAAGGTGGAGAATTACTTGTAGAGACGTAAACTTGTTATCTTGTTATCTTGTTGTCGTGATACACCGAGTACATGCTCTGTAGACCCCATCACGAAGTCTAAAACGAACACTGTGGTGTGTGCACTGAACCTGTGGTCTGGGACGCAGTAGTACGTGCATTAAATAGGAGAAACAACTTGATAATAGACTTAGTTGACATGTATATATACTTGATTATGACCATTGCTATTAGTACCATTATTGTCCTTGCAATTTGATCTTGATTCATATTCCTTCACATACCTTGTCCTTTACTCTCTTCTTTTCACTACTTGCTGTCCGTACTTGCTCTAAGGACAAATTATTCTTTCTTTTTAGATAAACAAGTACAGGTGCACAAGGAGAATTACCAGAAGGCATGGGTGAGCAGTTCTTCTACAATTGGAACAGGAGCCTCTCGAGCTATTTGGTAAGTCCTTATATTCCAGATTTGGTTATTGAATTTCATTCCCGTTTATGTGATTTTGCTTCCTGCGTGGTTGTGATTCATTTTTCTTATAATGTTGAGTTAAGACTGGTACAGCTTATGGATGATATGAGTTGGCGTACTTATATCATTCGCTGGGCCTCAGTTACGTGCCTGTATTCCCGTATTCTGGGAAGCGGGGCGTGACAGGTTATCTCTAACCTCATGTTTTACAGGTAGGTACCGTTAGCTTGGGATTGGATGCATATGGTAGAATGATAATTGGCTTATGCAATTTGTAAAAGAAAGAAAGTGTAATTCAAGGTATTTAATTTTTGTTGTGCTATGTAAAGAATTGATGTAATAAAAGTTGAAAATTTTCTGTATTTTTCTATGTTTACTATTACATTGAGGTTGATTCTGGATTTGTGCCACGTATTTTCTAATTTTCAATTATTGGAAATTCGGAGAGCTACACATATACTACTCTTCGCATCTTCATCAACTTCGAACTCACATTTGTTGTGCTTACACCATTTCTTATAGTAACATCACCTTCTCCTTGTCCCGATTTCAAAACCACCTCATCCTCCACATTCTTTAACAAACTTCACCGTAAATCCACCATAAAATTTGCAACTCCACCACCAATGCTTCCAAAACTAAAGAAATCCAAAATTTAACTAAAGTATGAAAAAAAATAACCTCTGTAAAGGAGGTCAAATCACCCCCAAAAATTAATTTGGGGTTTGTTATTTACTAGTTATGGTTCCCTGTTTGGTTACAAATGTAGAATATTTGTGTTACTACTAATTTTGGTGTGGGAGCAAACAGATAGTGAGTTTATATTTGAAGAAAACTACTAAAGATCTAACCTTTGATCGTCGCTGTAAAAAGCGGTTAGAGCTCCTGATAGAGGATCTGGATCGTTGATTGAACACCGTGATCTGGATCAGACGGTTGCTGACGCGGCCGATGGACCTACAAAAAGCCTGAAACACCGGGAATGACCCCGATGACCGATCCTCCGACCCTCAAATAAGAACCAGAGAGAGAAAGAGAGTTTGAGAGAGAAATAGCAAATTACATATTACCTTCTAACTGAGTAGGGAGAAGGGTATTTAGAGACCTGAGAAACAGTATAGGAGATTGATATGAATCTATTATATTGATATGAATTCCTTATGTCCAATTGATTCGCCCCCGTAAAAGATAAGACTCATTTGGCTGGGGATAAGAGATTTGATTCACAGCCACTCACAACCATCATGGTTGGGTATCTCTCCTAGTGGGCCTAATATGTCATTTTTAATGGACTTGAAAGCGGCTCATTTCTTGTTAGATGAGCCTAAAGAAAACTCGGACTTGTTAAAGATATCCGTTATGATTAATCTGCAAGTATAAGCTTTAGGATCTGTGCTAAAATCGTACGCCTCTGGTGTGCTACGATTTTTACCATTATCATAAGTCCCCCACTCCCGGAAGACAATTTTCTTGGTATTCGGGAAGTAATTCGCTTTATTTTAGAATACTAGAGTACAAACTTAGCCTTCAGGGATGTTTGGAGATACCTAGAACCGGTCAAAAGCTTTTGAAGGCGACGAATATTTTCTTGGATTTCTCCGACTTTTTTTAGGAATTTTTTGTAAAATTTTTGAATTTTTAATTATTTTCCCCCAATTTAAAATTATTATTTCAAAAAAATTGATTAGTTAATCCAATTTTAACTATTTTTCAGAAATTTTAATTATTTTTCAAATTTTAATTATTTTTCAAATTTTAAAAATTTTTTATTGAATTTTTAATTAAAATTTTGAATTAAAAATGATTTTTCTAGGAATTTTTATGAATTTATCACCTTAGCGCGATTATTGGAGCAATCGCATACGTCGATCAATCCCCAACTCACCTGCAAAGTGGATTGGGTGGCTGTGATGGTGATGAGCAACGTGGTGCATCCCGGTGTGTTGATCAGCCTCGAGCTCGAGCATCTGGGCGATCGAATGGACGATAATGGAGCGGAGCGTTATGGAAGAAATCGGGCGACGTGGCTCAATCTCATGCGTGGATCTCGATGGAGCACGCTATTCTGGGTGATCGGATGGCAGGGAACAAACAGAGCGGCGGGGAAGAAACTTGCGATGTGGCGCGATCTCGAGCATTGATCTCACTCGCGCACGATCTCTGGGAGATCTAACGGCCAGTGAATGCTGTAGAGAACCCCTAGATCGCCCTACCATTGTGTCAAGCTATACTCATTTCTTTTCAAATTTTAGAACTTTTTCGACCTACTCCTCCGTCGTGCTATGCATTTGGATGGTCTCGGCAGCTAGGGCTCCTTCGAGGGGGGGTCTTCCAAGGTTCTTCGTCGTCGAACTAAGGACTCGAGCGATCGGATCTATTATTTTGGTCGAGCCATGGGATTCTTTGTCAAGCTATGCATTGGTCGAGCTTGGAGTCGTTGTCGAGATATTATTTTTGGTCAAGCTAGGAGTCTTTATCGAGCTATTTTTGGTCGAGCTCCTCTTCTCCATCGAGCTACAATTTTCTCGTCGAGCTATGGCCGTCAAGCTATGCTTGGTCTAGCTCCTCTTCTTCGTCCAGCTACGATTTTCCTGTCGAGCTATGGCCCTTATCGAGCTATGGCTGTTGAGCTATGCTTGGTCGAGCTTCTATCTCCGTCGAGCCACACCCTTCTCGTCAAGCTATGGCTCTTGTCAAGCTATGGACTACGGATTTGGTGACCCAGGGTGATGAATTTGGAGCTCCAAAGCTCGGAGTTGACGACCTAGGAAGTTGTGCTTTTCATCGTCGCCATGCTGTGGAGTTTGGGCGAGCTACGGCATTTGGTCGACCTACTCGGGGCATCGTCAAGCTAGGGGAGTCGTCAGCGAGCTCCTTCACCGTGCTTGACGCAACGATCGATCATGGGTTTGGAGTTGAGCTCTGAAGAAGAGGGTTCTGTTGTTGGATTTCTGGGTGTAACACCCCACAAAATTGGAGATGATAATTTTGCCCCTCGTGTGTTACGCACGTATATTTTGTACCGTTACTGCTGATATCCGTAACGCATTTCAGTATAAATATCATACTTATTTTGTATTCCAATTATTTATGCATTTCCCGTCTTCTCAAAATTTATTTTATCCTATTTGAGTCAACTCAAATATTAATCTTTGTATTTTTACGTGCTTTATACGTGCTATCGATACACGTATCGATTACGTATTTTTTCACCGCCACATGTAATATTTTCTATGTGTTTTAATTATTTATTTTATGACTTCTTCGAATTCGTTTTATAAATGGAAATTTATTTTCCCCCATTTTCACTAAAATATTTTTTATACGTGCGGTGTACGTATTTTCTATGTACATATTGATTTCATTATTGAATGTGTATATTAAATGAAATATATTTTTCTTATGTTTTATTTCGATTATCTATAAATATTTTTCCGTTGATAAAATCTATTTCATATTTGAACATTTATTTTTACGTGCAATGCACGTGCAATTTCATCTCATTTTTCATTCTAAAATTTTTCTAAGTTATGCATAGGTTTTTTTTTTCTCATTAATTTTCTTTTTTTAGAAGCCCATAGGCCTAAAACACTAATTTAGATCCAATAGAAATAAATTAAATAGAAAATATAATGAAGCCCACAAGAAGAATTCCACTAAGAGAACCTACACTTAAATTGTACACACTTTTACACTTGTCTTGTAACAACTAGTAGCTACACAAAAATTAATAAAATATAAAGTGAGAAGAGTGGGCATGTGCACTACACGTGCACGTGCATTTGTGCATGCACAAAAGGAGTGGGCCGGCCAATAGTGGGAGAGTGGGAGAGTGGGAGAGTGGGGTTCAGATCATGGGGTAGTGGGATTAATCCTAGCCATACAATTTCCCTATATACCCCCCCCCCCCCCCCCTATTGTATGTCATTTGCACCTAAAACTAAAGAAAAATTAAGAGAGAAGAAAAGAGTTAGAGATTTTTGTCTTACATTTCTTGGAGGCTTGGAGATTTCTTTGCTAGAAGGAGAAGTGCTAGGCTTGTGGAGTGGAGCTAGGAGCTTTTTCTTTAGGAGTTTTCATTTGTGCATCAAAAGAGGTGGGTGTCTTATTTATTTTCTAATAACGCTTAGAAATCATGTTTAGGGATTATGTGGTAATTCTAGTCGAGTTCTAATGATACTTGCTAATTTTTGATACACTAGAACTGCCCACGTCTTCAGAACGATACAGTACATGAAAAGCCTCGTAAACAGTAAATCAACAATTATATAGCTCAAGTTTGAATAGTATGACAATAATTAGTTGTAAATAAACGTTCATATTTTCATTAGTATATGTTGAAAAATAATTATAAATTGGGGTATAAAAGTCAATATGTTTCCATCAGTGTGTGTGTGTGTGTGATAATTATAAATTGGGGTATAAAAGTCAATATGTTTCCATCAGTGTGTGTGTGTGTGTGTGTGTGTGTGTGTGTGTGTGTGTGTGTGTGTGTGTGTATATATATAGAGAGAGAGAGAGATAGAGATAATTAAATAAATAAATGAGTTTTTTTTTTTGGGGGGGGGGGGGGGGGGGGGGGGGGATTTGAATTTGAGTTTTGGGGGGAAATTTTTGGGGGTGAATGTGTTTTATAAGGTTAGATCTGAGTTTTTGATTTTGGGGGGATTGAAGGAAAGCCACTTGATAGCTTTCTTTGTGTTTTATTATATAGATGTTGGAATGATGAAAATGTACCATTATGAGTTGCATGGTGTGCTAATTTAAGTATATGATTGGAATGATATGATAGAATGAGGGAAGGGATAAATTAAATGCATGTTTATGAATGCCAGGCACAATTGCAAAATGAGTTTCTTTTGTTGCATGTTGTTATCTTGAACAAAATTAGACAATTTATATATAAGAAATGTGATAATTAGTGAAGAGAAACTAGAAATAAATTGGGGAAATAAAATGAATATTGTTGATTAATGAAGAAACTCACATTAATTGAAAGTTAGACAAATTTAGCATAGTTATATTGACATTTGTAATTCTCTTATAAAGGAAAATGTCTAATTTGGAAAAAGATGATTAAATACTCATAAAAAGGGATGAAATCGGTAAGATACACTACAAAAGAAAGCAGATTTCCCGGCGCTTTTTGACGTCTTTACCGGCGTTTTTTACGCCGGTGAAACATTCACCGGCGTTTACAATAGCGCCGGTCCAAATGCCGCCGAATCGAGCGTCGCTGAAAGGAAGGGGTCTACACCGGCGGTTTTCCTGGGCGCCGGTAAATGTGAAACCTACACCGGCGGCCAAAAAACGTCGGTGTATTCGGTCCTCTGAGTGCCGTCTTTTACTTCCAATATACATTCACCGGCGGCTATAAACCGCCGGTGTTCATCAATTTACCGGCGTTTACAGAAACGCCGATGTAGAATGAACGTTCACCGGCGTTCTGTGACCGCCGGTGTACGTGCGTTTATGACTGCCCGCGCGTTTATGACTGCCCGCTTTTCCCTACTCACAAGCACCGGCGTGACCAAAAACGCCGGTAAACCCAACTACACCGGCGTTTTATCAAACGCCGGTGTTCCTTTTTGCTGTTACAACTGACGGTATTCACCGGCGTCTAGCGGCATACACCGGCATTTGTGTGACCGCCGGTCTATCGCACACTGCAACTAATTCAATAGATAGACCGGCGTTTTATAAAAATCCGGTCTAGCTATGCCCGTTTGTATTCCTTTCTCCGTTTTCCGTTCGATTTCAATTCACAATTTCTTTTACAAAACCTGTAAACTAATTCATAACTACTGATTCAACCAATTTCATTTCATATTAATGCGCAAATGACAACCAAACACAAGAAATATAATAAAGTTTAACACGTGTCATATCCAAATATCTCAACAAACTAATTAACAGTGTCATAATCAAAACCAAATTCACCGTAAAATTAACAGTCATAATCACAACCAAATTAATAGACCGACGAACATCCCAAATATCTCAACATCCCAAATATCTCAAGTCTGACAAATATCCCAACTAAACCGTCTGACATAACTCTCATCCAAAAAAAACAGTCTGACATAACAGCAAGGAGGACATAAGAACAATCATACAGCAAGGACACAAGAACAGCAAGGAGGACCACGGATTCATACCCTCGAGGAGCTTCAGTTCTGATCATCAGAATTTTCTTCATCTGGGCGACCGCTCTGTGAACAAAAAAAAAACAATAGTTTAGTTCAACAGTATACCACAATACAGAATATACATATTTTTTGAACTTGCAAAAAAATCTAACTGTATCTTAAATTATAAGATCAAAGTGCCAATTGCAAATGGAATTGTTAATGATATATAGAGAGGTAAAATAATTACATTGCAATGCTAAAAATCCGGTACTTAATTTTGTTTTTTAAATATATCTAAAATAACAAAACAAATGAAAATTCAGTATCTAACTTGAAAACTCTATATTATCTCCCTTGATTGGGAATATCCACTACCTAAAACAGTAAAACAAATAAAAATTCAGTATCTAAGCATCTCTTTCATGGATTGTTCAGACAATCCATGAAACTGTCATCGTGGACGGAAACCAAATATAAGAAAAATAAGAAAAATAAGATAGGGCTCATATCAAGTGTATTTTTAGGGAACTGTCATCGTGGAAGGAAACCAAATATATATAGAAGCCAGAAATGGAAACAGAAAGGAGAAAGGTAGAGACTTTGGATACACCAGGCTAACATAGCGGCATTTTCCTCATCTCTCTCTCATCCCTTGTTTCCCTTTAGCACATGAACACAAAGAGACATCAGCAACAACAGCAAGAGCAACAAGAACGACAATAATAATAAATTATTATGAACAAGATGTCTCTATATGGGTTTCCAGATCTCCACTCGAGCCCACTCTTTCTAATCACAGCCCAATTAAGAACATAGACAACATCCACTAAACAATCCAATCATAGCCCAGTCAAAATTTGCCATCCTAGATACAATCATAGCCCAGATAAAAAAACCATCCCGAAGATTGCAATCAGGTTACATTAACAGTATCTGAAAATGAAAATTTCTCCACTATCTGAGCTTATATGTTGCTCTCCAACTATATCGCAAAACCCAAGTGTTGTGCATATCCGGGCGGAGGATTGTGGCATACGTACCTATATACCATCCTCAGTTCAAAGTGAACCCATTTTTGGTATAAAAACAAACATGCCAAGAAGACAATCAGGTGCATGATATGAGCTTCACTAACAGTTAAGTGAAAATAGGACCAAAAAAATAGCCTTAGAAGACCATCAGGTTTGTGAAATAAGCTTCACTAACAGTGAAAGAAACTGGGGATGCTATGCAGCATACTTAGTTTGGAAATGAACCCATTTTGTGGTAAGAAAACCATTTTTGGCTAAGATTGCAATCAGGTTACATTAACAGTATCTGAAAATGAAAATTTCTCCACTATCTGAGCTTATATGTTGCTCTCCAACTATATCGCAAAACCCAAGTGTTGTGCATATCCGGGCGGAGGATTGTGGCATACGTACCTATATACCATCCTCAGTTCAAAGTGAACCCATTTTTGGTATCAAAACAAACATGCCAAGAAGACAATCAGGTGCATGATATGAGCTTCACTAACAGTTAAGTGAAAATAGGACCCAAAAAATAGCCTTAGAAGACCATCAGGTTTGTGAAATAAGCTTCACTAACAGTGAAAGAAACTGGGGATGCTATGCAGCATACTTAGTTTGGAAATGAACCCATTTTGTGGTAAGAAAACCATTTTTGGCTAAGATTGCAATCAGGTTACATTAACAGTATCTGAAAATGAAAATTTCTCCACTATCTAAGCTTATATGTTGCTCTCCAACTATATCGCAAAACCCAAGTGTTGTGCATATCCGGGCGGAGGATTGTGGCATACGTACCTATATACCATCCTCAGTTCAAAGTGAACCCATTTTTGGTATCAAAACAAACATGCCAAGAAGACAATCAGGTGCATGATATGAGCTTCACTAACAGTTAAGTGAAAATAGGACCAAAAAAATAGCCTTAGAAGACCATCAGGTTTGTGAAATAAGCTTCACTAACAGTGAAAGAAACTGGGGATGCTATGCAGCATACTTAGTTTGGAAATGAACCCATTTTGTGGTAAGAAAACCATTTTTGGCTAAGATTGCAATCAGGTTACATTAACAGTATCTGAAAATGAAAATTTCTCCACTATCTGAGCTTATATGTTGCTCTCCAACTATATCGCAAAACCCAAGTGTTGTGCATATCCGGGCAGAGGATTGTGGCATACGTACCTATATACCATCCTCAGTTCAAAGTGAACCCATTTTTGGTATCAAAACAAACATGCCAAGAAGACAATCAGGTGCATGATATGAGCTTCACTAACAGTTAAGTGAAAATAGGACCAAAAAAATAGCCTTAGAAGACCATCAGGTTTGCGAAATAAGCTTCACTAACAGTCAAAGAAACTGGGGATGCTATGCAGCATACTTAGTTTGGAAATGAACCCATTTTGTGGTAAGAAAACCATTTTTGGCATACGTACCTACATACCATCCTCAGTTCACAGTGAACCCATTATTTGGTCAAATTCAATTGCCAAGATGACAATCAGATGCATGAAAATAAGCTTCACTAACAATAAAACAAAATGGGTTCACTTCAACAACAGCAACAACAGCAAGAGGGAACCAAATATAGAACAATTGGGTTTTGAATGGAGATTGTAGTCATAGATCAATTCTTCATAGAAGAAAAATACGAATAGGGCTCATAGCAAGTGTAGTTTTAACTGGAATTGTCATCGTGGAAGGAAACCAAATATAGAAGCCAGAAAGAGGAATGGTAGAGAATGAGGATACACCAGGCTAACATAGCAGCATTTTCCTCATCTTTCTCTCATCCCTTCTTTCCCTTCAACACACGAACACAAAGAGACATCAGCAACAACAACAAGAGCGACAAGAACAACAATAATAATAAATCATTACGAAGAAGATGTCTCTATATGGGTTTCCAGATCTCCACTCGAGCCCTCTCGTTCTAATCACAGCCCAACTAAGAACATGGACAACAGCCACTGAACAATCCAATCACAGCCCAATCCAAATTGGCCATCCTGGATCTTAATGAAATAAGCTTCAGTAGTAGTAAAAGAAGATGGGGATGCTAGCAGCAAACTCAGTTTGGAAGTGAACCCTTTTTTGGTTAAAAAATCATGCCAAAGATGGCAAACAGGTTACTTTAACAGTATCTTGAAATGAAAATTTCCATTAATGCCTCAGTTCACAGTAAACCCATTTATTATCAAAAAAACATGGCAAGAAGACAAGCAGATGCATGAAATGAGCTTCATTAACAGTGAAAGAGGATGGGGATGCTAGCAGCATACGCAGTTTGGTGGTGAACCCATTATTTGATCAAAAGATCATGCAAAAGAGGGCAATCGGCAAGATACCTTAACAGTAAGTTAAAATAAAAATTTCCATTAACTGAGCTTAATTATATGTTGCTCCACTAATTGTTGTGCCCAACTAAATCTAAAACCAACTTGTTGTCCAAATCACAGACCATTTTGGCGTACGTAGGTATAGCATCCTCAGTTCACAGTGAACCCATTTATTATCAAAAAAACATGGCAAGAAGACAAGCAGATGCATGAAATGAGCTTCATTAACAGTGAAAGAGGATGGGGATGCTAACAGCATACTCAGTCTGGTGGTGAACCCATTATTTGATCAAAAAATCATGCAAAATAGGGCAATCTGCAGGATACCTTAACGGTACCTTAAATTGAAAATTTACATTAACTGAGCTTAAGTATATGTTGCTCCAGTAGTTGTTGTGCCCAACTAAATCTAAAACCAACTTGTTGTGCAAATCACAGACCATTTTGGCGTACGTAGCTATAGCATCCTCAGTTCACACTAAACCCATTTAGTATCAAAAAAACATGCCAAGAAGACAAGCAGATGCATGAAATGAGCTTCATTAACAGTGAAAGACCATGAAAATTTCCAATATCTAAGCATTTATTTTTCTATTAATTCTTCATCCCAACTAAACCATTCAAGTTAAGGAAATCAAGATGCATCTATCTGAAAAATATGCTAAGTTTGGAAAATAAGGGAAATCAAGAGATGATACCGAAGAGAGCGAGAGAGAGAGCGGAGGAGGGAAATCGAAAATGACAAATAGGGCTCATAGCAAGTGTAGTTTTAACTGGAATTGTCATCGTGGAAGGAAACCAAATATAGAAGCCAGAAAGAGGAATGGTAGAGAATGAGGATACACCAGGCTAACATAGCGGCATTTTCCTCTTCCCTCTCTCATCCCTTCTTTCCCTTCAACACACGGACACATAGAGACATCAGCAACAACAGCAAGAATGACAAGAACAACAATAATAATAAATTATTATGAACGAGATGTCTCTATATGGGTTTCTAGATCTCCACTCCAACTCGTCTCTTTCTAATCACAGCCCAATTAAGAACAATTGGTCACAGTCACTTTTAAAGAAACATATATGCTCAGATAATGGAAATTTTCATTTTAAGATACTTTTAAAGTAACCTGATTGCCATCTTTGGCATGATTGCCATCCTCATCTTCTTTTACTGTTAATGAAGCTTATCTTATGCATCTGATTGTCATCTTGGCATGTTTTTTATAACAAAATGGGTTCACTGTGAACTGAGGATGCTATAGGTACGTATGCCAAAATCCTCCGGATATGCACAGCAATTGGGTATTAGATTTAGTGCAGCGATGAACAGGGCTCATATCAAGTATAATATTACGGACTGTCATCGTGGAAGGAAACCGATTTAATATATAACAAGAGGGGATGGTAGAGAATGAGGATACACCAGGCTAACATAGCGGCATTTTCCTCATCTCTCTCTCATCCTTTCTTTCCCTTCAACACTCGGACACATAGAGACATCAGCAACAACAACAAGAGGGGATTGGTCCAACAAAAAGTATAGATTATAATAAACGAGATGTCTCTATTTGGGTTTTCAGATCTCCACTCCAGCCCTTTCTTTCTAATCACAGCCCACTTAAGAAAATTAGATTTAGTTGGGCTCAAGAATTAGTAGAGCAACATATAAGCTCAGGTACTGTTAAAGTAACCTACAGATTGCCATCTTTGGCATGATTTTGTAACAAAAAATGGGTTCACTGTGAAACTAAGTATGCTGCTAGCATACCAAAATCCTCCAAATCAGTACAACAACGCGGCTGAACAAACCTTATCAGCAGGTCATACTATGTCATCTAAAAATGGGATTGGTAATACAATGCATGAACGACACGTATTAGTTGTTTGTGAGTATGCAACAGGGTGCAGCTATGAACAGGGCTCATATCAAGTGTAGTATTACGGACTGTCATCGTGGAAGGAAACCCATTTAATATATAAGCCATATACGGAGCCAAAAAGAAGGATGGTAGAGACTTTGGATACACCAGGCTAACATAGCGGCATTTTCCTCATCTCTCCCCTCATCCCTTCTTTCCCTTCAACACACGGACACATAGAGACATCAGCAACAACAACAAGAGGGGATTGGTCCACCAAAAAGTATAGATTATAATAAACGAGATGTCTCTATTTGGATTTCCAGATCTCCACTCCAGCCCTTTCTTTCTAATCACAGCCCACTTAAGAAACATAGATGAAATACTTATAGACGACAGCCACAATGCACACTCACAAACACTAGTATGTGTCTTTCATGCATTCAAGACCATAATCTCTTTAAAAAAACCAATTTAAATACTTACCCTGGGTGGGACTTGGGACTGCTGCCCTATTAAATTGGCCATTTGTTCTTGGAGGAGTGCAACTTGTGCCTTTAAGGCAGTCATCTCCTCGTCGTGATTTCCACTTGAACTAGATGGACTCCGTCCAAATAGCCGCGAGGGGGTTGGTCCCAGGCCCATACCACGGACACGTCCATGCCTCTCCTTTCTCCTAACATCGGTCAAGGCAACTCTCTGCCGGGTACGCCAATCTGGGCGTGGCGCCGTAGGGTCCGAATCTGAAGCAGAGGAGATTTCATCATACCTTTTCCGAGCATTAGTCTGTAAAAGGACATAACAATCAGAGTTAAAAGCAGATGAGATTTTGACTCCTCATTAGATATTAGTTCACAAATTACCAGAATCCGTGCTGCCTCAGGGCTTGCATACGTCCCATCCTTTGATTTGTGGGTGGCATCAAAAAATTCAATGTCCCCAAACTCCGTAGGCCCCCCCAAATCTTCTGCCTATATATTAGTAAGATGAAATGGTTATAAACAAATAACTGTAAGTAAAAAATTGTTCAATACTATTGCGCCTACCAATTCTTCCCGAACCAGAGCGAAGCTCTGTGTACCAGCGGTGTGCAGCACTAGCTGCTTTGACCGACTGGCAGCTCCCACCTCCGCCCTTTTCTGTACATGCCACAATGAAGTTAACAGAAAAATTCATTATAGCCGCCATACAACCACATACTCATTAGATTTTTGTGTGTTTAATGTAAATACCTGACCGATCGCCGAACTCCAGTAGTGCACAAGAAATTGCCAATCCGAAGGCTCCACATTTTCTGGCACATTCACTGCATTCTCCTCCTCTGAAAGGTCTTTGTTATAAAACTTCGACTTCAATTCACTCTTGTGGTCCCTCCACTTCTTGGAGAGTGACTTTTCAACCCAAGGCATAAGGGAGTCGGCGAACGAGAAGTATTGCTGCAAAATTCATTACCCATCACTAATAATACATATTTCAATAATAATTTTTCGCCGACCAATTATGTATTTTAGATGAGAAATACCTTGATTGTCGTAATAGCAGTGGCTTTTGTGGTGGTTGGCACCTTCGACCAACTCTCGTATGACAAAGGAAGTATGCGGGGGTTCCTTGCTATAACCCCAATGAAGGAAGAAAATTTGCTGGCGTTATCGCCAACCGGTTGCCCAACATCGTTTGCCTCCACCCCTATCCTTTCATCATTCTGAAGCCTCCAAACATTCGTCATCTTAGTCCGCCTACGATGTTTTTTGACAGTGGGCGGCGTGCTACCCTCACCCTCTTCTGTTTGACTGCCACTATTATGTAGTGGCTGCTCATCCCCATGGCTCTCGTTGCCATCATTTATATTTAACCTCTTTCCACGCCTCGGCATGTTGTACCTGTCAAGGATTCAAATACACACATGCCAAGAAGACAATCAGATGCATGAAATCAGCTTCATTAACAGTGAAAGAAGATGAGGCCTATGCTAGCAGCATACTTAGTTTGGAAGTGAACCCATTATTTGGTTAAAAAATCATGCCAAAGAGGGCAATCAGGTTACTTTAACAGTATCTTAAAATGAAAATTTCCATTATCCGATCTTATATGTTGCTCTACTAATTCTTGAGCCCAACTAAATCTAAAACCCAATTGTTGTGCATATCTGGAGGATTTTGGCATACAGCTATAGCATCCTCAGTTCACAGTGAACCCATTTAATACCAAAAAAACATGCCAAGAAGGCAATCAGATGCATGAAATAAGCTTCATTAACAGTAAAAGAAGATGAAAATTCTAGCAGCATACTTAGTTAGGAAGTGAACCCATTTTTTGTTAAAAAATCATGCCAAAGATGGCAAACAGGTTACTTTAACAGTATCTTGAAATGAACATTTTCATTATCTGAGCATATATGTTGCTCTACTAATTCTTTAGCCTAACTAAATCTAAAACCCAATTGTTCAGCATATCCGGAGGATTTTGGCATACGTAGCTATAACATCCTCAGTTCACAGTGAACCCATTTTGGTTAAAAAAACATGCCAAGATGACTATCAGATGCATGGAATAAGCTTCTTTAACAATAAAAGAAGATGAAATTTCTAGCAGCATACTTAGTTTGGAAGTGAACCCATTTTTGGTTAAAAAATCATGCCAAAGAGGGCAATCTGCAGGTAACTTTAACAGTTTCTTGAAATGAAAATTTACATTATCTGAGCATATATGTTGCTCCACTAATGGTTGTGCCCAACCCAATCTAAAACCCAATTGTTGTGCATCGTCAGTTCACAGTGAACCCATTTTATATCAAAAAAACATGCCAAGAGGACAATCAGATGCATGAAATCAGCTTCATTAACAGTATAAGAACATGAAAATTTCAACATGCATCTATCAGAAAAAAATGCTAAGTTTCAAAAATTAGGGGAATCAACAGATGATACCGAAGAGAGAGAGAGAGCGGGACGATGAGCGCGGGGGGGGGGGGGGGGGGGGGGGGGGGGGGGGAAGATAGAGAGAGAGCGGGGCGACACGGTCGTTTCCGTTCGCCGATTCACCTCCAAATCGGGATAGGGAGGAGGAAAATCGAAAATGGCAAAGGGAAGAAGGGACGATGACGAATGATCGAAGGCCGTCGAAGAGGACGAAGCGGCGGAGGCAAACGCCGGGAAGGAGAGCGAGGAAGGAGGGAAAACGAAGCGCCTTTTGTTTTTTACTTTTTTGGGGTTTAGGGAAATGGCGAGCGAAAGGTTAGGGTAGATGGGATTTATCGCAGATTTTCACCGGCGTTTTGATTAGACACGCCGGTGAATCATGAACTTCACCGGCGTTTTTAAATAAAACGCCGGTGAATAATCGGATTCACCGGTGTTTTAATTCGGCCGCCGGTATATAACCATCGCATCTGGTGGCCCCATTCCTAATCGCTACCTACCCTGGCGCTACTAGTAAAACGCCGGGGAATATTCGCCGGTAAATCTGGTTTCTTTTGTAGTGATATTATTTTTGGTGACATATGAATACTAATTTATATTATTGTTAAAAAGAAAATTAAAGTTTTAATCAAATTTCGTATATGTATATGCTTTAGAAAGTGAATTCGTGTAAAAATGAATATAAATTCCTTTAAAAATAATTAATCTAGTAAGAAATATATTCTGGAGCTTAGAAATATTTTTTGTTTAATATTAATTTGGGGAAGAAGAATGGGAAAATAAATAGTTGAAAAATAAGAAAAGAGAAATAAACAGATAGCGGGTATTTAAAGTATATAACTCCTTATTAATCAGTTAAGCACTTGTCCGAAGTGGTTGGTGCGTGGGTGCTGTGCCTAAGGCCGCCACGTGGCACATTGGGCTGGAGTGAGACCTCGGGTTCGAGCCTTGTTTTGATTTTTTTTTTTGGGTTCTTTTATCAATTTTTGGAGTTTTAAAATCCAAAAAAATTATATAAAAATTATAAAAATATTATGGGGATAAATCTAAATATTTCTCACTGATTAAAATATATATTCTTTGAGATTAAGCATTATATTTTCGTGATAGATATGATTTAATATACAATGTGTATGATTAAAGGGATAAAAATTAATTTTTGTGTTCAAGAGAAAAGTGATGGGTTTTGAATAATGAAATTTCTAAGTATGAATCTCAAAAGTTGATATTTAATTCATTAATAATTTTGTGTTAGAAGTTAAACGAACATGAAAGAAGAATAGCTTTGTGGAAATGAATAAATTGAGTTTTCATGAATGATAGCTACAGGAGTAAGATGAATTCATTAACATTTGAATAAATAAAGCTGAAGATGTGAATTGAGTGAGATTTAATACATGAATATTGAAGGGTATGAGTACCCATGATTTATGGAACATGAAAGGTTGTGATCTAGAGGTTTAGTGAGACCTGGGTACCGACAAATGTTGAAATGATTGATTGATATGAGATTTGGCTATATGGGCTATCTCGATGTTTTGTTTAAGTCCGGTAGGAGGGGAAGCTAATCTAGGTAGTATAATTTATCCATGTTTTGAGCTTAAGAATTAGGCACTAAGTGAAGATATAGTAAACTTGGGCAAACGTGAGTGGAGGGCCTCTCTATAGTCTGGCAGTGGATTCCGGAACTATAGACCCAGTCAAGCAGTGGATTCCAACATTGTGGTTGCTTGCGATGGAGGCGAGCCTTAATTAAATCCGGAACTATGAATTGTTTGACGGTGGACTCCAAGATGATGAATACTCGGGCGGATGGTAGGTCGTACTCCGATATATATGCGTATACCAAGGCTAGAGGGACACTTGCGGAATGTTCGCACAATGAGAATTCTGTATAGTCGGGCGGTGGATTCCGGGACTGAAATTCGTACTCGTGGAATGTTTAAAACTTGTTTTATTACCGGGTAGTTATCATGGCGAGGGATTAAACCATTTAATGTGGAGTACGTAGGTGCTTGCCCTTGAACCTATGTAGTATGAGATGCATAGAATCCGAACAAGTATGCAACAGTGTCATCCTAGCGTAAACACCTGCATTAGGCATTAAGGCATCTTGCATAAACTGACATGTTTAGGATAGTCATTTTCACACTTTGTCTTTACATTCAATTTTGTGTATGTTGAAATAAGTAAGTCATTATATTTTCGGCATAGCGAAGATGGTCGTGTATAATATTGCGTCGGTTGTAAACAACTGACGTACCCTCAGTTTTAAATGCAGGTTTTGGATTTGCAGGAAGACCTAAATATGATTGAATGCTAAAGATTATTTCTCGCTATAAGTTGTTGATGTTTAAATTATACAGTTAAATCATATTCTACTTCATTTATTTTTCACTGCATTGTTGATATAAAAGAATTTGATGTAATAAAAAGTTCAAAATTCCTTGTAAAATTATACGAAGTGAAGTGTAGATCCTGTTGAGCTATGAATTACCTTATTTTTGTATTCGGGGCATTACACTGGGTTTGGGTTTGAAGTTGGTGGTGCTCGGAGGTTGAACTCGTAGCTTCTAAAGTTGGGTTTCGAAGTCAAGGTTTTGTAGCTTTAGTTTTGGACTCGGGTCGGGTTTGGGAACCCGACTATCTACTTCGGTAAAAAAGCTTGGATTTTGGGTTCGGGTCAGGTTTGTGAACCCGACTATCCACTTCAGCATTTGAAGCTTTTGCTGCCTCCAATTCCCCCCCCCCCCCCCCCCCTCTTACTGTTGAAGTTCTTTGTGAGGCTTGGTTTTCGAAGCTTCGAAGTTCTTTCCGAGTTGCAGCTGTGCTTGACTTATGCGAGGTGCAAGGTTGTAGTCAGGTTGGAGCTTAGAATCCTATAGCTTGATTGTTTCTTTGGTGTTCCCTTCACAGTCGATAGGGGATGCTAATTTACTTGGAAGTGCTAGTATTTGGACTTGATCTCCTTCAAAACCCTTGGTTGTGGTTGGATTGTGCGGAGCTAGGCTTCATCAACTTCAAAGTTGGTTTTTAGGGTAGTTTGCTTCAGGGCAACCTTTTACGCTATGTGCTTGCATACAACAATAAAGATATATGTATATAATTATTTATGTATGCATACAAAGTTTATTTTATAAACCTTGTTTTATGGATTCAACAGAATTTTTTCGTGAAGTGTGGCTCCTCATGATTGTCAACTTATTCTGTTGGATAAGCGCCTCGTCGTTGACCAAGTGTTTTCTTGTTCACCTATTTCATTGGAAAGCTCTTTCGTTGACCAAGCATTGTGTTGTTTGCTTATTTATTCGATTGAGCATTTTGCCGCTAGACAGGTGTTCCATTGGTCTGTGAGCTGAAGGCTTTTATTGTTAGATCTTGTGTATGTAGCTGATCTAGAAGAGATATTGTAGACACAGACTTCGGAAGGCGGTCAGACTGCGGACTTGCTGTTTTATCCCAACTAGTTTGTTGAGATGACTCTGTGATGGAGTTGAACGTAGAGCTTGATGTTTGATCTCAAAAAGTTTGTAGAGACAACTCTAAGACAGAGTTGGATATAGAGCTTGCTGTTTGCGCCTATGCGCCCAACAAGTTTGTAGAGACAACTCTAGACGGAGTTGAACGTAGAGCTTGTTGTTTGATCCCAACAAGTTTGGAAAGACGGCCTTGAGACAGAGTTGGATGTGAAGCCTGCCATTTGATCCCAAAAAGTTTAAAGGGAAAACTCTGCGATGGGGGTGAATGTCGGTCTTGCCGTTTGATCCCGACAAATTTGGAGAGACAACTGTGAGGCGGAGTTGAACGTATAGCTTATTGTTTGATTCCAGCAAGTTTGGGGAGGTAATTCTGAGACGGATTTGATCGATGAACTTTTCATTTGATTCCAGAAAGTTTATAGAGGCAACTCTGAGATGGAGTTGAACGTTGAGCTTGTCGTTTGATCCATGCAAGTTTGGAGAGACAACCCTATGTAACACCCCGTACTTGATATATATATATATATATATATATATATATATATATATATATATATAGAGAGAGAGAGAGAGAGAGAGAGAGAGAGAATTAATTAAAAACGGTCATTGCCCTTTAGAGATTTCTATGGGGGGTGCTATATGAATTAAATGAGTTGAAGGTGGGATTGATTAATCCCACATCGGAGAAATTTGTGATTAATTGTGTGTATATATATATAATTATCTAGAATTGAAGGTCACCAATAAGCTATAGAACCTTTTATGAGGCAAGCCTGTGGTGGGCAGTTGTTAGAAAAATCGTTTTTACGGTCCGGAATGTTACAAAATGGTATCAGAGCCGACTTTCGACACCGAGTGTGGGAAAAGAGTGGGTGCGATGTATGCCTGAGAAGGAGCTGGGGTCAGTACGCTGGCAGTTTGGCCAGAGACAGTACACTGGAATTAGCTGAATCAGGGTACTCCATCTACATCGGCGAGATGTATGCCTGAGAGGGAGCTAGGGTCAATGTGCTGGCCCAGAATTAGTTGAATCAAGGTACTCCCGCTCTACATCGGCTAGAAAGGAGATCCTGCACTAGGTTGCATGCCCTGGGTTCAGCGAGGATGCTGAATTCTTAAGGGGGTGTGTGTAACACCCCGTACTTGAGAGCATATATATATAAAGAGAATTAATTTAAAATGGTTGTTGCCCTATAGAGATTTCTATGGGGGGTGATATATGAATTAAATGAGTTGAAGGTGGGATTGATTAATCCCACATTGGAGAAATTTATGATTAAATGTGTATATATATAATTTCCTAGGATTGAAGGTCACCAATAAGTTATGGCACCTTTTATGAGGCAAGCCTATGGTGGGCAGTTGTTAGAAAAATCTATGTTTTGGGCCGGGGTGTTACAATGATGGAGCTAACATTTGGACTCGCTATTTGTGCCTGGCAAGTTTTGTAGGGACGAATCTTTGATAAAGTTGATATAAAGCTTCTTGTTTGTGCCCAACAAGTTTGTAGAGACAACTTTGAGACGGAGTTGAATGTAGAGCTTGTCATTTGATCCCGAAAAGTTAATAGAGAACTCTGTGACAAAGTTGAACGTTGAATTTGTTGTTTGCGCCCAACAAGTTTGGAGAGACAACTTTGAGGCAGAGTTTGTCGTAAAGCTTGATGTTTGACCATGGCAAGTTTAAAGGGACAACTCTGTGACGGGGTTGACCATTGATATTGTTGTTTGATTCCAGAAAGTTTGTAGATTCACTGAGACAGAGTTAGAAGTTGAACTTGTTGTTTGGACACAAAAATTTGAAGAGGCAACTCCTGGACTGATTTGACGTTGGAACTTGTTGTTTGCACCTAGCAAGTTTGTAGAGGTAACTCTTGAACGAATTTGATGTAGAGCTTGCTGTTTGATCCCAGCAAATTTAAATAGATGCTGTGAGATGGAGTTGGTGGTAGAGCTTTTTTTTTTGCGCTCAGCAAGTTAATAGAGAACTCTTTGACAGAGTTGAATGTTGAACTTTCCTTTTGCACCCGACAAGTTTGGAGAGGCATCTCTGAGATGGAGTTGAACGTAGCACTTTTCGTTTGATCCCGACAAGTTTGAGGGGGCAACTCTGAGACGGAGTTGAACGTAGAGCTTGTTGTTTGATCTCATCAAGTTTATATACAAAATTCAAGGCTGGCATTGGATGCCGAGCCTATTGCATGAAGATAAAGGATTATTGGAAGGACTCGAGTGAAAAGCATGGCATTGACCTCTTTGTTTAGAGTCAACGAGTTATTGATGGAGCTCGTGCGGAGAAGAATAAGGAGTTGAACTCGTTGTATAGAGTTAACGAGTTGCTAATGGAGCTAGAGTGGTGAGGAGGGCGTTGAACTCGTTGTTGATGGATCTAGAGCGAAGAGCAAAGCGTTGAACTTGTTGTTTAGAGTCAATGAGTATTTGACGGAGCTTGAGGACATTGAACTCATTGTTTGGAGTCAACGAGTTATTAATGGAGCTCGAGCGGTGAGCAGAGTGTTGAAACTGTTGTTCGGAGCCAACGAGTTGTTGTTAGAGCCTGAGCGAAGAGCAAGGCATTGGACTCGTTGTATGGAGCTAACGAGTCACTGGCAGAGCTCATGCTAAGAGCAAAGTGTCGAACTCGTCGTTTGGAGCCAACGAGTTGTGATGGAGCCTGAGCGGAGAGCAAGACGTTGAACTCGTTGTTTGGAGTCAACAAGCTATTGAGGGAGCTTGAGCTGAGAGTAAGGCATTGAACTCGTTGTATAGAGCTAACGAGTTATTGATGAAGCCTGAGCCGAGAGCAAAGCGTTGAACTCATTATATGGAGCTAACGAGTCATTGGAAGAGCTCATGCGAAAAGCAAAGTATTGAACTCATCATTTGGAGTCAACAAGTTGTTGATGGAGCGTGAGCTGAGAGCAAGGCATTGAACTCATTGTATGGAGCTAACAAGTTGTTGATGAAGCCTAAGCAAAGAGCAAGGCGTTGAACTCGTTGTATGGAGCTAACGAGTTGTTGATGGAACCTGAGCAAGGAGTGAGGTGTTGAACTCATTGTTGGAGTCAACGAGTTGTGATGGAGCTCGAGCGGTAAGCAAAGAGTTGAACTCATTATATGGATCTAACGAGTCATTGGAAGAGCTCATGCGAAAAGCAAAGTATTGAACTCATCATTTGGAGTCAACAAGTTGTTGATGGAGCGTGAGCTGAGAGCAAGGCATTGAACTCATTGTATGGAGCTAACAAGTTGTTTATGAAGCCTAAGCAAAGAGCAAGGCGTTGAACTCGTTGTATGGAGCTAACGAGTTGTTGATGAAACCTGAGCAAGGAGTGAGGTGTTGAACTCATTGTTTGGAGTCAACGAGTTGTTGATGGAGCTCGAGCGGTAAGCAAAGAGTTGAACTCATTGCATGGATTTAATGAGTGATGACGGACCTCAAGCGAAAAGTAGGATATTGAACTCGTTGTTTGGAGTCAACAAGATGTTGATAGAGCTCGAGCGGGGAGCAGGACGTCGAACTAGTAGTTTGGGATTCAATGAATTGTGGATGGAGCTTGAGAGGTGGGTAAGGCATTGGACTCGTTGTTTGGAATCAACGAGTTGTTGGTGGAGCTCGTGTGAAGAGCAAAGTGTTAAACTCGTTGTGTGGAGTCAATGAGTTGTTGATGGAGCTCGAGCGGTGAGTAAAGCGTTGGACTCGTTGTTTGGAATCAATGAGTTATTGTCGGAGCTCATGCGAAGAGCAAAGTGTTGAACTCGTTATTTGGATTCAACGAATTGTTGATGGAGCTCGAGCAGTGAACAAGGCATTGATCTCATTGTTTGGATTCAATGAGTTGTTGGTGGAGTATGAGCGAAGAGTAAGGCGTTGAACTCGTTGTTTGGAGTCAACGAGTTGTTGGTGGAGCTCGAGCGGTGAACAAGGCATCGAACTCATTGTTTGAAGTCAATGAGTTGTTGATGGAGCTCGAGCAGAGAACATGGCGTCGAACTCATTTTTTGGAGTCGATGAGTTGTTGATGGAGCTCGAGCGATGTGCAAGGCATCGAACTCGTTTGGAATCAATGAGTTGTTGATGGAGCTCGAGCGATGTGCAAGGCATCGAACTTATTGTTTGGTTTCAACGAGTTGTTGATGCAGCTCGAGTAGAGAGCGGAGCGTTGAAATCGTTGTTTAGAGTCAGTGAGCTTTTGATGGAGCTCGAGCGGAGAGCAGAGCATTGAACTCATGGCAGAGAGCATGGCGTTGAACTCGTTGTTTGGAGTCAATGATCTGTTGATGGAGCTCAAGCGGAGAGCCGAGCATTGAATTCGTTGTTTGGAGTCAACGAGCTGTTGATGGAGAGCAAGCGGAAAGCAGGGCATTGAACTCGTTGTTTGGAGTCAACGAGTTGTTGGTGGAGCTCGAGCGGTGAACAAGGTGTCAAATTTGAAATTTGAAGTCAACGAGTTGGTGGAGCTCGAGCAGTGAACAAGGTGTCGAACTTGATATTTGGAGTCAACGAGTTGTTGATGGAGCTCGAGCAGTGAACAACGCGTCGAACTTGTTTGGAGTCGACAAGTTGTTGAAGGAACTTGTTTCGAATCTTCTTGATATTTGAAGTAAATTCATTGGATTTTGTTCAGCGTTGAAATAATTCTGTTCTTCTCTGTGCTGACAGGTAGTCTGTACTCCGGATGAGGTCTTCGGGATGCTGAGTTTGCTCTTCTTCGCCCTATGCTGCGCTTGATGGAGTTAGATCTTTTCTCTTTGCGCGGCATGTTATGAGGGATGGAATTGGAGCTTGCTCAGGTGAAAGTGTTATGAAAGCTTAGAGCTTGCCCGCCTAAGGAAGACCTATCTTGAATTTCATCATCAAGAGTTGAGGCGGCTCTGGGGAGCTGTTAGCTTGCAGGAGGCTTGTGAAAAAGTTTGTGTCCCTTAGGCAAAACATCCCTCTACCGTGTAGCTAGAAGGACGATTTGTAGGACAGCTTTTTGTATAGTGTTTGCATGACTTTTTTAGTGATGCTTGGGCATAAAATGCAGGCTCATTATAGTTCGACACTTGTAAATATTTGTAGTGGCACTGGATCTGAATACATAGATTTGTGATAGTTCCGTGATTTGGAGAATTCTTTCATATGCTTGATTGTTGCTGTGTAACTTGTTGTAGAAGTTGATGAGAATTTGATTGGGTTCTTTGTCGATAAAAGAACAAGGCCTCGAACTTGTTGTCTGTAACTAACGAACTGTCGATGGGGTTCGCATGAGGTGGATAGTGCTTGATGGAGTTAGAATTTTCCATCTTGTACCCAGTTGCTTGTAGGAGCAACTCTGAAAAAGAGTTATTTTCCAAACTTGCTATGTGGGTCCTCCAAAAAATATTTAGAGTTACATCGAGTGGCGAGTTGAACCCCAAATGTTGCTTTTGCAAGTTTTATTGGAGTAAGTACAATCCACAATTTTGGACATTTAATCTGTCTTTAAGGAATTTTAACTAGTTTCAGGAACAGATCGAATGGCGAGTTGAACTTTAAACGTGCTTGGTTGCAGGTTGCTAAAGTAACTCCGAGCCATGGGTATGGATTCCAAATTTGTTAGTTTAGATATTAACAGGTTGCAGGAGAAGATCGAATGACGAGTTGAACTCTGAACTTGCTTTGTTGCAAGTTCCTAGAGTAACTTCGAGCCATGGGTATAAACTCTGAACCTGTCATCGGAGCGTTAACGAGTTGCAAAGCAGATCAAATCGTGAGTTGAACTCCGAACTTGCTTTGTTGCAGATTGCTAGAGTAACTCTGAGCCACGGGTATGGAATCTGAACTCTCTTATAAGTAGCTTTTAATGAGTTTTTGTGTCGTTTTTAGGAGTAGACTTGGCGTTTAACTCATTGTATGCATCCGTAGAGTTGTACAATAATTTTGCAAAAACCTAATATTAAATTTTAATGGAAAATAAACTAAGCAACTGCTTTAGTGGCTAGCCGTTATTACATGTAGTGACCGATAGTGAAGGCGGTCGTTATTGAAAAGTAAAACTAAATGGTTGCTCTAGTGGCTAGCCTGTATTACAAAATATTGGAAATATACAGAGGAAGCGGGCATTAAGCGCCTTTGTTGAAGTTCATGAGGTGTTTCACTTTCCAAGTTCCTGTCGATGCCTCATTGCCCCCCGAGTCTTTAAGTTGTTGAGCCGTTAAGAGAACAACTTGGTAGACCTTGCATGGACTTGCATGTTTTGGAGTGAGCCTCCCCTTGTTTTGTAAAGAGAATAGAAGATATGCAGATTCGCCAATGTGTTTAGGCAGGACTTTTTCTTTGCATTGAATGAGCGGAGCAGCTTCGGGCGAGGGTTTCAAGTCTATTACTGTATTCTGATGAGAAAAAATTTGGACCTGGTGGGAAATGAATTGGTAGGTTTGGAAGTTCTCGACAAGACTGTCTATGGCAGTGGCTTCAAGCTTGTTTGCAGACTTGGAGTTATTTTGACTGTTTACCGGTGGTAGCTCTATGGCGTCGAGGGGCAGAATCGAGCCCCCCATTCTGGCGATGTAGCATGCTCGTGCTGCCTGTTGGCTCCTTACAATTTGTCCTATGCCTATTATTGTTGGGAACTTTATTTTCATGTGGTAGGCGGAAGCAATTGCATGAAAGGCCACTGGGCCTGGACGGCCAAATATTGTGTTGTATGCAGGTTTGACTTCGACTACCATAATGTACATTGCTTCAGTTTGAATAGTGGGGGATTTTCTTGCAGTCATATCGAGTGTGATGATTCCTTCTATTTGAACGGGTACACCGGAGAATCCATGAAGTGTATAACCAGCTGGCTTGAGTCGGTTTCAGGAGAGCTTCAGGTCGTTGAAAGTATTCATGAAAAAGATGTTTACTGAGCTACCGTTGTCCACCTGGATGCGGCATACCTCATGATTTACCATGCAAAGGTATATGACCAGTGTGTCGCAGTGAGGTGTTCAGACACCTTCTAAGTTCTTATCGGAGAAAGATATCGGGATCCCGGTGCTCTTGGCAAGCGGGATGTTATGAACTGAGTAGACTTCCCTGACATATGCTTTGTGGGAGGAGTTGGAATCTCCCTCCCATCAGACCTCTATGAATAAAGTGAAGAATGGCCAGCCATATATTCCGAGTCTCGTGATTCGGATGATCTCTCTTGACGCTTATTAGCCCCCCGTGCTAGAGGTTTTGGCGTTGTTGTTTTCTTGAACAAATTGAGAAAGATAGCCCCGGAGAATCAGGCCTTCAACTACTTTTTGAGGTCTCGGCAGTTGTCGGTAGTGTGTCCATGGTCTCTATGAAATATGCACCACTTGTTCTCGTCTCTTCTCTTACTAGATGTGGACATCTTGGGGGTTGGGGGGGATTATTCCGTCCTTCTCAAGGATGGCTGACACACTTACATCCAGGGGAGTGAATTTTTTGAAGCGTGGTGCTGGAGGAGGACGGCATTGACCTGCGCCGTCTTTTGGAAACTTCTTGTGTCTTTCTTCGCTTTCATTCTTCCGTTTGTTCTCGGAATGTGAATCGTTCTTGCCTTGAGTATAGAGATCTTCATCGACCCTCATATACTTGTCGCTCCTATCTGGGAGCTTAGTGAAATTTTTGGTTGGCTTCTTTGCGAGGGAGGTTTTCAGGTTTTTGTAAGCGACGTTGTGGCGGAAGGCGGCAGCCGCCATTGACGAGTCTAAGAAGGAGATGGACCTTGCTTCGGCTGTGAAGCACTTAACAAAGTATTTCAGCAATTCTCCATCTTTTTTCTTTAATTCCAACAGGGAAGCACTTTTTTAAGCCTTGCGGCTAGTAACGAATTGCATTCTAAAGAGCTCCTCGAGCTGGTCGAAGGAGAATATTGACTCTGGAGTGAGGCGGGAGCACCATTCCCTTACTGATCCTTTCAGAGTTGCAGGGAATGTTCGAGACATGAGCATGTCGGTGGCATTGTAAACCACCATGAGAGTTTTAAAACTTTCAATATGGTCGGCCGGGTCTGATTCGTCATCGTATGATCCAAATTAAGGAGCTTTAAAGTTATTTGGAATGGGTGCATCAAGGATGGATTTGCGGGAAGGAGGTCGACTGGGGCAGTAAGCCCTGCTGGAGCGGTTCCCATCAATCTTCATTTGTTCCAGGTGATCTTCTACTTTTCGAGTGCGGTGAAGGACTTGGTCAACCTTCCCCTTAGACCCAGTTGAGTCGCTATAATTATTTTTTGTTAAAGGAGTAGAGTGGCAGCTCCATGAGCGTCGACCCTGATCATGAGTACCTCAAATAGCTTGGAGGATGTCCTGCTTGTTGTTTTCCAATTCGGCCCTAGTCACTAGGGTCTCTTTCTTTTTGTTTCTCTTAATATGCTTTTAACTCTCACAAATCAGGCTTCTTTCTGAAGTGTGCCCCTGTGAGAGGAGGAGTAACTTGATCTCGGCCTTCGGGGAGAGTTGCTTCTCCGGTTTACTTGATGTTCTGAGCTGGATGCCTCAGTTCAGGCGTGCCTCCCATCCAAATAGAGCTGTAGATTGGTTCCTTGTTGCCTAGTGCAGATGATTTGGCGGAGATCTCTCGACCCCCGAGGACCTCATGAGGCCATTGAATTGCTGGAAAGATTATGGACTGTGATATTGTTGTGGTTGTGCAGAGGGCACTGTTCATGATGGACTTTTCGGGAGCCCCCCCTCCCAGTTCCTCTCCTTTGATAGGAGATCGATTAGGAAGATGGGGCAGATTCGGTTGATGAGGAAGAATTGTATCCTCCATAGGAAAAGCTAGTTGACGAAGAGAATTGGTGCGACAACTTAAGGCTGACGCTCTACCTCTTGGTCTTGATGGCATAGTGGTAAGTCTGGTCTGTGTCGTTTCTCACAGACAACGTCAATCTGTTGATGCTAATTTTGGTGTGGGAGCAAATAGATAGTGAGTTTATATTTGAAGGAAACTACTAAAGATCTAACCTTTAATCGTCGTCGTAAAAAGTGGTTAGAGCCCCTGTGAGTGGATCTAGATCGTTGATTGAAAACTGTGATCTGAATCCGATGGTTATTGATGCAGCCAATGGACCTGCAAAAAGCCCGAAACACCGGGGGTGGCCCCAACGACAGACTCTCTCACGCTCAAGTCAGAACCAGAGAGAGAAAGAGAGTTTGAGAGAGAAATTGTGAATTAAATATTACCTTCTGATGGGAGGGTGGATATTTATAGGCCTGAGAAATAGTTCTGTAACACCCCGTGTTATATATATATATATATATATATATATATATATATATATATATATATATATATATATATATATTTGGGGGTGTATCCTATAGAGATTTCTATAGGAGTAGTGTATGGGATTTATTTGGAGTTAGGTGGGGGGGCCCACGGTAAAGAAGCATCAGATGGTGCTTGCTTGCTGCCTTCACATGACGTGGAGGGGCATGGGTGGGGCCCTCCAGGAGAGAGAAGGGGGTTGTATGCTGCCATGTGGCAATGGGGCCCCCTTGGTCTTCTTTGATGTGCGTTTCTCACGAAAGAGCGCGGGAATGTGGGAAAAAATAATCCCATATCGAGGTTTTGGAAGATTAATTGTGTTTATATATATAATTATCTGGGATTAGAGTTCACCAATCAGCTATAACACCTTTTATGAGGCAAGCTTGTGGTGGTCCGTTGTTAAAAAAATTATTGTTTCGGGCCGGGGTGTTACAGTTTCGAAGATTGATATGATCCATTAGATTAATAGAATCTCTTATCTCTTGTAGATTCTCTCCCTTAAGAGATAAGACATTTTTGTCTGGGGATAAGAGGTTTGGCTTACAGCCCTCATGGGATGGGTGTCTCTCCAAGTGGGTCTAGTCGCTTTTAATGGGCTTGAAAGCGGCTCATGTCTAATTAGATGAGCCTGAAAAAGGCCCGGACCTATTAAAGAGCCCCGTTATGATTAATCTGTCTGTAGTATGGATGGCATCCGAGTCAGGTCAACCCACAACCCGCCCGCGACCCGACCCGCCCTGGCCCGGTTCGGGTTCGGGTCGGACCCGTTATCCCAACCGGGTCAACCCGGATCGGAAAAATCTCAATACCACCCCGCTCAACCCAGCCCGTCTACACGTCAACCGGTTCAAACCCGCTCGAACCTGACCTGTGACCCGCGGGTTTGTGGATTCGACCCATTTTGATTATTTTTTTGATTTTATTAATCTTTTTTTGTGTGCCAAATATATGCATATATATGTATACATATACTGAAAAGATATATGTATATATATGCATATAGATTTAGATATACGCTAAAACTTATCAAAAATTTATAAAAATGAGTGTGTACATCAAAATTAATTGATTAATACTCACTACTAAATAAGACAACCCCCACCCTAGGTATTTATAGCCAACTCCACCTCCTCACTTCTCTCATCTCACCAATGTGGGACTAAAAAAATTTGAAGTTTAAAATCCAAATATATTTAGTCTCACATTGGTGAGATGAGAGAAGTGAGAATATAGAGTTGGCTATAAATAGCTAGGGTGGGGTGGGCTAATTGAGTAGTGAGCATGAACAATTAATTTTGTTGTTCACACTCATTTAATATAAAATGTACAATTTTTTATTTTTGGAGTTAAAAAAAATAAAAAATAAAAAATTGGGCCAACCCGTGACCCGGCCCTGTCCGGGTCAGGTTGAACCCGTATGGGTTCGCGGGTCATGCAGGTCGATAATTTAGGATTTGAACCCGGCTCGGCCCAGCCCGGATATTCACCGAACCTGATCCGGACCCGCCCGTTACCCGGGCTAGCCCGCCAGGTTGGGGCCCGAACCGGCCCGTCTGGCCCAAATGCATCCCTAGTCTGTAGAAGCTTTAGGAACTGTGCTGGAATCTTACGGCCTTGATTTATTACGATTTTTACCATTATCAATTTGTAGGTTATTTTAAGTGTATGAAGAGGAATCAAACCAAAAGGTTGCATATATGTACCTTCGCTTTTTACCTGAAAAATAAATTAGGTAGGATCGGAGTTTAAATTTCTATGGCTATCCTTACTTTTACGGGTTTTTCCCACATGGATCACTAACAAATGTGAAATTACATATACCTCACACACAAATTTATATTTCCATATAACTCACTCACAATATTGGCAAATATGAAAAAATTACTTTTACTTGCTATTGTCACTCTATTCATGTTAAATCCTACCATGAGTTTGAAAATGACTCTTTTGCCATCCTTTTAGGTTTAGGTTTAGGGTTAAGGGTAGGGCAAGGGCATTAAATGTGTTGGTGTATGCATTACTTTAATCTATTAAAGTGCCACATCAACTTCCATATGGTATTGGGGACTTTATATGTGTCAATTAGGATAGCTCTAATCTCTAATATTATAATGGAAGAGTTAGGAGTTGTCACTTGTAAGCAAACCAACTTATGCGTATTGTACGTACATAACTAATATGAAGTAAGTCTCAGATTCGAGGTAAGTCTCAGATTCGAGGTCATACTACATAGGAGTTTTCACTTTTATATATATATATATATATATATATATATATATATATATATATATATATATATATATATATATATATATATATATTTATTTATTTATTTATTTATTTATTTATTTATTTATTTATTTATTAAAACATTAAAACATGCATAGCACGTGTAAATTACTACTTGTTATAAAACTACGAGCAGAGTAACAGAGTAAGTTGTGCAAAATTTATCTCCTCAAATGCAAAAAAAATTGGGCAAAATTTTAATACATTAAGTAGACTAATTAATACCAATACTCAATTTTAGCATTTACAGAATTCCAAGCAAAGGAACAGTGCCAAAACCTAAGGGTCCGTTTGTTTTGATATTCAGAATAGAGTATTCAGAATACTCTATTCAGAATAGGCGTTTGTTTTAAGTGTTATTCAGAATTGATATTCAGAATACTCATACCTCCTATTTTTCCAAACACCTCCTTTCCAAAACACCTCCTTTACTCTCTTTATTATTATTATTATTATTATTATTATTATTATTATTATTATTATTATTATTATTATTATTATTATTATTATATATATTATTATTATTATTATTATTATATATATTATTATTATTATTATATAAATTATTATTATTATTATTATTATTATTATTATTATTATTATTATTATTATTATTATTATTATTATTATTATTATTATTATTATTATTATTATTATTATTATTATTATTATATATATTATATATATTATATATATTATTATTATTATTATTATTATTATTATTATTATTATTATTATTATTATTATTATTATTATTATTATTATTATTATTATTATTATATATATTATATATATTATATATATTATATATTATTATTATTATTATTATTATTATTATTATTATTATTATTATTATTATTATTATTATTATTATTATTATTATTATTATTATTATTATTATTATTATATATATTATTATTATATATATTATATATATTATTATTATATA